>CM024953.1:37428369-37785869 GCA_014282245.1 Rhododendron simsii | reverse complement strand
TGTCATCAGTAAACCCATACCTTCCGGTTAACCTTCCTTCCTGCCCGTTGGATGCAGCAGCTGCAGCGGCGGCATGTGACGCTGCACTGGTCGTCTCAGCAGCGGCTAGATCTTCAGCAACAAGTAGGTCGTCAAGTAGCACCCCTGCAACAAAAAATATTTCAGAGTCTAATTCCTCGCATAGAATCAACTGAATAATTAGTTAGCTTTACATAAAGAAATGTACTGAGAGTGTGTGGTTGACAAAGCCTGGTTATCTCTTGTGTGGATGGTGTTCATGAGTTTTGTTCGGCTAACAAGCTAAGTTGGACAAGTGGGAAATCAAGACTTGGAACAGTGAGGTTGGAAAAGGAGATGTAAACATAGCCAGACCATTGGAGGACAACAGGTTGCCAGAACCAAAGATGGTTGAGGGGTTGTCGGAGGAGGAGAGGAAGGATCGGGCATATAGAAAAGCTGGAGGTGGGTAAAAGGCTCATGATTTAAAAGGTGGTTAGTTGTAAATAGCAACCCAGAAGGATTGATAAAATGGAAGGATTTAACTTCAAATTACTTAACAATACAGCCACTGCTCCTAGATGGTCAAATGATATTGGGACCATTAAACACTCACGGGGGAGGTGAGGAATAAGGAGATAGATTGATAAAGAAAAAAAAGGAAGGAGGAAGGGATAGGAGGCAGTGTGATACTTATTACAAGCGTATACAGAGCTAGATGCCTGGAGACTTTTTAGACTTTTTCTAAGGAGTAGATATTGACACCATTACTGACTTCTGAGTAGGCTAGAGACTGGTTGGTCCGCTGGAGAGACCATTCTCCAAAGAGGTAGTGGGAGGTCTGAAGAATCGCAAGACTCGCAACAGAGAGATCCCCAAGTCCAACTGGTTTTACTCGTCCTGCTTCCAGAGCTATTGGAGCATTTTTGCACAGTTGCCATAGTTTCTTACTTTCTTTTCTTTTTTTCAATTTTCAGTTTTGAAAAAGATCCATAATACTTTTTTCCCATTATTCTTATCATTGAAAAGAGAGGCTATCGAGTTTTAGAATTTGAGACCTATCAATCCAGTGGGTAATCCCTATAACACTATATCCGAAGTCCTCAAGTAGAATAAAAATGGGGATTGGGAAAAGTGATTTCAGATAGCCAGAGTGCTTTTGGTGGAACTACCGATTTCTGGGTGCAATTCTAGTAGCAGAAAAGGCAGTGGATCCTAGGTTAGGATTCACATGACAAAACAGTGGCGATTGGAATTCCTAAGAGTGTTTCCATTTTCTTGCCACACCTAGGGTGGTTGAGGCAAGGGCTATATGTTGCGATCACTTAAATGTGTAAAATACCTTTGCCAGATACTTGATGCTTGGATAAGGCCTAAGGGTACAGAATATGTGCACCCTTGTTTATTTGAACATCAAGCACATCTAATAATTCGACTTTTTCATATAATCATATTATACGTTACCTTTTCTTCTATGTTGTATCCCCGCGTCCTTAGATATGGGAATTAGATGATTGGACACATGGACACAAACCCGGTCTCATGCCATACTCAAGGCGACATAACCCAAGGCAATGGGATATGACCATCTGATCCTAAGCATTACCATACCTCAATAGGGCTACCATCTGACCGTAATGCCTTGCCGATTTGATTGTCCTTGCTCCACCTTCCACCTCAAACTTCCTTATTCTACAGTAGAACTTGTATTCGTTCATCTCATCACAATTATCATCGTCCTGTTCTATTTTTTTCTAGATGCTTATCTTCTTTTATTCCTGATGTGACTTTTCACATTTCCTTAAAATCTCATCACAATTATCATCGTCCTGTTCTACTTTTTCTAGATGTTTTTCTTCTTTTATTCCTAATGTGACTTTTCACATTTCCTTAAAAATTTTCATCCCCAACAATACCCTCAATTCCTCACTTTTCGTACACTTAACAAGATAAAATTCTTATTTTCTTGTCTTAACTTAGCAAGCTCATAAAAGTTATTTTCTCCATTATTATTGTATAATCTAACATTTAAATGGCCAAAAGCATCTCTAACCCTCTTTGCTACCTTTTCCATAAATTTTCCAAAATTTCCTCATTCTTATCCTTTTGCAACCCTTTTTTGTCCGATTATGGCTTGCACCTCATCAATCCGCCATTCCAATCCACATCTTATTATTATTGTTCCCCAAATCCCATACTGATTCCTTAACCATCAAAATCTTAACATTTCTAACGCAATGAACAATACTGTTGGGATTTGTCCCACATTGGTTAATTATCTCCTCCAAAACTAGTCTATGAGTCTGGGCAGCCTCTCCACTCTTTGCCAATTGGTTTGGAGTTGGATGCTTTAACATGGTATCAAAGCTAGGCTTTCGGAGGCTTTTTCCCTTTGTTTGCGCCATAGTTGCACTTTGTTTCATTGTGATCCGTGTGTTCCGGATCCTTTGTTAACCTCTCCACGTGCGAATCAGGGGTCATACGTGCGGGGGAGTGTTGGGATTTGTCCCATATTGGCTAATTATCTCCTCCAAAACTAGTCTATGAGTCTGGGCAGCCTCTCCACTCTTTGTCAATTGGTTTGGAGTTGGATGCTTTAACAAATACATACCAAGACAACGGTACATACCAATACTACACGAGGCATCAGAATCCCAAAAAAAAAGATCTTAAAAAGCACCAAACCCACATACAAAATGCGCCAATGAGTGTTTAGTTATGCATTCATGTCTTACCGCCACGTAAACCACCGTATATAAAGATCAAATCACCAATAGCAGCGGCAGCATGCCTGCAGCGCCTTGTCAGTTCAACTGCAGCATCTCCACCAGCAGCATCAGCACTGTACCTGCCTGTCCTGGGACTAGTAACAACAGCCTTCGTATCACACCAAACTCCAGCTGCGGTATCCAGAACTACACACGTAGAGGAACAAGCCATTTGAGAGAGGTTTCAATCAAATTTGATCTTTAAATGAAACTGGTTTTAGCGTATTATAACATGCACCAACTATGTAACAAATGTTGAATTTATCGATCTGAGACAGAAAGATGATCTATCTCCGTTCCCAACTGAACAAAAGGTACTACTGAAATCTCAGATGAAATTGTCACAGGATCACCAAGGTCAGAAGTTATAACCGCCATAAAGCAAAGCCATAGCATTTCCGCTTATCAGGAAATTTTTTTAAAAAAAAATCCACAACATAGACAGCTCCCCATATTTGGTTTTGAAGGAGTCTCACTAACTTATATACTCCATAATTTGATCAAGAAGATGTGCATAAAATCTCAGTTTAGATTAGCAACACCAACAACAAAAACCACCTGCAACATTAGAGGGGAGAAAAGGAAAAAGGAAAAAGAGAATGAAGAAAACACCTGCAACACTTGATGAGTCCTCCACCATGCGTCCACCACCTAGTGCACCACCAGACACATGGAGCCGTGCATTTACAAAAACCTACATGAATGAAGTATGTGGTTAATTTATTCTCAAATAAACTTAGATCGGGTCTTTTCCTTTTTCTCAATTTTTTGGGTTTGTCGGGAGTTTAAGACAAAACTCACAGCTGCATGTTGGTATCTAGGAGAGGGTGAAACACCAGGAGCAATTGCCCATTCCCACCGACCGTCTCTATGTTTAGCAAGTCCATATGCACTGGCCAGTGGCTGCAAAAGTCATTTAAAGAGGATGAATAGGTAACCATGCACTATAATGGAAGCCTAGCATCTTAACCTCCGTTCAGAGAAAAATCATGAAGATAAAATCGACCCGCAGCACATTTTCCCATGAAACACTACAGAACCAACCAAAAATATCTATGCACGCATCAGACATCACTCTGCTGAAAATTTCAGTAATCGCAAGGATGCGGACAGAACATGCAATTTAAAAAAAAAAAAACTAGACAAAAGAATCACCGATGCACCCACCAACCCCACCCCGCTTTTGCAGGTAAGTGATTTAGTGGAGTGTGCAGGAAGCAGAACCTAGGCAGCAGGATCGCCACAACTCGTTAAACTTGTTTGATCCTCCAAGAACACCAAAGATGTAGGTATCAACAATTGGTTGACTCACTAAGAATGCCAAAAATTGTGGGGGGGGGGGGGGGGGGGGGGGGGGGGGGGGGGGGGGGGGGGGGGGAGAGGAATGCTAAGCTATTATAAATTGACAAGAATCACAGAATGGCCATTAGGCTACAAGGCTATTCATAATAAGCTAAACCAAATTCTTGGAGATCAACAAACTGATTAAACAAGTAAAAGCAAACCATCTCAAATCTGGGGAGGAAAAAATTCTAGACTAGCTATTCTAGAATCTAAAAATCGCAAGGTTTCTTTTCAATACCAATTCTAAGATAACAAAAAAAAAAATAGTATGGAACATCCTCAATTATGCCTGCATGAATCATCCCAAGCTTGAGGACCACTTGTCCTTGATTATCCATTGTGCAAATTTTAATGTTTTCGAATAATGGAAAGTATGTCCAACTTACCACACTGTTTGCATCCCTCCCACCACAAAGTAGAAGAAGCCCGTCAGAGCGTGCACTTGCCGTTGCATACCTACCCAATGCAAGAGGAACCAATAATTGGTCAGCCAAAAGAATCAAAAATAAGCTATCTTACCAATGGGAACTAAATTCACCCACTTGAACAAAATACTCCAGCAACCTCCAAAACTAAAGCATATAGGCAACTTGAGTATCAACTTCTATACAGACTCCAGAGTAACAACTGCTATTGATCCAGAAAAGGCGAAACCACTAAATGTAAATCCATTGAGTGGTGTGAGCATTGGTGCTGGTGTATGTGCCTATCAACATACATATGCTATTGATCCAGAAAAGTCGAAACCACTAAATACAAATCCATTGAATGGTGTGAGCATTGGTGATGGTGTATATGCCTATCGACATATACAACATTCAAAGACAGAACTGAGTGTTGACTAGTGGTGATCTACAAGTAATCATGGATAATGTCCACAGACTCCACCCAACTCAAATGCACAACATAAGTCTGGACTAGCAATTAACAAAAGCCATCATAAATCAAGAATACATATGACACATTCAAGCAAATCTTTTGAACAAAAAAATGGACTGCAAAATTATCATTGCAATGCTCTTGTAGTCTAGTTCGTTCAATACCATAAGAAGAACAGTTCATGTGACTACAAGAATCCAGCTAATTAACCTTCAACCAAGCCTTAAATTTTAAATTGCTCAACACCTACGAGCATACAGCCTACTGAACTAGGAACTGATAATTTTGTTAATCAAGACATACAAGTGATCACATTGCTGCAAAACCTCGAAGTAACTATGACCAAGACCATAAATTCTTTTGCCGAGCAAAAAAAGAGACTATTAATTATTTTCATTTCAATATGCTTTCCTGCAAAGTACATAAAGCATAACACTAACTTAGGAACCAAGAGAAAATTGGATTTCCACGTAGCAGATGAACCTGCATAACTGAGGTAATCAAACTTCTGCGCAACATACGAGGACTAGTATTGAGTATCTGTACATAGTGGAACAACCAACAACTAAGGAATCCATGGCAGGAAGGAAATATAGTGATTGCGAAGCAAAGTTTAGTTTAACTCAAATTCACGACCAGGGGACAAGAGTTTCTTTTTTTCCTATTATTTCTAAGTGGCATCCCAAGATTTAATGACTCAACCATTTACAGTAGTTCAAACAGCTAACTTTTCATGAGTTGTTTGCAAAAGTGTAATCATGCTAATTTCCCATTACAAAGAAACAACCCATAAGCTAGTGAGGAAAAAAGTACAAGCACAATGAAAATAAACTCAAAACAAATCATCCACAGTATATATCTCAGATATTATAAACTGCTAAAGTGTGCCAACGATTAAAACAAGAAAAGATGCATACGTTCTACACTTAATTTAAGTAAACAAAAACATATATTTACACTAACAATATTTTAAAACAACCGTAAAATTCAGTAACAAACACCAAAATATAAGATAATGACATGGAGAAGACATATATAAGAAACAAAAGTAGAAATTTACATGCATGGAGGGGGACCTTCTCCTTCTGGTTCCAATTTCCGCCATTCATATGGCTTGGCAGCTGTGTCCAGGGCCCATACATCAGCCAAAGGTCGCTTGCCTGGAACCATGCACCGAATTATGCACAAACTTGAAAACATACTCAAGCAAACAAGATGAAGCAGCTATGCAGGGGACTCACCATCATTACCACCAATCGCCATAAGATATCTTTGCCCTACCAAAGCCATGACATGCCCATAACGTGGACCTGGTCCAGGACCTTGGACCACAACCCTAATTGAGGTTGACATTAGATTAATATATGTACAAAATGAATACCTACTAGTACACTACAACTGCAAGTACCATGTAATGTATGTTCAGGTGTTTATACACATAATAAATCATCAAAGACAAGCTTCTGGAATCTAACCTATGCCATCGTGGCCGTTGCTGTGTGAGATCAAGCACGTGAAGGTCCTCAGCAGACAAACCAGCTGGACCAATTCCACCCTGGGTTGAGTTGAAAGATCCGAAGATTAGTTACAATTTACCAACTAAATGAAATAAGAAACAAGACAATCGAAGCATTAAACAAGACAAAGTTCTACATTTTCAATTTTTCATCTAACCTGAATAACCACCATAGTACCTACAGCAGTTGCCACATGAGCTGCCCTTGGTGTGGGAGGTTCTCCAAAGGGTGTAATCCTGAAAAGAAAGTTCATTTAAACACTAATGGAACTACAAAGCAAACAAATAAGCCATTGATGAAAACTCTAAACTCTAGCATTGCCATAGCTCTGTCAGGGCTTACCTAGTCCACTTATTTGTCAACACATCATAGCAGTGCACATCAGCAGTGGCCCCCGCTAACCCTACAATCCAAAATACCTGTTAGGATCACATAGGTTTAAAGCAGACACCATTCTTATTCTAAAAGTCTAAGAATTAGTGTGACATAAAATAAACTTTAGCATTCTTCATTTTACAGACTTTATGCAAGTCAGTTAGCAGA
Organism: Rhododendron simsii; assembly: GCA_014282245.1. Classification (NCBI taxonomy): domain Eukaryota; kingdom Viridiplantae; phylum Streptophyta; class Magnoliopsida; order Ericales; family Ericaceae; genus Rhododendron; species Rhododendron simsii. The sequence goes on along the minus strand of CM024953.1, from coordinate 37,778,821 downwards.
ATAATTGAGGACATAACCCCAAACTAGGTTTGCACAAGCGCATGTGAGCACTTAATCAGGGGGCACGCCTCCACTGTATTCATACAAAACCAAATATGTATCCAAGGATGAGAATTGAATTGTCGCGCTTCATAGCAAAAATAAGACTTCTAGATCATTAGAAAAACAATTACATGCACTAAAGTAAGCGAAAATGCTCCGAATTACATGGGTTCAATTGGACCAACGTTTCAATGCCACTTGAATCAGATGGACTTCGAAATATAGACAAGGGAACAGAACAGCCAATAGAATTCCAGCAATATTTAAGTCATTTGGCATGATATCAAGGTCTACAACAATCCTATTATGTTCATCGACCAAATAGCTTTCCTTCTGTTGGGTTTGTGAAGCCTAATTAGCACTGATGCCTCACCACGCGTTTGCAAGATCGAACTGGCTATGTTTTGAGTACTGAGGGCATTACGATAACTTGTTCAATTAAACCCTAGCTTATATAATGTTTTGCTGACCTAGCAGCTGATATACTACAAATCCTCTTCATTCAAGAATATGTTGGGAACATTCTGGTCAAACCACTTTCTGTCTCGTGATTTATTTTAGGAAAATGCTAACCACAGTCCTTAGGGCAGTGGATAATGTGTAAAAGTTGAATTGATATCCAAATAAGTTTATTAACATATTTGAAAGTGTATCAATATCCATGAGATGTGTATTAAAATTCAAACTTGTTTGGCATTTTATGCATATTATCAACCGACTACAAAGACCCTTTACGTTATTATTATTCGTGCCGGTGTTTGCATTATCTTTGGTTCGTAGGTCAACAGTTTCAAGTACTTTAATTGCACCCCATACAAATCTAGGGTTCTACACAAGCAAAACAAAGCAAACAACCAAGACTCAAAACCATGCAATCACAAAAACACAAGAGTAAGAACCACATACTTATTCCAGCACTTCCAGCAGAGGTTGGAGTCCCCGAACCCGAACCCGGACCCGAGGCCGCCCCGGAGTTCCCCTCGAGAGCCGTGGCACCACCGAAGAGAATCAGGCGCGGCCCAATGTACCCCGGCGCCCCTTCCTCCCCCACCGCCGTGACCGCCGTCAAGGTGTGCCCGCACCTTGGCCCCGGCCCGTCCTCCTTCTTGTCCATGGCGGCGTTCACTACCGAGTAAGTCGGCGCAGTCCTCGGCCCCACCACGGGGCTCTGCGGGGGCTGCGGAAGAGATCCGGGGGCCGCGGCCGCCGCGGACGGCGGCTCGAGCTGCTCGGACGGCGACGTCGCGGGGCCGTTGTTGTTCGGGCCCGCCGGATCGTGATCGGGCTCTGGCACCATTGAGGAATCAACATCCATGTCTCAAACCCTAGATCGAGGCTCCAATCAAAACAAATTCACATTCCTGATCAGCATACTGGATACAGGAACCTGGAATTCCCAATCCTGCAATAGGAAACCCTAGCTAGCTTCGTTTGATCCAATTCAAATTTCGAAAAAAAAAACGACGGAAAATGGTTTTTGGTAGAATTGACTAAGGGAGAGAGGAAGAGGAAAAAATGTTTGGTCGTTGATCTGAGACGGTCGAGGGGTAAAAATGGAACGGGGGAGAAATATCAAAGACGGAAGAGACCACCCAAGTGTACCAATCACTGTCCCGCTCTCTCTCTCTCTCTAGTTTTCTCTCTACCAATCGCTCAATTTCTCTCTCTCTCTCTCTACGCTGCGCCAAAATCTATATGTTTCTCTCTCTAGCAATTATTATACACCCCTTCTCTCTCTCTCTCTCTCTCTCATCTATCTGGGCCCAATATCTCCAGCTTTCTCTCACTATATGGTATATTGTACTTCTAACTTTCTTAATCAATCAGTGTATTTATCTAGGCGTGTACGGCCGTGACTCCAAGTCCGACGGGAGGTACTGAGCGACGGCGCGAAACGGACGTTGTAAACGGAATTATAGGGGACGTGCTTTAACTGATTAACGGTAATCGCCGGTTCCACTTCCCAACGGAGCTTCGCCGTTTGGTAGGAGTTTGTTTGTTTCTACTCTCATTTGTTTAATACTACTCCCTACTCAACTGTTTTTTAATGGGCTATCACTTAGGTTTTAGTGTGATTGTGAGCTTATGTCCTGTGTTTAATGTAATTCAAATGTTTGTATTAAGGTTGTGAATCTCATACCGTTATGGCCGGTATGTATTAGTATTGTCCATGTCCGATGAACGCACTGCTACAGGTGTCGATGGGTACCGTAATGATGGCCACGCGGGACCCACTACAGGTCTTGCATGAAAAATCTGAGCCGTTAAATAATTTTAAAACACAAAACTGAGTGGGCAATTTTAAAAAATTAGTTCAATCTGATATGTGTAAATACACAATCCAATCGTTCAATTTATCATCCGATCTTTCAATTTTTTTCCGTTTTTCAAAAATGAAAAAATTATATCGAGCGCCTACATATATCAGATTGAGCTGATTTTACCCTATGCCCACTCAATTTTTTTTTTAAATTATTGAACAGCTCGAATTTTCCGTGTGGAACCTGTAGTGAACCCTGCGTAGCTATCGGCATCTTTTCCGTTGGTTCCTTTATCATTTCCGAAATCTAGTACTCTCCACCTCTAATTTCGTTCCCCTTCAAACACTGGTCTATAGCAATTGCTATCAGCCAATACTGGACTACTTTTAAATTTATTTTATGCTTTCAAAACAATATAGGTCGGTACCAGACAACCACCGAACGACTTTTTATTTTTATTTTTCAACAAATGTGTATATTGTACAAATAAATTTTTTTATGTAGGAAAATAACACTAATAGCTATAAATCCGAAACGGTATCCGGTGTTCACCGGAACCGTACCAGTAGGAAAATTGGTACTCTAGCCAATACAGTATTCAAAACCTTGGTTTGTATAATTGTATTCTTCTGTCGTTGTAATAGAAGAAAACGTTCGAAATAAAGTGTCAAAACTTAGGAGGCGTTTTCGCTAACCAATAAGTTTTGTTGTCCAAAAATGTCAAGTTGTTTCCACCAACCCATAAGTTGTAGTTGGTACATGGGAGGGGTAAAGGAAAGATTAGAGGAGAAAAATAGAGAAAAAAATGAAGAGAAAGAAGTTGTGGGTTAGTGTGAACAACATGATAAAATACAATAACTTGTAGACCAAAACTTTTAGTGAAAACGCCCCCTCACATAATACGCGTGAAAAAAAAGTGTGAGCGAGAACGTGAAGTGCATTTCAAAACCTTCCAGAAGTAAAAATTGAGAATGAGAGGGTAGAGTGAGAATTGACCGTGAAAGCGAGAAGTCTTATTGGAGGATTATGTAACGTAAGTCAAAATTTTGAAATATGGATTTTGGGTCTTGGAATGAGTATGGACCGATTGAGAATAAAATTTTTTGAGTGTAAAGTTGAGAATGAGAGCTTAGAGTGAGGATTTACGGTGCCAGCAAGAGTCTTGTAGGAGAATTATGTAATGTAAGTGAAAATATCAAAATAGGGTACTTACCAAAAAATTTTTTTTTTTATCAAATTAGGGATTTTTGGTCGAAGCCAATTTTTATTATGTCACGGACATGCCTTGACTTGATGAAAATATATTTTTCAGTGCTTTACATAAAAAATAAAAATAATAAAACTGGTACAAATTCAATAAAGGTATATCATGGAGATCCTCAGGCGACATTTGATATGTTTGAACTTTGAAGTCTCTTTCATGGTGATGAAAAAGACAATCAAATTCTCCTTTTAAGTTACGTGGTGGAAATGGACAGCACAATGGAGTTCTTTGTATGTAGCGGCCATCCTTCACTCTCAAACCAAACATGGGAACCATGAGAGATTCAAAGACAAAATGTGAGATAATGTACGAGCATAAGTCTTCCCCACTATCACGCGATGCTCCACCCACCTCCACGAGCGGAGAGTTGGGTCTGATATCGGAACTGAGCGGCTTTTTCCTTTTGTTTTTTGTTGTTTGTTATTGTAGTTTCTGTGTTTTTGTTTTATTGTATTTATTCTTGTTTTGATATTTTATATGGGATGATCTTGTGTTAGCTTACAGACACCTCAATTAATTCTTAGAGACCAATCACACCATTCACTAGCGAGGGCTCTATTTAAAGCTAGAATGAAGTTTTGTATGAATTGTCCCCAAAAAAGTTAATAGCACCTTAAAGATTTTGCACTCGAGACCTTAGAAGAAAGCAAACCCCTAAGTCACACGTCTTGATCACCAGGCCAGTCCCTAACAGTTGAGAATTAGAAGTTTGCTCCTTCTGAAGTTATTTGGTTTGAAACCTCAAGTGCTATAAGCTCTAATGGGGCCAGACCATACAAGGCTTTGCCCGACTTTAATTGGACTAGTCGAAGATAGGATTAGTTTTCCAAAATTAATTGAAGTGTGCGTAAGTTAACCCAAACATGCGTTATAAAAGAAAAAAAAATGGGAATGTGATTGGCATCTTCTTGTCTCTTGTTTAAAAAGAAAATGTCTTGCTCATATGTCCTGTTTAGTGGCAGACACTTCACAAAATACATCCTCACAAGTATGGTCCAAAATGCCATGTGAGTATCTTCCACCCCTTCACCCAACAACCAGAAATAATCCCCCTCTTATCACCTGCTTTATGCAACATAAGGAAATCCGAAACACCTCATCCCTATTCAATCCCATTGACATAGGCAGCCCGAACTGTAACTTTTCATATTTTTAACACAAGTATAAACGAGACTAGCTTAAACATATTTAACACATATCTCAAATGAAAGCTAGTTCAATATCACTCATCAGAATAATTTGTACTAAATTTAAAAAAAAAATCCCACTTTCGTGCGTACTGTTGCCTCCAATCTCCTTCACGGCGACTCGAGCCTACTTTACAACTCTCAACAATCCAAGAATGACGATACACAAGCAAATGGCGCTTAAATAAACATACGACAATAAAAATTTATTACAACAACATCAATATATCTTCAACAAAGCTGTCCCCGCAACACTGCCATAGGGGCGCCCAACCTATCCGGGAAACGTGGAGCACTCGAATATGTACACTTTGGCAAGGCAATACTTTCACAGCTTAGCAGTATTTGAAACAGATTGGATTGGATTTACATCGTGTCCATCAGCCTTGTATCCTTTACAGGCTTCTGTGAAGTAGGAGTCCTTTTTACAGCAATTCTACCAGGTTGCTTGGTACTTTGAGGTCGAAGCCCTTGCCCTGGTCAGATAACCAAAAGACAATCAAATGGACAGACAAAAGTTGCTTACTAGACAAGAGACTCCAGATTTCACAATTGGGAATGGTTTTAAGCTCATTAAGTCTTAAAAGAAACCACACAGACAAAGGAAGGAAGCAACAACTATTTGACCTCGAACTTGTGAAATTTAGAGAAGGCAAAAATGTAAATAAAGCAACGGTTACGTGTCGACATCCACAACCTTAACAAGCAGAACTTCGGATTTCATTTGACTAAAATGACCAGAATTGATCCCATGCCAGCAAGAAAATAGCTGTAGCAATAAGGGATCTTCACTTTTAAGTATACCACTAGCGAGCATACGTGAGAGAGAGAGAGAGAGAGAGAGAGAGAGAGCGAGAGGGTGGGGGTGGGGAGAGGCAGAGGGAGAATTACCATTATTAGGAAGAGATAGCCGCTTCTTTGCTTGCTTATCTGAAAGAGCTGATCTCTCTTTAGGATTGCTGTGAGATCTTGACCCTATGCCAGGTCTTGGGCCAGTTTCTCCAACCAAATCTTCAGTAGGTGGCTTTGGCTTAGGCTTTGTAAACTGTGTTGCAGTTGCCTCTTGCATGCTTGCGGACTTGTTAGGTGAAGAACTACAGGCGTCGGATTGAGGCGGACTCATTTTATGACTTGAAAGGTTTCGTTGAAGGTTTGAAGAAATGGGTTTCTTTCCCGAAGATTTAAACAGGGTACTGGTTCCATTCTTTACTTCATCAGATCCATTCTCATGAATCACGACTCCATCTTTTGGATGACTGTCGAGAAAGCGATTTTCCCATGGACGAACAGCCATCCATCTCTCCAACCAGTTCCAGCCCCAGTTGTTTCTGTCTGGTTCAAACCCAGAGGGAGCTTGCTGCTGCCTTGATCCTGCCTGCCACTACAGTACAAAATAGATACAAACCTTACTTTGGAGCCAGCTATAGAGAGTAACTGACAAAAAACCGTATAAAGCATGTCTAATCAGCACTAGCAATATATTTGTTCATATCTGCCATTATCTGACAAGCACAACATGCATCCAGAGAGAGAGACTAAGTATACTGTACAACAGCTTAAAATCACCTAAAACTATTTGGAAAATGTCATAGACAAGAGACTCACAATAAATAGACAAATTATATTTCCAACACTAATATTTTGCGCCGACAGGATCTTTATACGATATCACAAAGTCAAGATACGTCTTCTCAAAAGAGGCTAATTTGGTAGGAGGTCGTCACAAGTATATCTGGTTTCAGAACAATATATCGATAACATCTCAAACACAATATATTGTATCAATCTTAGCATTGCAATGAAAATCCGGAATTATCTAATCTATAGATACCACAGGATGACTTGAGCTGTTTGTATAGATTACCATCATTTATATAATAAGTGTTTCACTCTTCAAATTAACGAATTGTGGACGTTACTAACATCAGTCTATTTCCATCTTTGTTCCAATCTCATCTGGACTCCGTTTCCTGATTCATAGAGCTAAATCTTCTCTTGTTAGAATTTTGAAACAAAATGTCCTAATATATGCCCTTAGAAAAAAAGCCTATCGCATTCTTACCTGGTTAGCTAAAGCATATGCCATAGCCCTTTCACGCTTCGCAGCGGCCTCCTGCCTCTTTAACAACTTGGCATGAATCTCTTGAACAGATCCTACGCGGTCACACCACCCTTGCTGAAACAAAACAAGTGAAATGCACAACTTAGCAAGTGGAAGAAGACCGGCCGAATATGCATGTACATATATGTCCCTTTAAGCAAGCAACATCAAACCTTCTCGTAGAACCAAAACAATATTCGCTTAAAAAACCACATTCCGGCAAGACTAATCCCTTATACTCCACCTAGATTATTCACGATTCAAAAATATCGCTAAATAAACAAGGCTACCTCCCACGTTGAACAGGTGGTTGACCATGTTGCCTGAATTCAAATTTTAACACTCTTACAAACCTGATGACAAATTGGAGAAAAGGAATGGACAAAAAAGCTTTAGGAGTATAAACAAACAAGCTTACTGCGAACTAGTTTAGAGCTTACTAGTTAAGGGACCAAGTCAACTAGTTTAGAGCTTACTAGGAACCACACTAGTATCAATCTTGAGAGTCATAGCGGTTCAATTTTTCTGGTACAGTCAAAGAGTTTTTTTTAAATCTTTTTATATCTCAAACCAAGTGAACATTTGGTCATCGATGCTTTTGCTATTGAAAACTTCAGAAAATAACGGCAAGATAAAATCATGTTGTATTATATCAATGACATTATCAAAATGTAGGAACATGTTGGGGCCAAGTGCCAACTACGTAAGTATCAACCTTGAGAGTAACAGAAGTTCAATTTTTCTGGTCCTGTCAATAATTTTTTTTGACTTATCATATCTGAAACCAAGGGAACCTTTGATCATGGATACTTGTGGTATTGAAAACATCAGAAAATAACAGCAAGAAATAAAGATTTTGAATTAGATCAAAGACATGGTAAAAATGTAGGAACGTGTTGGAGCCATAGACACACGAAAAATTGACAAATAGTTTAACATGAAAAAGAAAACTTATCGAGAGAAACAGAATGTGCTTACCTCAATTTCTTGAACACGAGCATCCTGTTCTAGTGGTTGCTGATGATTTTGTTGTGCTGTTTGACTTTCCAACGCCAAACGAACACGCCGAGCACGAACACGAGCCTGGACCCTCACTAGAGCTTGCATACAACGAAGAGTTAATGCTGCTTGCTTCCTCACAGCATGGCCCCTAACAAGGGCTTGAAGTCTTACCAAACCTTTCAATGCTCGTAAAGCTCGCCTAGCCTGAGAATTATCACCAAATATTTTGCTTGATCCAAATTGTAAAATGGAGTCCAAGTAGCATTTATACTTTCTTTAAGTAGTTACCAGTTATTGACAGACAAATACATTCAGGTCCAAAGGGTCCTAGTCTGAAATGAGATGTCAGATGAAATTGACAAAATGTTCAATTTGCTTAGTAAAAAAATCAGTGTGACGGAGTTTTGTTTATCTTAGCTGTATACACGTATGGCTGAGAATTGATAAATTTCAGTAGAACAGAGTAAAGAAGTCGGAAAGAAAAACCAAGGCCTAATTGGGGTAGCTAAAAAGTGAAACGAAACTGTTAAATTACCAAAAATCCTCTAAAAGCTGTTTGGATGCGGGTGGCGGCCCATTCTGCACTCATATTCTGTTGAACATGAGCTGCATCCGGCACTTGAAGCGAGATAGAAGTCGAACCAGAAGCATCTGCATCTGGACGGATGATTGCATCTACAAATGGGGGAGTAGCATTCTGATTGAACTCGTCTTGAATTATGTCGGCACCAATCTCAACTGCATGCTTTCTCCGTTGTCTGACCTTTCGACTTCTCTGCAAAGTCCACCAAGGCACAAAGCCACAAACTATGAGATGCAATATGTATGCTAATTTACCTTAGACAATTACTGTAATTAAATTGGAAACAAAGGTCCACCGAATAAACCCTAAACCAAACAAACCAAACCAAAAAGGGCCTGAAGTCCCAACCAATAGAGTTGGCTAACTTTTTTTTTTTTTTGATAATATTAGGGTTGGCTAACTTGGCTACATGAATGCATTTTTTTCATTTAGCTTTGTCGAGGGCATCATGTTCCATGATATTCACAAAAATCAATATCCTATCAGTAGCACACCACCACCACCACACAATTGTTGCCACCGCCACCATCACTACCACCAATGCACCACTACCATCGGCACCACCATGTTTCGATTACCCTTACTGTTGTCACCAAAACCTCCCAACATATCTACTGCAACAACACAACTAGCACACCATACCCCACAATCACCTCCGACACCGCCACCACCACCACTGAGACAAAAAAAACTCACCTTAGAACCACCGGCACCACTGCCAATGTTGTTGCCATCACTAGCACAGCTATAGAATTAGCCCACCACCACTACAGATGCCACTACTAATTCACTCTTCCACTCGCTGCCACCACCACTCCATCACCACAATAGAACTAGTGGATGAGAATGCTACATAATAAATATAATCCATTGCTTAAAATTCTTTTACGTATCAAACAAGTTTGACTTCAACGGTATTACTTTAGTACATCACACCAAACCAGTTTCAGCTTTAAAATTTAACATTCAGTTTCATCAAACAGCACATAAATGAAAGAAATTGCTAACGTTAATTAAAAAAAATAGCCAACTTTTTCAATGCTCCACAGGATTACCACTTAACTGTTACAGATATGCATATCACGCAAAAAAACTATGCAACCACGATAATTGACATGTTGTCCACACGAGCCCAACAATTTTGTCATAATTTCTTGTGCAATGTGCATATGTCATATGTACTGGACTAAATGTCCAATGTTGGCTGTTTGTGGATGTACTCCTTTCTCCAAGCATATATCAAGCTAAATGCACGAAAACAACTCAAAAGTACCCATTCGAAGAGAAGCACTTCCAAAGATGTAAGAAGAACGAAACAAACTTCCCCACCCCAAAAGAGAAAGGTTAAAAAAAATAAAAATAGCAGCACTTCAAAGCAGATGCTCTCAGATATAAGATGGGAGATGTATTTATCATCAAAAGGAAGTAAGGAAGGAAGATGAGAGTTAAAGCATCATATTCTAAGTATGTAACCGAGTTATTTTTGGGATGGGTCACAACAGAGCCCACACTTAAGAAATGGAATAAAGTCATCCTACAAAGGAAAAAATAGAATAGAAAAATGAATTCCCACATATCCATCCTTCTCCAAAGACTGTGACTTCTCTGATTTATTTAAACCAATCAATGCCTTGATCCATTTTCCAGAGACACCCATGGTGAAATAACTCTTGTTGTACCAGCTTCAGACCTGCCACAGCAAAGATTCAAAAACTCAGTACATGAACTGTGCTTCTCATATGTATACCTAGTTAGCAGCTGAATTGTGAAGAGAAAAAACTAAATACAAACAGTGGACTGACAGATAATTAAGCTTCATAAAAGCGCCCTACATTGTGGTTAAATATGTTGCTCAGATGAAGAAAAATAAAATTACTTTGGTGAAGCAGAAGAAACCTGAGTTCCTCAGACAAAAGGTGTGAAACCAACAACTAATGGTTGAGGCTCAATAGTTAGATGGGAAATGGTTAAACCACAAATACTGTCTATTGTAATCATCAATTACACCACACAAATGCCTGGTTTCAACCAATATATATATATATATATATATATATAGATGACCATTGAATTACTGGCAAGAAGTCCCATGAAGATTCAAAACCTCTCATACCCCTAAGTTCTTCGCTACGTCAGAGTTGTTGCTAAATCTAGATCTCCCCAGCTTCTAAACAACCTGCACCTCCACGTGTGCCCTACTCAATTGTCACCCTTAACAAATAGACTGTGTTTACAAAATTCTAAAATCCAACTCTAAATCTGGCTTAGGCAAGAAGGGAAAACGTTTTCGCAAAAGCATATAAAGCAACAGAAATACATGCATATCGACCCCAAATTTTTTTTTTTGATAAGTATTTAAAATTTATTGAAAAGGCATCAAGGGGAGCCACCCATGTACAAAAGAAAGCGAGGGAAAAAAAAAAGGTCAGAGAAAAAAGGACCTATACCCGAACATAACTCCAAACATAACTCGAGACCGTTAGAAGTCAAAATACATGACAAGGAACTCAAACACGGACCCTACAAGCCGACATATTAGAGGCACGACCTTCAGCAAATTTGATGCAAAATCAAAATGGGTCATGACTCATGCTAATAAACGCCCAACAAGAGTGTTCAATACCCTCTCAAATAGTTACATATACTTTTCACATATTCCAGTAAACTTTTTACACCTTAAACACCACCCAATTGGCTGTGATTATCATTTTCCAATCAGGATCTATCCCTTCATGGAAAGGCAAATTGTTCTCAAACCCATGTGCACCTCAAACTGTGATTTGACAAAACACAATTACTCTTCCTATAATAAGGTCCATGACTACACATCTGGAAAATTTAAGGTTAGTTTGGATCATGAGTTCACCGTACTTGAAGAACTACCACATATGTATACTGCTCAAAGAATCATACTCCCCATCATCAGTTATCCGCAGCTCAAAGAGTATATAATATCTAATTACATTTCAATCACAGATTCCTCAAAATGTAAATTGAAAAATCAACGCCAGCTAAATCCCAAGAACTTGAACAACGCAAATCGACAGATCATGGAAGGGAAACCGACTATACACAAAGAAAAACATCACATTATCTCAATGACAAGCATGAGCATAAGCACAAGCAAGAACATTAGTCGATTCACCTGAATTGCCAGGCGCAATGAGAGCACCTTTTTGGATCAATCAGTCGAAGAAAAAGGGTCGCATCGAAGTCAGTATCTGGAGCTCATATTTCACGACTACGATGATCCGATTCGAATTGATTGGTTACCTGTTTTTCTGGGTTTCTCACTCTAAAAAACGCTTGTGTTTTCTCTCTCATCACCAAACTTTCGGGATTGATGAAGCTGATGGAAACCAACACAGAGGACGCAGGTTGGTGGAGTAATGATGAGTGAGAAGAGGGCCGACGGCGTCGTTTAATGCGTGTCGGTGTCAGGTTCTTTTTAACGTTCTGATTGAAACCGTTTTTTCCTTGATTTGTGTGGACTTCGGCGACAAGCATTCGTAGTGCACGTACTTTACCGAATATCGCGTTAACAACAACCAACTACTCCTAATAAAAAATAAGGGAAATGATAATTAAAAAACTATTTTTGTTAATGACAAAACTTTAACGCACAAAAGGTTTGTACCATGTGCAATGTATAAGACTCTTATACATTAAAATTTTGACACCAACAAAAATAATTTTGACATTAACAACATCTACCGCCGTGTAGATAATCGCATTTGTCGTTTAGCTTGCTTTAGTTTTCCCGGGATTGTTTATGGAGTTATTAGATCGAGTCGGGTATCTGTATTTTGATTATTGAATCTTTTTTTAATATTAATGATAGCAATCCGAGTTAAAGTTACATCCCCAAGTGCCATTGCTTTTAAGTTTCCATTCGCCATACTTTTTCCACTTATGATTTCGTCCTCGCTCTTTTTTTATGCCAATAAAGCCCCTATATTTTAGGCTACGTATATGTATATATAGCAACAAAAAAGGGGAAGGAAACTTAATTCCTCCCATCCCACGATAACCCAGCGATTGGTTCCCTCGCTTATTTCGCTTGCCAATCCCGAATGTTGTTGGAGATCCCCATCATCTTCATACAGTTTCTTAAACCAGTAATAGAAACCATTTCAATTTTGGATGCCTAAAAAATTCACAAAAATTCTAGAGCAGTCCGTCCTTCCTCCATCATTGTGGAATTCGGAAACGAACAACGGCCCATGCAATCCCCCGTTCAATCCGAATGGGGTTTTTCCGGGGAATCCCAAAATGTCACAAAATGATTCAGTCCTTCTTTGCTGAAAAACCCGTCGGAAAAGAAGGGGACAAAACCGACATGGCTAGATTTCATAAGTTTCCTTCAAATCCATCGTAATTTTTTGGCTTCATTGTTTGGTTTGCCTATCGGGGCATGTTTGAGAGTATTCATCTCAATAGATATATTGTTGATTCTACTAAGTGTTAGATTTTATTCCAATTTTGTGGACTTGCATATTTCGTTTATGTTAAAAGGTTCCGAATTACTTCGACTATCAAATATATCGGAGTATTTGTTTAGATCCATTTGGTTATTGATCACCATTTTGTAATGGGTTATTTTGATGCACCTAATTTTTAGTAAATGTATTTTGTTAAGTGTAAACCTGGTGTTATATGGTTAATTTGGACCTATAATGGGCTAGGTCATTTTATAAGCACAAGGGGAGATCTTACTCCCATCCTCATATATGTGTGTGTCTTAGCCCATTGAGACATACGACTGTTGAGAAAAAAGAGGAAAGGGAGCAGCTACTCCTCTCTTGGAAATATCTGGAGCCTTTAAGAGGCTTGATCTTCTTTAATTTGGTCATCTACAGATCGGATTTACATCTATGGCGTCTTCATCTCTTACAGGTATGAGCTTAGGTTTTAAGTTTTTTCACATGTCATGAATTGGAGCAAGAAATTAGGGCTTGTTATTGTGCAAATTCTAACACTAAGTTCACGATTGAGTGGGATACTCGGCTGGAGGACTAAAATTCCATGCTTATGGAGTTTTTTTTTCCCGAATTGTGTCTTGTTCTATTGTTCATATCTCTATTCCATGCTTTATGCTAAATATGTCATGAATATCAAGCATATTGTATGTTAGTTGGTTTATTATCATGGGACAGGTCAAAATTCAGTTGGTTTATTGTTTCGAATTATGTCATGTTTATTAACAGGATTTGAGACCCTCTTGTTCTGGCAGTTCATGGTATCCTACTCTGTCGCCGGAGCCGTTGAGCACATGGCCATGTTCCCAGTCGAAACCCTCAAGACCCGTAGGCAGACCATAGGGCCGTTTACTAGGCTGTACCTCAGTATTGCTGCCATGGGCCTTGCATGCCAAATCTTCCCACACCGTTTACTTCTCGGTTTACAAGTGATTCAAGAAGTCTTTGGATTTCGGTTCAAAAAAACAAAAGAAGTCTTTGGATTTTTCGGATGGTGGCTCATTTGATAAATTATTTGTAGTTATACTAAGTTTTCAATCATTTCATGGTAAATTATCTGCACCGTTTACCATGAAATATGTTTGAGCATAATTTGAAATTATTAAATTGGTTGTGTATGTTGCACACACGTTGCTTGGAATATTTACTAGCAACTGTGACTTCAACAATATTGGATCATGGTCAATTGATCACAAATTTTATAAAGTTTTATAATGAATTATGATTCGCAACCATATTTCATGGAACATGGATTATTTTTCATCAAAATTGGAATTGGTCAAGATAACATGATAAGTTGTGTTACGACCCTGACCCGCACCTTGAGGTATTAATCATGACAAATGCCAGTGATTTCTCACTAAGGCCAAAACACAAATTAAATATCATCTAAACAAGTGATAATCAAAAGGGACTAAAATATAACAGCGGAAGCAAAAGTCAGCTTTTTATTGATAATAAACCAAAGTCTTACAAAAGTTTTACAAATCAAAAAGGTAAACCTCTCTCAAAGCTGTGCTTACCTACAAATTGATAAGCCCACAATTGTGGAAATATTCGGGCTTATCTTGCTCATTTTTGATATGCTTGTGCGAATAACTCTATGTTTTTGAATGATATTGCGCGAAAGGTGCGTTTTTGGTGTTTACAGAGTTTCTTCGATAATAAGGTTGATTTTACGCCATGAGCTTACTCCATCGGGGACCCTATGGGTCTAAATGGAGCGATGACGGAGTCTAGGGGAGCATCATCGAAGTCCCGGAGAGCATGAACAAGCTCAGAATGACGTTGCTGTAAAAGGTCGCCAGCAGTAGACGTTCTACCGGTAAGAGATCAATGCCTACCGGTACAAACCCATTACTACCGGTAGAGAACCTTGCCTACTGGTTCAATTTCAGTCTAGAAAGTTCACAAACCTGCATCAATTAGTACCTACCGGTAGAAGCCCAGTTAAAGCAGCATCCATCTTTTGCATCGAAGCCGTTCTATCGGTAGGTGGTCAGTTCCTACCGATAGATGATCCCCTGTTTCTGCAGATTTTTATTTTATTTTTCTTTTTTCTTTTGTAACTAAAAGGGGTCCTATAAATGCCCCCCTTTGCACGTTTTTAAGGTTATGTTGTATCATTTTGGACCAGCTCTTTCTCTCTCTACCTCCCTCTCGTCTCCAACTCTCATTCTCTCATTAATGGAGTATTGATTGGTGGATTTGGAGGGTGTTGGCCTTCATTAATGTTGTAAGCACCTTTGGGATCCCTATTAATCTAGCATTCATTTCCATTTTTAGTATGATTTTGTCTCTCCGTTTTCCTACCTTAGCTCATTTCATACCTCCTTTCATTATGCGTGAGTAGTGTAGTAAGGTTAGGTTATGAGATGATTAACATCTCGTAACCAAGGTATCTCATAACATCTCGTAACCAAGGGTATTTCTTGTTGTTCTCCTATTAATCTTCATTTTTCTAAGGGTAAACCTGTGTTTAGGGTAATTTTATGTATCAAAACTTGGAGGTGTTAACCTCTTTGATCATACGTAAGCAAGTGTTTCGATTTCTTACCACATATGATGCTTAGAGCTATGTCTTTCCAAGTATTTGCCGAAATGTCCCTAAACCTTAACCATGTTTATCATTTTGGACAAAAACTTGTTCAAATAAGCTCGTTAAGGAAAACAAGTTCAAAACCATGTAACTTAGGTATAAAATCACTCACATCGGCTCTACGAACCACCCGAACTTCTTATAACAATTAGGCAATGGAAACACAATTAGAAACTGTTAAACATGCATAAATATAACTTAATGAGGTTCTAAACACACTTGAGAACAATTAAAGAAGTTAGATAACTAACCTAGTGAAAACAGTTGCAGCTCTAACTTCAACTTAAAATCTGTCTTTGCACAAAAATAACTAAGACACAATCTTCATGCAATTTTTTTTTTGGTCTATAATATAGTTTCAAAATTAGAAATCGGATCGCAATTTCATTGCCCAAGCTCAAAATTACGGCCGTTTTCCTAACACGTGTCTGTGCAGTCAGTATAATCCGAAACTACGCGCTAACTGCAAGGTTACGAATTTCTACAGACTTTAATATTTTGCATCGGATCCTGAAATTTTTACCATAGACAAAAGACTCATAAAGGAACTCTCAATAAAAATCTCATAATTTTTGAAGCTTTTGAACTACCTTAACAAAATTTCCTAAAATCAGGTCAGACTTAGAGTTTTCAATTCTACAGATTTTTCAAAAAAACGCAGCTTGTTCCTTTTTTGATTTCTGACTCCAAAACCTTTCAATACACTTCAAACTCACACCAAAACTTCACTAATCATGTTCAAACTCAAATATATTACAGAGTGCTACTTCAAGAACATCAAATCCATGCATCAAAACAAGTTTTAAACATCCAATCTAAGGGATTTCAAGTTAGGTTTTTGAGTTCTTCAAGAGTTCAATTTTAAAACTCAAATTTAACTTAAACCAAACATCTAGAGCATGAATTCATCAAGCAAAGCATGATATTCAAGTCAAGAAATACAAATTCAAGTGTGAAGAACATGATTTACCAAGTTAGGGCTTCAATACAAGTCAAGCAAGATCAAACCCTAGGTTTCTCCTATTTTTTTTTCCCTTCTTCTTCTTCTCTTCTTCTCTTAACCTCTTCTCTCTCTCTCTCTCTCTCTCTCTCTCGCCCCCTCTCTACGTGGTAGATACAAGATACAAGGGAGAATTTTTGATAAGTCCACTATAGCATGTTTCTAACCCCACTAGTCCACTTTAAAGTTCATAACCTCATAAGTCCACTAGCCTACAAAAATACCAATGCATCCAATATATATAGCCCATAACTGTTTCTTTTTCATTTCTTTCATTCAAACGTAGAGAAAGTCTCTCTGTTTTCTCTCTCTACCTAAAACCAAGAAACCCTTGATCTACTGGGGGTAAGAGGTTGCCGCGTCCACCTCGTCTCCTCCTCCTCCCCCTTTCTCCTCTCTTCCCCTTGTTCTTCCTCATCGTCCAACGCAATCAGGTTGAGAGTCTTCGCCATAAGAGCTTCGATTAACGATATCTTCTGGTTAACAATCAGATCGTTTTCGTCCCTCTTGAACAAAGCATGTGGTTTCTCGTCCACTACGAAAATGAGATCTCCGGGGGTCATTTCGGGCTTCTAGTTGCCTTTCTCCACGAAAGTGATTTTTGTGCCATTTTTCCAACCAGATTTGATGTCTATTTTCAAGATCTCCTTAATTTGCATAGGTCTTCTATTTGTCGTGAATTCATTTTGTTGGCTAGTGTGTTTGAAGACGTGAAATATGCTGACTGAATCTGTTCTCATTATCGTTTAGTTCCTTTGAATATCCACGATGCTCGGTTAACAACTCTAGCTCTTATTGAAATGTCTTGTGTAACTTAAAAAAAAGAGAACATATAACGTTATATGTTCTTCTATTTTGGGAGTTACACAGTATTGAACTGACATATAATGTTATATGTTTTCCTTTTTGGCTATGTAACTCCAAAAAAAAAAAAACATATAATGTCGAATAATGTTATATGTTCTCCTTTTTGGCGGGGTTACACATGACAACAGCTCCCATATAATATTATATGTTCTCTGTTTTTGGAGTTACACAGTATAGAAGCTCGCATATAATGTTATATGTTCTCCTTTATTTGCAAGTTTATTCCATTTAGCGTATGCAATTTTTATCAGGGCAATAAAATGTCGGAGGTTCCACAATGCTTCAAAGCACAATCGACGTACATGCAAAAATCCGTGTAAAGGATAGTTACGTTGGAGTGTTTTTCTTTTTCGTTATTGATTCTTGAATAGTACATTATTTTTTTTGTAACAATGATAAATAGATTTCCTTTCCGTGGACATGAGTTTGTGTACAACAAACAGATTTGGTTATATGTCCAATATATATATTTTGACAGATGTAGTTATATTCCTGTACCGGTGTTTGTTAACTTTGGAATTAGTTTAACATCAACAATATGGTTATCTGTTCAATTCTGTTATTTGAATGTTTCAAACAAAAAATAGACAGATATGGTTATCTTTAAAATTCTGGTTAATTTCTTCGTTATGCCAATAACATCAACAGATTATGATATAAGGGAAATTCCGTTCTTTATATGAAATTTGGGTTCTTTGCTCTGCCACTAATATCAATAGATAATGAATATAACAACATATAATGGACCTTAGACCAATTTTTAAAAAAGCAACATATAAGTTGTGAACAAAAAAATATATAATGTTGTTTATGAAGCGGCAGAACGGGTGAGATTTGGAATGTAAAGAAAGTTGTCAAAATTCTAAAAAATAAAAAAAATGAAAACAAAAAAAAAACCAGCAAGGGCATTTTTGTCTTGTATTAACTTCTTTTTGGCTAGACAAGGGCCCAATTTGGCTAACACAAAAAATGAAGAAGAACAAAAATACATTTTTTTGTTTTAGCCAAACAAGGCCCTTGCCTGAGTGGACTTAGTGGGTTACAAACTTGGGAGGTGGACTTGATGAGTTGCAAACATATTATAATGGACCATAGACCAATTTTTTATAGATGGAAACAAGAAAGGAGATACATAGAAGTTTTCCGTTTTTGTTTTGGAGAATGATGCATCCACCGCAGTTCTTCCACCGAACCACTCACCGTACCACACATTGCCTGGCACGTGGCAGTGGCCCATTGTGAAAAAAAAAACAAAAAACAAAAACAAAACAGAAGAAAAATGACAATTCCAATTACAATGCCCATTCTTCTTGCTCTGAGAGAGAGAGAGGGGCAGCCACACCTCCGACACCGATGACCCCCATCACCACCTCCGACCACCACGTCACCACCTCCGACCACCACCGTCAGCGCTCGACCTCTAGGGACCACCACTATCTCGCGAGAATCGAGAAAACCGGACACCCATTGTTTAATCGGGACGCACTTCACCTCCAGCCAAGGTCGCTCTTCTTCGCACTCTCTCTGTGTCTCTCTCTCTCGCCCTCTATCTCTCTGAACTTGCTGATTTTGCCCTAAAATTTCCATCTTCAAACCCCCAAAAATTAGGGTTTTAAAAATTGAAATTGCAGATTTTTTTTGCTACCCATAATCTATCATTTGTTGTTGCCAATGCCTCACATGTGTTTGTCATGATCCCTCCAATAAAGGGCTTGCAGGCTTCACCATTGATTCTCTTGTGGTTAGAGTTTCCGTTGCCAGTGTCTAAAATTGCTACTGGTCTCCCTTTTTCCCCCCCCTTTTTTTTCACGACTGGACATTGCATATTTACATTTGAAGCCAAAGTGGAACATGCATATGTAGAGTTTTATTGACCTGTATTTCATTCTCATTGCATAAATCTTCCGGTGAAGATCCCATAGCGAAAATTTGTGTTTTGTGTGCACGAATTACCTCTATGTATGCCTTTATAGTTGATTACCTCTTTGAATTGAATTTGCTTTCACTTGCTAAGCATATTAGCTGATTACTTGTTTGATGTGTCGCTGTGCATAGGATCGTATTAATAGTTTTTTCTTGTCTTTGTGAATTGAATTTGCAGAGTCACCAATACCTTTTGATGAGGCAGAAGGATTCAAAAATATTTTGGACTGTTTGCGGCTGGAACGATGGCTGTTTTCGGGGCTGGAATGAGCTTATTTTAGTGCAGTTTCTGAGCTAGTTTAGGACCTGTTTCAGGATGGTTTTGTGGAGTTTTGGGGATCAAACGGACTGATTTTTGGGAGCTGAAATGCATCAAGTTTTGGGGAAAATGAAGGCTAGGGCTATAAGGAGTTATCACTTGAGAAGCCGGTGAAGAGATTGAAGCTATTCAATTGAATCAAAGGCCAAGAAAAATAATCAATTTGTTTTAATTTGGAATATCAAGTTGAAATTTTTTGGAATGTTTAGTTGTAGTATCAAGTTATAGTTTTGTGAAACTTAACTTTGAATGTAATTGATAACTATGATGAGAACAGCCTAGCGAGGGTTTTAAATTTATTGAAGTGTGAATGTTTATATACAATGTTGGGTATTCTGCTGCTATGTTGGGTATTCGATTCACTCAAATGCTTATCTTTATCGAGTGAATAGTACTTTCTCTTTTCAACTCCTAGCTATGGTCATTTGGGATTATTTTTGCATGCTATCTGGAAATCCATTATCCAATTCTCTTTCAACTCCTCTTTCTGGAGGGCTAAGAGTATTAGATTAGTGGTGGTTGTCTCTCTCTTTTCAACTCCCAACTCTGGGGAGGGTCAAGAGTCCATCTGGATTTGTAACCATGATTGAGGGGTTGGGTATTGATGCGTTGATTATATTTACTTCTGTGTAAACTGTTGTTTTTCTTTTGTTGGGAATGCCGAACTGAATTCGTGCTGAAAATTGCTGGCAATCCATTTGTGCCGAAATTTGCTGGAAATCAATTTGTGCTATGGAGTTTCATGGTTGGGTTAAGTGGTGGAATACATGCTACTAATATACCGAGTTTATATACAATGTTGTTTTCGGTTTGAGTTTATTGTTGTAGTTGTTGTTAGTTTGAGACGCGAGACGTCGGGTTAGGCCATAAAGCAACAAAACTATGTCAAAATTTTCCAAGGATTGTACTCCTAAAAGTGATTACGGACACAACACGATACGAATACAATTTCAAACAAGTAAAGTTCTACTTTGTCTTGCTTGTTAATATGGGACACGTCGCGATATGGACACAGGGAAAGATAACAACTCAAATGTACTTAGAGCAACCGCTAGAGCAATTGGAACTAAGATTTTTCATACAAATTGCAGTAGCAGCAGATGAAATTGGAACAATACTAGCAGTCCAACAAAAGTAAAAAACATCAACTTAAAAACTCTGCCCACAAAAAAGGAGAGACATGTTCATACTCGGAAAAAAAATTTATATTGTTCACCATTATCTCCTACATTCATCACATCCAAATAACTTATACGTTGTCCTCCTTCCCAACTCTGTCCTTGACTTTGGTGATTGCTTGATTGTCCTTCTCCCCAACCTTGCTTAAAAAACTTGATTGTCCTGCTCCCCAAACTTGAGTACCCGATTGTCCTCCCCAAACTTGACTATGAAGTGAACTTGGCATGTTGCTTTGTGAAGTTTGGAAGTTGTTAAAAAATTAGTTGAAACCAATTTTGGTTGGGCATAAAGTTGAAGGAAATGGGAAGATGGTTCCAGCTTGGGCCATATTTTGTTGCATATTATGGGGCATTATGTTTGGCCACATGAATTGCCCCGTATAACCTTGGAAACTCTACCCAACAAAAAAAAATTAACATGAAACATAATAAAGGGATTATAGAAGGCACGAACTTAGCAAAAAAAAGTTTTTTACATTTAGATTTGCAACACTCTCTTGTGTCCCCAAAATATTGCTATCTGTATTCTCCTGAAATAAGTAAAACAATATGACTATAAACATTCATCCAAGATATGTATATGTCTATATTAACCAATATGTAACAAAAAAAATATACCTTCATTTTTTCATTTGACAATGTATTCTTTTTTCGTTCTCTTTTCTTCTTACCAAGTTTTTCAACAACACCTTCCTTTCTTTTTGTGGGCGGTCTCCCTTTTCGACGAACAGGTACCGGGTCAAGGATGTTTTGGCTCTCTTTGGAAGGCAGAACGGCATCTTGTAGTGAAAAGGAATCATTTCGAGTATTGGAAACCGTATTACTTCCACATACAACCGATGATTCAATCAACTCTCTTTTCAAATCTTGTAGCCGTCTCATCACTTTATCATACTTCTCTTGAGAATTTTCCGCCAAATTGGCAACCTCATTAAAGAGAATACACATATTGTCATGCCGACGTGCTTCAATTGTCGATGAGGAGTTATTGTAGTTGATACGAATTTTAGTGTGGGCCCTTTTAAAATTTTTTTTCCATCTTCTCAAGACATAATTCTCAATTACTCTTTGAACTCTTCTTTTATGGAACACCATGCCGGCACACCATTCCTCTAAACTCAAACAATCAGCAATTACAATTTGCTTGATTGGTCTCACCATTAAACTTGACAGTAAATGGCACACATCTTGTCCATGTCTCTTCTCCTTCTCCAAATGTGATGTCTTCTTTTACCTCATATTTCGACCAAACATCACCTACTGTTCTTTCTTTCAAAGAACAATTAAGTCTCCCAAAAAATTCTTCATGAAACTCTTTAAATTTCGCATGCGTATAAGCACTTTGAAATTTCTTCTCTAACTCAGCTGCGGTCATGCACGGGATGTAAGAGTGCAAATCTTTCGCATCTTCATGTTTTTCATTTTCCACCTTTCTAGCCAATGCATTCTCATATTGCTTTACAAATTGCTTCAAGGTCGTCTTCGAGTAGATGTAACCATCAAAATATGAATTCATACCATCACTTCTTTGTGTGGATGACATTCCCGCCCAAAATACATCTTTCACAAAAGCCAGCACCCATCGACTCCTCTCTAAGTACAACCCATTTAACCATTCATTATTTTGGAGGTTGTACTTTTTGATAAATACATCCCAAGCATCCTCAAATTCTTCTATTATTAGTGAATCATAAACTACATTGTGCAAAGAAGATGAAATTGATTTATACGCGTCGCATTTTCCCAACTTCTCTGGCACCTTTTTCAAAATATGCCATATGCACCACTGGTGTTGGGTGTTAGGGAATACTTATTGTATAGCATTCTTCATGGCCATATATTGATCAGTAATAATTGCTTTCGGAGAACAACCCCACATGCATATCATCCAAGTCTTAAATAACCACGAGAATGACTTGGTGTCTTCATGAGAGACAAGTCCATGTAGACACCCCATTCTGGACTGTCCAAGCTAGTCCTTTTACTTCCTTTGTTGACCCAATGATGATAAACGGTCGAGAACAGTTCAGAGTCGATGGAAGGATTTAAGCTTTGGGCGTTGGCCCCCCCCCTCTTTCAAACCATTTCAAGCCTCTTCAAACCTCTCAAAATCTCGCAAATCTCGAGCCAAATGAGCCTCAGCAAAACCATACCTTGCTTACGCCACCTCCTCCTTGGCGTGCGCCAGGTATTTGCCACGTGTCGATCATCAACCGTTGACTGAGTTTGACCTGGCGCACGGTAGGTCATAGGTGGCGTACGGAGGTTTAAGACCGGTCAAATCACCGCTTTTACAGCACGCGACCGAGACTTTTGCGGCTCCAAAGTACAGGGAACAGTGCTCCTAATGATTGTTTCCTGCTGGACCGTCCCTCACTCTCTCCTACACCTAGTCCCATGCATTTAATGCATGGGAGGCTCCTCACTCAACCCCAACCAGCCCTAACCAGCCCTAAACCCAGCTGGCCAGCTCTGGTTTCCAGCCCCTCTCTCCACCATAAATACCCCCCCTTGCATTTATTTGCAAGGGGTTAACCACATTACTCTCCAAGTCTATTCCCTCTCTTCTCTCTTGCTCTTGTTCTCCCATTGTGAGAGTGAGAGATAGAGAAGTTTCACACCTCCTTTCTCTACTGATCAGTGATTATATAGCCTCCATCTTCAACCAAAGCTCATCACTATCCTTCCTCTCACTTGCACCAAAGGTAACATAACATAACATAACATAACCCATCTAGTCCCCAATCATAGGGGGTATGGGCGGGGGATGATTGGAGACAGACCTAACCTTTGGCAATATAAGCACAAAGTGGCTGCTCTCAGAATACCACTAAAACAGTGGCCCCCCTAAACCTCCAAGAACCGAGGAGCTACAGGGACGTTTTGTTGCAGAACAATACCCCCAAATCAAAGCCAAATGGCATTAGATAGGGCAGGCCTAGAGACCGAATCAATATATGTGCACATTACCATGCTTTCCTTCATTGATAGTCCAGAGCATCGGTATGCACCAAAGGTATACCACCTTTGTGCTGCGCTCTGTTTTCAACCCCTGAGGGGAACCAGAAGGGTCCTGGCTAGTAGCTGATACTAGTCCAGGCCCCTTTCTGGTAAAATAAACCAGTCGTAGGAGCCAAGACATGGCGCATGCCATCTCCCCTTAGCCGTACGCCACCTTTGGCTGTACGTGCACAGTTGGCGTGGGGATCATGTAGGGCTCATTTATTGCTCATTTTCTTTATGTTATCACCTTATAGCATGCTAAAAACCAGTCTATTGCTTTCTGTATTTTAGAACTGTTCAAATGTAGCTTTCAATACTTGCACTTTCTTTATTCTCAAGGCCTCTGGGGTATGTCTGGTCATGTTCCAGAACCCAGATGATGTAAAGCCAAACACTGGTTCACATATGGACCTGGCGTACGACTCCCACAGGGTGGCGTACGGCATGTTTGTTAAAGACCAGTGCCTGGCCCTTACATCCCAGTTCAATCCTGGCCTCTTGTTCCTCCCCACTCTGTTTATGGGGTCTGTCTTGCTATTTTCCTGGCTGCTGGCCATCCCTTATGCCTGTACATGTGTATAATCCATGTTATAAACTGCGTGGTTTGCCCTGGGTGTGCACTGGTCCCTTCTAGAGCCCAGAGGATTGAGAGTAGGAGCTGTAAGAAATTGGTGTGGTAGTGTACGCCAGTCTGAAGGTGGCGTGCGCAGGGTGTGCTGGCGTGCAGTGGCTTGGCCATGGCGTGCCAGCATGTCGCCTGCTCACGCACCCGACGGGCAGCGTACATCACCCCGTTGAACTTCTGGCAGTGCTTGTTCTCAATCTATGTTCTTACATTTAATTCAATTCAAGCAAGCAAATCATCATCCGTAAACATTTTGTCATACAAACTGCAACGTGTTACAGTTTTAATCCCTATTAACTGTTCCCCCGCCCTAACTGGCTAAAAATGATCAAATGAGAGAAAAATGCAAATGTTTTTACAAAATGCCCGAGTAGAGACCGATCTCCGGATTGGGCGAGAGGGGTGCCATAAAACCCTTCCCCTCTCGTAACCTGGCTCCCGAACCTCAGATATCGAAGGTGACGACGGACCAGTCTACGCCTCTTCAAATCAAATCAAACATTTTTCAAATCAAAGCAAACGTGGCAAACGTTCTCGAGTTCGGTTCCTTGGGTGTTCTTCCGCTAAAACCCGAGTGGCGACTCTGAATCGAAGCGTTTCGCCGCGCTATTTCCCAAAAGGGCCGCCCCCCCCAAACAATATCCATTCGAAACCAAAATCGGGCGATTTTCGGGGCGTGTGCCCACAGTCCACATCCCAATAATATTGACTGACCATGATGATTTACACCTACGAATGGAGCAAAAGGTATGTCATACTTGTTTACTAAGTACGTTGTGTCAAACGTCAAAACATCCCCAAACTCCTTACAAGCTGCCTTACTCCTTGCATCAGCCCAGAATACATTCACTAGTCGACCCTCATCATCCAAATCCATGGCAAAAAAGATGTTAGAATTATCGATTTTCATCTTCATGAAATAGCTATACATTGCCTCAGCATCTCCTTGAACAAGTAATTTACGTCGCTCTTTATTCACAAAATTTTTGCAATCTCTGGGAAGATATGGAAGATTCTCAGGTCCCCCCGCTTGAATCTGAAGTGAGTTATAAGTCTTGAACAAGTTAATCCCGGCTTTATCATTTAATAGGAGCTTTCTTTTCACATGTTCATCAAGGACCCTATAGCTCTTGTGAAACCTGGCCTTTCCCGGATTATTTTTATGATTGTGCTCCAAGGCAACCCGATTTATCTTCCACTTTCCATCCAGGTTCTTAGACAAATTAATCCGAGCTCGATAGTCAATTTTTGTTTGTGGCCGTGGTTTGACTGAATTGGTTGTTTTCACCCATGCCTTTCCACCATGATTGCATTCAAAACATACAAGCCTCACTTTTCCATCTATTCCCTTTCTCGAGTTTCTTCTCGCCACAGCAAACCCTTTTTCTTTAGCATATGTTGAGTAATGCAGATAAGCTTCCTCTTCTGTGTTGAATATCATTCCCTCCTTCGGTTCCTCAACTGTATGTATAGAATTTTCTGTTGTATCCATTCCCTCTGCATTAATACCTATCTCATCACACTCTTGTTCTGAAGAACCACTCGATACCTCCTCTTCTTCTTCTTCTTCACTGTCTCCATTCGATTGAGGAGGCAGTGCCGACGGAACAAAATCCAACAACATCTCCTACATGTTCAAGATGACATCAGAACCCACATAAGGAATGTTCATTAATAGTTCTAGCTGACCAAAAATAAACAAATAAATACTTCTCAATTCTTCTATCTCTAAATACTAAAAAGTTGTTTTTAGTTGGGTGAATTGGGAATCTTGAAATCTGTGTTTGAAGAACAAAATCAACTAGCAAAACCAATTAGCACAAAATCAACTACTATAATGTAGATAGTGAATGCAAAATAATCGCAGCAACAAGAAAGAAAACAAGTAAATTTGGTTAAAATAAATTAAACCCTAACAACTGGGATAACAATTTCACTCAGGAATCTAATCAAACAACAAACGTTTTAAAGCCCTACTCTGAAATTTGGGAATTTAAAAACCTAGGGTAAACTAATTTTCAAAAATTTCTCAGCCATGGCTCAGATCATGAATCGGGTAACATAAAAGGAAAAACATGACAAAACCAAGAAGATGTTTAGTACACATTATGGCTTACTACTGTATTGGGCAAATTCAGAGAGAGAGAGAGAGAGAGAGAGAGAGAGAGAGAGGAGGAGGAGGAGGAGGAAGAGAGACCTTGGCGGTTGAGGTGGTCGTCGGAGGTTTAGCAGCTGACGTGGTGGTCGGAGGTGGTGATTGGGGTCGGCGGCTGTGGTCGACAGCACTGGTGGTGGCCGGTCTCTCCATCTCTCTCTCTCTCTCTCTTGAAAATAGGAAGAACGCTCATTTTTTGAATTCAATTGGGGTTTTTGTCCATTGTTGATTCGTTTTTGTTTTTTTGTTTTTTTGTTTTTTTGCTTTTTTGCACAATGGGCCCACTGCCACGTGGTGGGCAGTGGGTGGTACGGTGAGTGGCTCGATGGAAGAACTGCGGTGGGTGTATCATTCTCCCTTTGTTTTATCAGGCTTAAGAAAAGTTATTAGATGCAAGTGTGACATATGATAACTTATGTTGCAAATATATTTAACTAGCAAGTTAAGTCAATAACCACATAGTTAACTCAAAACTCAACACATAATTAACTTAAAACATAATTAAAGATTACGGGTATTACAAGTTGATCATATTTTTTTCATGTATCGATCATGTTCAAATGTTTGTGTATTTTTTGCAAAGGTGGTGAGGAATATTAACTAGCCCAGTATGATTAGTTATCAATGGATCACGGAAAATTAACTGTAATTGTTATAAAAACTTTCTATGAAATATTTTTTTCAATCTTATTTCATGAAACATGGTTAAATTACCATCAAAGTAGGTAGTTTCATGAAAGAAGACGACTTTTAGACGTATATTTTTAGGGAGAAGTGATGAGTTACTGAGGCTTTAAGGTTGTCTGGTTTAGGGACTTTTCTTGGCAAAATAGCTAAGATTCCCTTTTGGCTAGTCTGTGGTGCTTGCCCTTAGAGCATCTGCATCAGCTTCAGTTGATTTTGGACCAAATTAATCTTCAAATGCCATTTTTTTTATTTTAACTAGTCACTTTTTCACAATTACATAAAATCAGGGTCTTTACTCTCATTTTCTTCTCAATTAATATAATATAATAATAGGAGATGGAGCTTTTTTTTTTAATTAAAGTAACGTGGGGCTTCTCCTGAAAATGGCTGCTAGTGCAAATAATTGGGGGGAAGGGGAAGGGGGTCGGGTTTGATAAAATAATATAATAATAGGAGGTGGGGCTAAGAATAATATTATTATATAGAGTGACTAGTGAAGAGTTCATCGGCTGACCAGACCAAACGAGGAAGTGTTCCTCTTTCATATTATAGGGTCACTATAGCAAGACTGGTGTATAGTAGAAGATTTTGGAGTATTTTTTGGATTTTCCTTGCTACTTTAGTTTTCTTGGGCTTTTAACAAGCCTGGTACAGATGCTCTTAGCATGTTGGCTTTCGGTGGCGGAGTTATGTTCGAGCCCGGCCCCCTGAGCTTCGGAGTTTTAAAAATTTTATTTTGTATATACTTGATTTTTAATATTATTGAGTATTTGTGTATAGCTACTTATTATCTTAATAATTTTAGTTTGATTTGATAAAAAATCGGTTATTTTACATTCTCATTTCTCAGTTTCTTTCATAAATGAAAAATAACCATGTAACAGTTGAAGTAGTCCAAAGAAAAACTACAAAATGATTGGTACCTTATGATATAATAACTGCATTAGGTTAGAATCATTTTAGTGTACAAATGTAATATATTAGAAAATAAAAATTTTATGATATAATAAGTATGCGTTCCGATAAAAAACATACGTCTACTAAACCGATCCACTGAATTCAAAATCCTAGCTCCGCCACCGCTGGCTTCTATCATTTTGTCTTGCTCTATTGTTTGGTCTAGCAGTACTTAACTTTGCTAGCTGTTTGTTTGATGCTTTTGTTTCTTTGTTTTTCGTTTTCTTGCTGCTAGTTTATTGAGATTCTAGGGATGCTCCTTTAATGATATCTTAATAAAATTTAAATTACCAAATAAAAAAAAACTAACTGTTCCTCATACTTTAACTTTCTTCTTACAAAACTTTTTCTTCTTTTGTCATTCTTTTAAGTTTCCATACCCCTTATTTTTTCCATCACAAAGAATTGTTAGATTTGTTGAATTTCGAATAACCGTGAGTCAATTTCCAATACAAAATGAAGCGAATTACTAATCGCCCCCCCGTGTCAGACACCGCCCCTGACACGGGTTACCTCTTCTCCCTTTTACCCCTGACCCCACCACCCCTAAACCGAAAATGTCCCAAATATATCCGAACTCATTTTCTGTTAATTTTTTATTTAATTAATAATGTTTATAATCTGTATCTTTTTTCTTTTTTATTTACTTAAAATTATTTTAATGTTCCGATTTTCAATCCGGTTGAATCGGTGAAAAGATCTTTTTTCTTTATCATTTTATCTTTAGTGGTCATAATAAATTTTTGATCTCGTAGAATCAAATATCTCTTAGGGCTAACCAACAAGAGCCCTAGAGTCAAAATTTAATTATGCCTATTTAGAATAAAATGATCAGAAAACTAAAATCTTTCCACATGTTCAAACGAATTGAAATTTGGAACACTTAACTTTTTAACTATATTTTTAAATATATAAACTGTCTAGAAAGGTTAAAAAAAATTAAGTGTTTCAAATTTCAATCCATTTGAACTGATGGAAAGATTTTAGTTTTTTCATTATTTTATCCTAAATAGTCATAATTAAATTTTGACTCTAAGACTCTCGTTGATTAGGCCTAAGAAAGTCATACAATCAAATATCTCTTAGGATTAATCAACGAGAGCCCTAAAGTTAAAATTTAATTATGGCCATTTAGGATAAAATGATCAGGAAACTAAAATCTCTCTACCAGTTCAAACAGATTGAAATTTGAAACACTTAATTTTTAACTATATTTTTAATATATAAACTGTTTAAAAAGGTTTAAAAAATTAAGTGTTCCAAATTTCAATTCGTTTGAACCAGTGGAAAGATTTTAGTTTCCTTATCATTTTATCCTAAATGACCATAATTAAATTTTGACTTTAGGACTCTCATTGATTAATACTAAGAGATATTTGATTCTGCGAGGTCAAAAATTCATTATTTAAAACCCCTTCGTACTGTTGCCAAAAGACTTAAGATTTGAGATTGTAAATGTAGCATTTAAAAAAAAAAAAGTTACTAACTTTAATTTTATTTTATTTTTTTTACAGAAAGAGCATAAACTCACTCGATTTTAATCCAATCAAAGTAACTCTGGAAAAAATAATATAGTGACTCTCTTTACAAAACAAAAACAAAAATCTCAAAACAAAACGGGTATTTCCAGATTCGTCCTACGCTTGATAGCTTGCAGAAAAAAAATCATAACTAATTAATTTTAAATCCGTTTCAGTTCATTCCAGCGGCTAAATCTTCCCAACAAAAAGATCTACAACTTCCTTGAAGGAACCCAATAACAATTCATAGCTTAAAAGAGTCAAAAATGGCAAAAACTGAAGCTCGGGAAATCTGTGCAAGAGAAATGGTAGTGGGTCAAGACAAGTGTCCTTGGTTTGGACATATGTTGTCTATTCCGGCCACTCGGCCATGCAAAATCTCGCATTATTGAACGAAATTTAATTTCAGGTTGTATTATTGACTGTTCAGAGAAATATAAAGTAAATTTAAATGGATTCTAACATACATAATTTACTTGAAAACTCAAATATAGAAGTTTAAAAAAAAATGACGGATAAAAAATAAAACCAAAGAGATAATATATTGGGCAAAAAAAATCATTTATTTAAAAAAATATGTGATTTCAACATCTTCATCAGACAGTTTATATATTAAAAAATATGGTTAAAAATTTAAGTGTTCTAAATTTTAATCCATTTGAACTGATGAAAAGATTTTATTTTTCTGATCATTTTATCCTAAATGGTCATAGTTAAATTTTAACTCTGGAGCTCTCGTTGATTAACCCTAAGAGATATTTGATTCTACCATTTTCTTAGGGTTCATCAATGAGAGCCCTATAGTCAAAATTTAATTATGACCATTTAAAATAAAATGATCAGAAAACAAAAAACTTTCCAACGGATCAAACAGATTAAAATTTAGAACACTTAATTTTTCAGCTTTTTTAGACAGTTTAAACTACCACAAAAATATAATTTTTCCGTTTTATATTATTTTACCATTAATATTAGGCTCGTTTGATAGGTTTCGTTGAGTAAATTTCAAAAATATAAAATTTATTAAAAAAAATAGGTGAAAAAAAAGTTATTAGTATTTATAATTTTATAGAAAAATAAAATAGGAGAGAGAGGGAATGAGGGTAAAACGGGAAATTTCCCCTGACTGTGTCAGACCCCCCCTGACACCGGGGGGGGGGGGGGGGGGGGGCGCGATTAACAGCACCCCAAAATGAATGAACAGGAGAGTTTTTAAAGTCAATAATATTAATTGCTATGGTTGACCACATTTAGAGACCATATTTTGGGTACTATCTAATGCATAATCAATATATTTGTATAGTATACTTCATTACATGACAGATGAGACTCATTCTATTAATAAAATGTTGACTCGTTACATAGTACTCAAAGTATGATTACCAAATGTGGTCACTAAACAATCAGCTTAAAATAGGAACATCATTTCTTGATCTTTGGGCCAAAACAAGCTGGAGTATAAATTTGCAAGAATAATTTGAAGGGAATTGATTTTTACACTCCATTTTTTTACAATTCACACTCCCTTTTTTGTCATTATCTACTTGAATTTATATTTTGCCTTTTGTTCAATATACTTTTTGCACATTTAAGGACAATATTATAAATTTATGTGGATAAAAATAAAAATAAAAAGGAATGTGGGTGATTAAAAAGGGAGGGTGAAAGTCATTTTCCTAATTTGAAACCTTCTTCAAAAATTCATATTTTCACCTGATTGAAACTTCGTTATTTTTATTTTTATTTATTTATGAATTACTGTAATTGAAACTTCGTTTTGATTATTTGTAATTTTCGAACTTTTAGCGGCAACAAACACGTCTGTGGGCGGGCTGGCTCTAGTGGTTAGCGTGCAAGAGCCCATGTCCGACCCTGGAAGTTAAAATCTCTCACTCTCTCTCTCTCTCTCCATTTTACACCTCCGAATCGTCACTGCGGAATCGACATGGACGCAGTAGCATTTCGGTTCGCGACTTCAGTCGTCGCGCTTGGATTCAAGCCAGGGACGTCAAAAAGTGCCGTGCCGTGGTTCACTTCCCTCCACTCATCCACATTCTTCTCCCACCTCCGTTCGGCTCCCAATCGAGAAACCAAAGGAACACATAACCAGAGCACGCAATTCTCCGAAGACTCAGAATAGGGCTTCTTTAACGGTATGAGAAGGTTTTGATTTACTCCCCTCGCTATGCTAGGACTTTGAATTGGTTACTTACTCCAGATAGTAGACATTGCCTATGATTTGCAAGCGACCGTCGATCGTACATGCATTTTTCGTCTCAGCTCTACATTGTACGGAGCGTTAGGGTTTTGGATTTGTTGGCTTGTTTTTACTATTTGGTTATGGTTTCCATTAATTACCGTGCAGTGTGTGCATTGCATTGTCCCTCGCGCGCGTCTTGTGTTTATATCTCATAAATGGATTGATGAATCTGTGGTAGTTTACTTCTACTTCCGTTTGGCTCCCGATAAGCCAAAGGAAGAACGGAATCAGAGAAACCAAAAACATAATCAGAGCAAAGAATTCTTAGAGTAGAACTTCCTAGCGGAATTTGATTCTTTTGATCCTTTTTCATTGCCGCGATAATCAAATTCCATACTCGAGATATAGTAGATATTGACTTTGATTTTCTAGCCAGCCTGAATCGTGACTTATTTTGTCATTGTCTGGGCATAGATTTATTGTTTGTACCCTACATTACCTTTGTGTGTGCACATGTTGCATATATGGTTAGATGAATATGCAACTAGTTATATTTTCCAGGGTTTCTGATATGACCTATGAATGCAGATAGTGAATAATGTTGTTAAGGTCAATGGTGTAGACACATCGCCTTATCCGGTGGTGACTGGCAAGCCTATTACCTTCGCCATTAGGGCTACTACTGGTAATTTCTGATGTACATGCCCCAGTTTTTATTTGCTTGTTGCTATATATCTCCTATGATTTGTGTGATAAATAGATTGAAAGGTCATAAATTCAGTTGTCTAGTCTCTTTGATTTTGTAGTTTCCTTATCTATAAATTGCTGTATTCTATTTTGCTTTTAAAGTTGTACATAACCTAGTGTATTACCATATGTAAAAGGATATTAATTGTAGCCCTGTTCAAGATTGAGATACCAAGGCAGCTTGTTTTTTCCCCGGTTGTTCTCGAAGTCATCCATCAGTTAAAGTTGGTAGTGGTAAGTATTGTGAAGGTTTGAAGTATATTGCTTGTAAATGTGTCCACCATTCAGAAGCAAAATAAACTGAGTGCAATTTTGTTCACCTTCCTTAAAAGAGGGTGAACATTACCCTCTATCCTATTGGTTAAAATGATGTAGATCCCACCATAAAACGATGTTATGCTTACTATACAATACACTTTTTGGTATGCATGATATCACTTTGTGGTGGGATCCAAACCATTTCAACCGATAGGAAGGAAGGTAATGTTCACCCTCTTAAGTGGAGGGTGAACAAAACTCAACTCGAATAAACCTATAGTTTAGATTTGAGTTGAATTTAGACACCCTTGCTTCGTGAATGTAAACCTTCCAATATTGTTGATATGTTTGTCAATCACTGAGGTCTTGAGAAGTTTTAGACAGCATGGGTAAATACCATATTTGGTATTAACAATCAAGATGAATAGTTCTTGTTGGGCCGGAGTGCCCCATGGATTTGGTTACATAATGCAAAACTCCATGTGAGATGGTAGAAAAGCGGTCCGACAGTTCTTTTATGAAATAATATAAAAGCAAGACTACCAATGCGCTTCCCAGAGTAATATAGCTAACATATTTCGTGCTTGAAAAAATATTACATATAGCGAGCAAAGTTTGCTTTCGGCCCATTACATGAAGTTCATCTAATTTTTTGATCCGTTTTTGTGGAGTCTGCTTATTCTAAAATTAATCCTAACACTTAAAGTTGTTTGTGTTCCACTCCTGGTCATGTAAACAAGATTAGTAGCATTCAAAGAGCTTTTCCCCACCGTCAAACATTTTGCTTTGATCAGCCTATGTTGCGGCTAAAGTTTCTGTAGTCGTTTATCGTAATTCAAAATAGGATTTTCTGGTAACAGGGGATCCCTTGTGAAAATGTACTCAAAACCAAAAAAAAATTCTTACATCCATTGCTGGTTATAATGACTGATAGTTCTATTCTTGACATCTTTCTTTTCAGTAGCTAAAAGTATTCTTTTGGGTGTGTTTATGTGTGGATGAATGGGTAAAAGAAAGATGACGGAATCAGTATCAAACTGTGATTTTGAAAGGCAAAAGATAGTTCTATCTCGATACCTCAGACTCAAAGACAAATTCCCTGTCCATTTATCATGCATGTCAAGTCTTTGCTGGAGGGAAATACGCTCTTGAAGTTTCCATATTTAGGTGTAAAAGTCTTTTCCATCAAAAAAAGACTTGTTGTCCTGTGTCAGTTGGCAAATTTGTGCTTTCTCATTCGGAAACTTAACCTGGAACTTGCCCCACCAGTAAGTCAAAAGATTTCCTTGTGCTTTTCCCCAAAATTTTAACTCGATACACCAAATTTGTCAGTCGGAATTTCTACTGCTGATTATTAGTTTCACTGCTTTTCGATTCAATATGTCAAGTAATTTGCATTTCCCAGGTTGTTGATCAATACACTCGTTGTTTTTATTAGGTGAATGTTTTACTTAATTGAATTTCAAATGGTTTCATGTTCATTAGAAATCTTGTGTTTTTTTTTTATCCTACGATGTACATCAATATCTTCTGTGTTGCATTACAACTACATCAACTTGTATGTAGTGCACAATAGCTAGTTTCATCTCGTTTTGTGCAGGTATCATGACCTCATTTGGAACTAGATTTTAGTACCCTGCTAGTGATTTTCTTTTACCTCATTTCTCCATTTCTGATGGTTGCATCAATCATGACAATCTTTTTTTGTTGTTGTTGTTGGAGTTGAGTTAATGGGTCTCTTGTTTTGGTGGCAGGGGATTTCCATAATTTATTGCATTCAATTTCCCTTCATAATCTTCTTCAATTTGTCTGAATACTCATATCATCATAATAGGATGATTCAGTTCGCTGGGTTCGCTCTGCAACATTTACTTTCCATATCAGATAGTGTTCAAATCTAGTAGCTAAATTGAGGAATCCTGAGATCATTCTGTGCATCTTGGTAATTCTCGGAGGCTGAAAGTCGTTTTCCCAACATATTCCTAAAACCAATTTCTGTTCACCTGGCTATCTACCACTACCCTTGTTTGCAGAGCAACCTCGTCATGTGAAGAGGCCAACAGATTGAACTAAACAGGGTGCCTTGCCAACACCATATTCCTCTTCGAGGCCATTGCCAACAAACCTAAATTAGACTTCACCCCGTGCCTTGTTCAAAAATATAAAAAATTTGTTCTCCCAGTTTTTTGCTAATAGAATTTAGGGGGGAAAAACTTTGAATTGTTCTTCTTCTCAATCTGTCTCCACTTTTGAGAGACCCTTAAGTTATGTATTGGTAGTGTTGGAATAAGGAGTT
Organism: Rhododendron simsii; assembly: GCA_014282245.1. Lineage (NCBI taxonomy): Eukaryota > Viridiplantae > Streptophyta > Magnoliopsida > Ericales > Ericaceae > Rhododendron > Rhododendron simsii. The sequence goes on along the minus strand of CM024953.1, from coordinate 37,743,569 downwards.
TTCTCCTTTGTTTTCATTCTACGTCAGCAATTCGCATTGCAATTTATGTTCGATAATATATATCATCATTTATAGTCCAAGATGTTGTATACAATTGTTCATGTGCTCTAATTTTGTCACTCAAAAGTGTTTGGTGTTTTCAGGGCTGTAATCTCTTAAGATGATGATGGGAAATGAGAAGCGTCAGTTGACTTACTTTAGCTTCAACTTCAACATTGGGCTGTACAATCTTTCTCCTCTTCTAGATCTTCCAGGTACTTCACTATAGAGCTTTCACCTCCATGTATATTCCTGCGTCATAAATAACTCTGTTAAAAGTTTCAAAAAAAAAAAAAAAAAAAGGCTCTGTTAAAGATTCAGTTAATTTTCACTACCAGCGGTTTTAGCCAGAAAGAATACATACGGCTGTGTGTTATATGCTTGTTGCAGTACCTTGAGTTCCAAATAGTTATTTTGGTTACTTTATGCATAAATGATTTTCCTAATATATTAGGGAATCAACAAATTGCCATAACAGTAAGATATTACGGAATCAAAATCTTGGCAAACGATCTAGTTCCTAAGAGCCAGAGGTGGGCACCACGAACATGCACAATTCACCAAAGGCAGGCATTGCTCCTCATCTTCAACCATTTTGAAATGCACTTTCCTTCGTGTAGACAGAACAAGGCTAGGGACACTCGTACCAATCACAAACTCTTCCAAAAGGATTGCATACTCACTGTCTAATTGCTCTTCCAAAAAGATTGTATTGCGTAGCTCAAGCCTACAATGCTAAGGTTTTTTTACTGTAGTGTGTTCACTAATAAAAACTTTAAATCAGATATTCTTTGAAGGTGTACGGGTACCTAGCCCCTAGGCATCTGTACTTCGAAGTTCCCAAGGCATCATTAATGTAAACTGTACAACAAGCTAATAGAAATTCAGGAACGAAATCATCCTCAAAATTATACTCCAATTACGAATGAGATCTACTTTTATATGTGACCACCAGGAAACCTAAACCGAAAAAGCTCGGTAAGACACCAACAAACAAACAAAAACCATAAACTGAATCCCATCACAAAACCAGAGGCCATAGCACCAAAGAAACTAATGAAACTGTATGTGACAAAGACATAGAAACCACACTACAAAGTCATTATTCTAATTTCATCAGAATCCAAACTTCATCCCTCTAGTAACAATCGTAACGAGTGCAATCGAAAGGTATTACTTACATGACCTTGTCCCGGCCCGCAATAGAAGTGCAGAATTGCTGATCAAAAGAACAGGACATTGTAGAATCAAGATCTCGGCAACTCCATTTCAATCCTAAATTATGGCGAGACGGAGCTCGTGGTCCAACACAAAGGGCAGGCATCTTTCCTCTCCAACCACCGCAAAACGCACCGTAGATGTTACACATGAAAACAAGGCAATCGAGTGATGCTCGAACCCGCCACGAACTCCTCCAAACAGATCGAACACTGCTCCTTCGCATCTCCCTTTTCGTAACACACCTCCTCCAGCCCCGTTGTATCGAGCCATCCGCTACTCACCTGATCCAACCCCTCCTCTATCTCCGTATGCCTCCTCTGCTCCATTATCGCCCTGTTATACTCTTCCACGAAACTCTCGCTCTGCACGGCCGCCTGGTCGTAGTACCAGGAAGTCCACTCCTCGAACTCCTCTGCCGGTAGGGTTATCTCCTGCAAGATAGTCAAATGCACCGACAGTTCTGTCTGGCCAGCGTTGCACGGTGCAGCTTCCAAGTCGCGAAGGAAGTCTGCCACCCTGTGGTTAAGCTCGTCCTGGTCGCTGGTCGGCCAAGAGGCAGGTGGATTGGACTCCCTCGAGTGTTTGTGATTCCCAGTGGATGTTGTCGACGAGGCAACGGATGCATTGTCGAGAGATGAAGTCGGGTACTGCAGGGTCGAACGTGTAGTTTGTTGGAAAAGGGGTCTGCTCCCACACGGAGAAGCCTTGCACGGTGTAGCCAACTGTGGGGTCAGATTAGCGGAGTTGGCAATGGCCTCGAAGAGGATGGTGATGAAGAAGTCGATCCGACAGCCCATCGGCATCTGGTAGCGGAAGAACGCACTGATGGGCGGAGACGTGGACGGTGGAGGGGTGGTTTGGGGAGTTGAGGGGTGGAACTGGCGGCCATCTTTGATTGGGAGAGAGATGCAGAAAAGGAAACGAAGGAAAAGGTTCTTTATTTATTTTATTTGATGGGTTTTTAGTGCTGCCCTAAGGCAGATGAGATACACTTTCTCACGGCTGCTCTGTGAACAGGGTGTTTACAGAGCGGTGCAGTCTCAGCTGTTCATTCGCGTAATCAATCGCTGAGATTAGTTTTCAATTATGACTGATCACAAGGAAAAATTTCATTAAATCTAACACTTTAGACGGCAGCAATTCACTCTCATAAATTTTACGGAAGTTTCCGTAAAGAAGTTTTTCTCAAGGCAGATACTACATATATATGTAGACTAGTGGTACGTATATGGTCCCGATTAGGAAAGGTTTGAGCAAGCTTATATCTGGTTCTAATAGGAAAGGGTTTGCTTCTGGCTCAATTAATCTGAGTAGTTTCCTATTTTGGGGGGTTAGCTGGCATTCATGTTGCGAAAATCGAGGAGTTTAATTTCTTTTAGGTTTTGTTTCGCTAAAGTTTTATTTTTTAAGTAATTTTTTTAACAAGTCATTATCTCATAATACATTACGTGGAATTAAAAAAATAAGTAAATATATGACATTTTTTTTAATAAAATCAAGCTCTCTCCTTAATTCTCTCTCCTATGTGGCATTTTTTTTAATAAAATTCATTTTTTTCTTTTTTTTTTTTCCTAGACTTTTCAAAATACCACAAGTTAAAAAAAGCTTTCAAACTTCCTTTCATGCTCAAACATTTTTTCATTAAAAGTTTTGTATGTAACAAGACCTTGCCTGTACTTATAAATAATGAGGGATAAATAACATAACAAGACTTTGCCCGTACCTATAAATAACATTGTTACATTAAACATAAAATAATTTTTTACTTGCTCCCGTGGCATAGCACGGGTAGGAAGCTTGTTTCCCTTAGCGGAATGGGACCTAGTGATTTTTTGGGGCTAAAAGATATATTCAAATACGCAGCAAAGGAAAAAAAAAAAAAGACGAACTTATTCCTTGGCTGATTGGGACACTTTTAACTGGTAGTGGGGTCTCAGGTATATGATTTGAAAAATTATTTGGTGCACTTGCGCCACCGCACGTGGTGCCTAGCACCCTTCAATACTACACATTTCTGTAAGGTTCATTGCTATGAGTTCTACGAAAATGTGTTGTGATGAGGAATGTTGGGTCATCACGTGATAGTGACCTAGGACTATTGAATAATTAATCATATGATTTCGAGATGTTATTCTATTACTGTACCCCACTATGTTTTTTATATGTAAAATATTGCTACATGAGCTTTCAAAAAAAATTTACATCTCCATTTTCGGAAGTCAAAATTGAAGAAACCTACCATTGATTTGTCCACAATCATAGGTATTTCCATGACGATAAAACATTTTTGTGGGAAAAAGTAGTACACATTCTGGCAAAAATATTAAACAGTGGCTGATAAAAATAAACTCTCCCGAATAAAAATTTCGGCAACCCTAGTTCTCTTGTATAAACTGTACAACAAGCTAATAGAAATTCAGGAACCAAAATCGTCCTCAAAATTATACTCCATTTGCGAATTATACAAGATCTTCTTTTATACATGACCACTAGGGAACCTAAATTAACCGAAAAAGCTCCGTAAGACACCAACAAACAAACAAAAATCATAAACCGATGTCAGAGTCCCATCATTAAACTCGAGACCTTAACACCAAAGATAGAAACTAAGTGGAATAAAGTGCAACTATGACAAAGACGCGGAAACCCCATTACAAAGTCATTATTTTAGTTTCATGAAAATCCAAACTTCATCCCTCTAGGAACAATCGTAAACCCCATTATTTCGGCAACCCTAGTTCTTGCATAAACTGTACAACAAGCTAATACTAGAAATCCAGAAACGAAATCATTGTCAAAAGTATGTTCCATTGGCGAACTAGACAAGATCTACTTTGATACGTTACCGCTAGAGAACCTAAATTAACCGAAAAAGCTCGGTAAGACACCAACAAACAAAAAAAAATCATAAACCGAGATTAGAGTTAACACCAAAGACATAAACTAAGTGGAATAAAATGCAACTGTGACAAAGACGCGGAAACCCCATTACAAAGTCATTATTCTAGTTTCATCAAAATCCAAACTTCCATCCCTCTAGGAACAATTGTAACGATTTTCCATCTCTCACTAGTGCAATCGAAAGGTATTACACGACATCGTCCCGCAACGAAAGTATAGAGAATTGCTGATTAAAAGAACAGGACATTGCAGAATCAAGATCTCGGCAACTCTATTTCAAACCTTATGTACGGCGAGTCGGAGCTAGGCAACACGGTCCGACACAAGGGGCAGGCATCGTTCCTCTCCAACCACTGCGAAACGCACCTTAGATGGTACACATGGGAACAAGCTGGCAATTGAGCGCCGCTCGAACCCACCACGAACTCCTCCAAACAGATCGAACACTGCTCCTTCGCATCCCCCCCTTCGTAACACACCTCCTCCAGGTCCGTCGTATCGAACCATCTGCTGCTCACCTGATCCTCCAACCCCTCCACAGGATAAATATCAGGTGTAATGACGCCTAGGGCAAAGCCCACCCCCCTCTCCCTCCTCTGCCCCATGATCGCGGCTGCAAGCTTTATCTCAAAATTCTCGTCCGACGCTGCCTGCTCGTCGTACCAGGAAGACCACGCCGCAAACTCCTCTGCCGGTAGGGTTATCTCCTTTACGATGGTCAAATCCACCGAGAGTTTTCTCTGGCCAGCGTTGCACGGCGCTGTTTTCAGGTCCATAAGGAAGCCCGCCACCCTGTGGTTGAGCTCGTCCTCGTCGAATAAGAGGGTGGCGGATTGGACCAGGCCGTCGTGTGTTCGTGCTTCCCAGTGGATGTCGTTGAGGGGGAAAGGGATGAAGTCGGATACCGCGGAGCCAATCATGTAGTAGTTTGTTGGAAACTTTATTTCGCTCCGCGAGGAGAAGCCTGGCATGGTGCGGCTGTCCGCAGGGTCCGAAGAGAGGAAGTTGGCCGTGTAGTTGATGATGATGATGAATTCCGACTGTCCATTGGCAACGGCGTAAGCTGGTGGTTCAGAGGGCGGAAACTGATGGGCGGAGACGCGGACGGTGGATGGGTGGTCGGGGGAGTTCAGGGGTGGCACTGGCAGCAATCTTGGTTGTGACATCTCGAGAGAGAGAGAGAGAGAGAGAGCGTGTCTGATGCAGAAGACGAAGGAAGGAAGGTTTTTTTTTATTTATGAGATTCTTAGTGGTGCCCTAAGGGATATATACTAATGGTAGGTAGTCCTGATTAGGAAAGGTCCTGAAGGTTTTAGTTTAGGAGGGTTATCTGGTCCTAATAGAAAAGGGTTTGCTATTATCAAAAAAAAAGAAAGGAAAGGGTTTGCTTGTTGATTAATTACTCATTAATCAGTGGTTCTGGAGCATTACAAATTCATGCGGGCCTCAAAAGTTAAAACTAGATATTTGAACACCATGTGAATATATGATCAACGAAAAGAGATTTGGGGTGCCTCAAGACCACCCAATAACTTTTCTTGCTTGTGGCTTAATTAATCGATCGAGTAGTTTCCTATTTTGTGCAGTTTGGGGTTGGCTGGGATTCATGGGAGCTTATTCTTCAGTCTAGTAGTTATTTTGTTTGGACGAAAAGGTATTAAAATATGTAGCAAATAAAAATACTATAAAAAACAGAGACGAAATAAAGATTCCTTGGCTGATTGGGACACTTTGATCTGGGAGTTGGGTCCCAGTTTATGATTTTCAGATGCTAATTAAAGTTGTACTCCTATTAAGTAAAGAGAGAAAGTTATTCACGGTGGATCTTCCGCGCAATCTCAATCATCCGTTTTGAAAAATAATGGTTGAGAATTAAGGTATGTTTTTAAAATATTACCAATAATAATTGCGTGCCGTAAATTTTACGGTTTTCATAAATAAAATGGTCTCGCGGTGCTCTTATTCTATTATTGTACCTCACCATGCGCAATTATTTCTGGCGATAAGAAAAAGAATTGGCTCTCCAACTTGACAAATCATCAATATTAAGTGTATAATATTACAAATTTGCAAGAGATAAATAAATTGATTGATAATGAAGTTTATTTGAAGATTCCGTTGTGGTATACATTTTCCATTGCTTTGAATGAAATACTCCCTCTGTTCTTTTTTAAATGTTTACTACAGTCCTGTGTGTCATTTTCAATACTCCCTCCGTCCCTTTTTTATAGTCCAGTATTTTATTTTGGGCTGTCCCTTTATAAGCGTCCATTTTTGTAAAGTTAGTGGGTAAAAGTTAGTGAATTTTCCATTTTGCCCTTAAAATTAGATTCTATTTTGAAAAGTTAGTGAGTAAAAATATAATGATGATATTTCCATAGAGGGTAAGGAGGGAAAGTGGAGGAAAAAATTGATGTGAAAGATGTAATGATGATGTCTTTTTAATAAGTTAGAATTACGAACACTACAACAAAAAACACATTCGGTGACATGCAAAAATGTCACCCAATGTCCAAATTTTGTCACCTATTATCTTTGGTGACACAAAATGAGGTGTCATTGTGTCCATGACACTGAAAGTCAAGGGTGACAAAATTGTGTAATTGTCACGGAATGTTATCAACAGTGACAAGAATTTGGTGTCACCGAAGACAAATTTTTCGTGACACAGTTGTCACCGAAAGTAATAGTGACAACAATATGGTGTCACGAAAGAGAGATTTTCTACGACAAAAGTGATTATGTCACAAACAGTAACAATGACAGCATTATATTGTCACAGAAGAGAGATTATTCTATGACAAAGGTTGTCACTAAAAATACCGACCATGTCACTAAAAGTACCGACTATGACAACCAATTGTATGTCATCAATAACCTATCGTAGTAGTAGACACACAACAGTGACAATCTCTTTTGTCAGTAAAAATAAGACTTTAGCAGCAATACAATTTATTCCATATATTATTTTCACCTGCTTAACAAAGTTTCAGATTTTTTTGTATCCTATAATTCAACTTAACAAAACTTAAATTGCAAAGAAATAAAATATCATTCAAATCAAATATCCATTAAGTTAACATTCATCATCCAACTTCAAAACCTTTTAAAACATTCATCCTCCAACAATAACCACTTCAAACTTGACAACATTACCAAAATTACAAAACATCCATATCCAAAAAGAACTCAAAACAAGTGTTCCATTTAACTACCAAAAAGTCTTCAACTCCATCTTGGTTAGCTTCCAAAAATAATTACCAAAAAGTCTTCAACTCCATCTTGGTTAGCTTCCAAAAAGCAACTCCATCTCTTTGCTTACTTGTACAAAATTGCAACAAAAAAAAAAGTAATTATATATGTAACAATGTCAAGCCTACGAAAGATATTGAAAAAGAAAGAGATTTTGCTCCAAGTTATTTGACGAATTATGGCATGACTCATGAGTGACTAAGCGAGCTACCCATCCCAGATTTTGATGTCATTCTACATAATATCGATAATATGCAACCTATGTAGCAGCAAAACTTGGCCAGAATTGAAGTCTCGGTGTCGGAAACGTGTAAGACATGGACACTCTGGACACACTTCAGACACGTGTCCTGAATGTGTCGTTTCCGTATCAAAAATAAATAATAAAACAGAATAATTACTACTACCTAAAAGATAGCGGTAAGTACTCCGAGTTTTGTCCTCAGGGATTACGAAGGCTAAATTGCAATTGTTCTAATTAATTTCCAACTTAATTCAGAAAAAGATTTGATTGTTTGATTTCTAAAATATTTAAAGCTGAATAAAAATAAGCAATTAAGAAATAACGAGAGTTTATGAGAGAAAAGATCTAGGGTTTCGAATCCACTCGACCCGTTGGAACAATATCTTTGCGATGATAAAGGTTAATTGCTCGAATCAATCCGGATATCGTTAGGGTTCGCTGGCCCTCACGGTATCGCCTAAAGATATTTATGAATCACCAAATAGCATGGGGTATCGCCGCCTAGCACGAACCGTCTTACTAGTACGACCCGTCTCTATGACACGGATCGTCTAATAGCACGGCGCGTCTTACGGAGCATAACCCATCTTACTCAGTTATCACCAACAATTAAGAACCGTTGTATGAACGTGCATAAAAATCTAGAAAATCATACACAAGATTTGATAGAGAAAATTAATACTGCAGATAAATCCTCAAGTCATCACTACAAGAAAGTCGGGCTATGCCAGTGGCCAAAAGCATTGTGGAATGGTCTGCAAAGCGCTGGTATAGCCCACCACGACCTATACCAACGCTCGGGCAATGCGCTGGCATTGAGGCTCTACTATAGCCCTATGCCAGCGCCCACTTATGGGCGCTGGTATAAATTTATTTTTACCAACGCTTTCTTTCCCAGCGATTTTAAGCGCTGGTATAACATAATTTTTACCAACACTATGTTCCCCAGTGGTTGCAAGCGCTGGAGTAGACCTGAATGCACCTGGCACCTCACACACTTTCACCAGCGCCTAAAAACGTTACTGTAGGTTTAGTTTTTTTTTTCTATAAATAAAGAATTACTACTCCAATTTCAGCTACATCCTAACTATAATAAATTATATATACTAGCCACTTTCCCAGCCCATCACATATCGGTTCACTAACTTTTTCCAAATAACTCAAAAACCAAAATAATTCATTTTTCATTGGAGAAACTAATACTCCATGTATAAAATGTCACAAGTAGGAGGTCCATAACATTATCAACATTCAAAAGTACATCAAACATGCCAAAATATTACAATCCAGCTACACTGCAGAAACTACGTGAAATAGATATTTAATCAAAAGTCGACGATGCCATCGTTAACAAGATCTTCCCGAGAGAGCTTTCAAAATGACAAGTTGAAATCATGGTTTTTGCTAAAATGTCCTTTTACCTGCAATGCAAATGACGAATAATAAGAACCAAGTTTATCTTTTAACTCCCATGACAATTCATTCAAATAAAAAAGTTAAATAACCACAACTAAGTTAATGTAAAGAAAGTATTGTTCCTGGTAAACATAAATTTAGAGTTCACATCTAAGGAAACTATGTTGCGTCCCAAAGCCTATCAAATACTATTTATGGAAATGAAAAATCTTTAAGGGTCGATTCAAGTTCCTTTTCATGATTCTTTCAAAATCCAATCTATTTATCAATGTCTAGAAATGCAGCTTATAAGCTACACTAGTTCTAAGTCTTATCAACAACATGTTCCAGTAGACAACAGCTTCAATAAAGAACAAAAACTAGCAATATAATTGCAACATCAACACTCAAAATTAACATACGACATCATATGAAGCAAAGTCTCTACAACTAAGGGTACCACAATTGCAACATATAAACTATCCAACAAATTCTTATAATTAGCTTTTTCGTCAATATGCAAGTTGTCGAAGTTTAAAATTAAGCTAGACAAACTCGAATATAGTGCAAAACCTTGGACAAAATAAGTCTTATCATCATTGAAAACATACCTCAAAGAGCATTGCTCCTACAACATGTTCCTGCATACTTTGTTGCTCTAGTCATGTTTAAGCCTTAGTTAATTTAACAAAACTGCGACAAGGCTCAGAAGGTAGGATATTTTTACCTCATCGTCAACCAATTCAAGATGTTTCCGACTCCGATGTCTCTGACCCTTGAAGCTAGAAATATGTCATAATGAATAAATGGAGCTAGTCTTGGTATGTGAGGTAATCTATCAAACTAGAGCTAACTCACTCACGGCCGGCAAGAGTTGACCACATTGAACTGTGATATGTCACTGACAATAGTTAATCCAACAGTCATGTAGATTTTAGGAATCAAAGAAATAGAGCCTATGGGAGTGCAACATTATGAAATAGAGCATGTCACAACTGTAGTTGGACTTGAAACAAATGTACTTCCCCACCAAAGTGCTTGCCTCTATTACGAGCTTCTTTACCAAGAACTCCAGATGCTAGATTAATTAAACTGAAAATTAAAAGCTAAGCTTGCCTTAAATCAACTTGAAGAACTGGGATTATTGTAGTAGTGATTCCTTATATGGATTCAGCTTTTTTGTCAACATGCAGTTCTTTTTAAGTCTAAAATTATGCTAGACAAACCCAGGATATTGTGCTGATCAAAAAAAAAAAAAAAACCCTCAGGATATTGTGCTGATCAAAAAAAAAAAAAAAACCCTCAAGATATTGTGCAAACCTTGAACAAAAGAAGTCTTTTTATCATTGAAAGCATACCTCAAAGAGCATTGCTCCTACAGCATGTTTGTGCATAATATGTTGCCCTAGTTCCCTACATTGAGTCGTTATGTCACCAATGCCTATAAAAAGAGACATTATTATGTGTCTAATTGTTTGAAATGGGTAGCCTAGGGGGAAAAAATATCAGCAACTAATTCAAGTCATGACATAAGAACCAAAACATTCTCGTTTTGTTTGAAGGCGGCAACTCAACAGGGTCCAATACTGACCGTTTTACCAATTTAAATGCCACAAAGACCACCCTCTAATCAGTCACAAGTGAAGAAAGTCTAGGGTTTACAAAATTGGTATACATATGAAACAATTTGGGGATTCACAGATTGAGGGAAACGTATTAATATAAACATAAATACACACACACACACACAGAGACATACCTGTTCATGGAGGTCGTCCAGTAGTGACGACAGTTGTACGGTGGCGCTGCCATGGAAGAGCGATGGTGGTTGCTAGGCTCTCGCGCGCGCGCGCGCGTGCGCGTGAGAGAGAGAGAGAGAGAGAGAGAGAGAGAGAGAGAGAGAGAGAGAGAGAGAGAGAGAGAGAGATCTATGGAGGCCGTTGAGTGAGACGGAAGAAGGAGGAACCGCAGGCAGCCGCAGAAGAGAGAGAGAGAGAGAGAGAGAGAGAGAGAGAGAGAGAGAGAGAGAGAGAGACGAGCCATTTGTTTCCAGAGAGGCGCGAACAGATTTGGGGATTTAGGAATTTGGGAATTTGAGATTTCTCTTCAGCGCGCCATTTGTTTCGAGAGAGGCGCGAATAAATTTTAGGGACAGCAACGCTACAGCCACCACACCAAAAATGCGGTGGCCAGCCACCACACATTGTGTAGGGCCCACTCCGGGCCTCACACAATTGATCCGATCCATTTAATAATAAAAAAAAAGTGGTATCTATAGAAAATCAACTTATCTGATATGTAGATGCTTGGATCAAGCTTATCATCTTTCTGTACACTAACAAATCAATCTTTCCATTTTTTTCGATTTTCCAAAGATGAGAAGCTTGATCTGATTACCCACACATATCGGATCGAGCTGATTTTTTGCGTCACCCACTCAACCTTTTTAAAAAAAATTATTGAACGTCTCAGATCATCCGTACGGAGCCCGGAGTGAGCCCCACATAACTTGCAGTGGCTGGCCACCACATTTTGGTGCAGTGGCTGTACAGACTCTACGGACTTTTCAAGTATTTTGGGGAATTATGGAAAAGATAATTAAGCGCCCTCGTATCGAGCAAAAGCGCCCTCGTATCGAGCAATACGAACAAATTCCAAACTTAATAAGCCAAATATATTTTAATAGTGGTTGATCTGAACCATTAGAATTTCACGTCTTACTAATTTCATCATTATCACCAAAATTAAAGATCATCGGATATCGGTGACCGCTTGATCGGACAACATTTAATGCATCGAAAGGCATTAAAGTATTAGATTGCAATACCCGCCCCCACTTGAGTCTTTTTTTCTCGATTGGAACTGTCCATCTTTTACATATCATGGAGTACATCTTTCGTATAAAAAAACAAAGTTAATCGAGTATTGCTACACACTTGATCGGCTCATACAAACTCGTTTTGTTAACAAAATTGTGTCTCGATAAAGAAGCTTTTTAAACCCGATCGAGTCAATTTTTTATGACAATGCTATAATCAACAAGGAAAATAAAAGCAACAGTCTGGATCGTTGTAATTGTGTCGCGGTCAAATGGCTACAGTACGTTCAAGTACAACACAAGATTTAATTCGTTAACAATTACATTGAATGTATATAATTTAAAGGCAATTACCAACTCAATTTTTATTGTGGTCGATCTGAACCATTAGGATTTCATGTCTCACTGATTTTATCTTTGTCACAAAAAACGGAGATCATCGGATATCGACGACCGCTTGATCTGACAACATTTGATGCATCCCGAGGCATTAAAGTATTAGATTGTAAGATCCAACTGCGCCAAAGTTTTTATAGTTCGATCTGAACCATCTATCTTTTGTATATATTTGAATTTATCATTCGTACCAAGAATTAAGTTGATCGGGTATCTTTACACATTTAATCGGACGGTAACTATCATCCAAAAAATAAATTGCATCCCAATCAAGGAGCTTTCTAAACCAAATCGAACCAAATTTTTATGATAATGATTTAATAAATGAGCACAACGATGATCAACGGCCTCGACTATTAAAATAGTTTTGTTTTATTGAGATCTCCTAAATAATCGTATCGAAGGGTATTAAAAATGTATAACATGTAGTAATATTATTTTAATTTTTTAATCCGGTGTAGTAATACTATTAGATATGGTTTTGTTTGTTCATAGGGTCTATCCCAGCGCTTTTTTTGGGCTGCTAGGAAAGGGGGTGTCTATTCCAGCGCTTTTAGTAGGCGCTAGTTAATGGGGGGTCTATTCCAGCGCTTTTGCCTAGGCGCTAGGAATTGGTCGACCTATTCCAGCGCTTTTGCGTTGGGCTCTGGGAAAGCCTCATTCTAGCAGCGGCTAGAAAAAGCGCTGGTGTAGATCTCTTATTGTAGCGCTTTTTGCAAGCGCTGGTAGAAAAAGCGCTGGCTAATCCCAAATTTCTTGTAGTGCATACAACCACGATTCGAATAATAAAACACTAAATCAAAACATAAATATCGTTATTCAGAATTCGAGCTTCATCTACACCCTGAAAAAGAGTTTAGCCGGACATCGGAAGGGAAAGCATTGAGGTTCGGTTCTGTTCCTCTGTCGTGATGTGTAGCACAGTGCTTCCTGGCCGAAACCTTTTTCCCGTCCTCCGCAATACTGAATGCCGAAGTCAGTAGACAAATTTTCTTCTTAAATAGATAGGGTTTGATACTCTAATTACATAAAAAGCCCTTTGGACTTTGTGTGATTGTAGAGTAGCAATTCAACTTTAGAACATTATGCACTATAACCCCAAGCTTCCTTTAACTCTTGTTTTTATCCCAAATCACGAACAACGAGCTCGAGCAACCTATAAACAAAATAAAAGCAAAATAAATATCAAGTAACAAATATAAATAACTAACAAGTGTAGTTTGAAAGGCCAAAATATAAATATTTCGGCACTTATCATGTCCGACACATGAACAACATTAATTCAAGCTTTATCACACTTTTAAAGCCTGATTCCAAAAAGCACAATAATTAGATTGTACATAAAATACAAATTCAATTAAATCACGTAAATCACTTCTATTTTAGGCATAAAGCAACTAAAAGTCATGGCAGGGTAGAACTTCAGTCAACAACAGCCAGCCATCAATTAACTTGCAATAGAGCAATGCAAAATAAAGTAGGGACAAGCCTCCTAGGAAAGCCTTAAACATTCCAAGGGACAACCCGCAAGGATAGCAGCGACAGGCGCTACTATGCACAGAACTTCAACAGCTAAATTAATTGAACTATAAACTAAACTAAATCAGAATAGCAGTGATCTACTGGCCAGAACAGCAGTGAAAATAGCAAATAGCAGCAGCAGGTAATAGCAGTAGCAGCAAAAGTAGAAGCAACAATGACAGGTAGAATTGGTCAACAGCAGCTACACAATTGAGATATCACAGTCGTAGCCTCAGACATCATGGGCATCAACTTGCAATAATGAACTAGAAGCAAAATATTTCACAAACGAAGATCACATCTTCATGGCTTAGAAACAGAATCTGTCCAAGGACTGACAGCAACAAGAAGCTACACACACTGTATTTAGAGGTAATTGCAGTAAAAGAACTGAACAATAACAGGACAGAACATAACTTTCTTCTCCCCTACTTACCCCCTCGAAGCTTATCCCACCAAAATTCTAAAAGCAAGGGAAGAACCTTAGCACCCTCAACTCTCCCTTCCAAAAAGACTCCCACTAACTTTTACCTCCACTCTCAAGAAATTTGGGGCTCAAGCACACAGCTTACAGGCACACATATGCTGGCACACACAAACTAATGGGAGGAGACAGAGAAATGTGGATTCCAAAGTTGAATTCCCCCACAGAACTGCAATAACAAACTAGGATAAGAGATTAAGGTTGTTTTACACAACAGACCCGCTGAAATTATGCTGTTGGTGAATGTTTATGAAGACATGACATTTAATGTTTTTAGATTGATTAAGATGTGAAGGAGAGCAAAGCCAATCGGATATTTAGCAACTTCAGATTGTTAACAGACCATGCAATTTTCTTGAATTAGTTCTGAATAATAGTATTGATTGTTCAAGAACCCAAGAAACATACACTTCGTGTTGTGGATGCATGAGTAAGATCAAAAATCAATCTGTCATGTACGTTTTCAACTAGTGAAAATGATTCTGCATCTCTATTTCACACAAAAGATCCTAACTTTTACAAAAGTTATTATTCAATTAGATGTGTTGAATGATTGCAGATCACAATCTTATAGATGACCAGCTCCCTAGATGACGTAAATGGTCCATGAACGAATACCAATATTCTCCTTAACCATTTGTCATTGGCACAGTGTATATAGGATATTCTTTATATAGCAGTTCACCTCATATTCATGCTCTCAATAGTAGTGCCTAACTACTGTGATTGTGTGAATATCTTGGTCTGGTGTGGATAACAGAACACATAAGGTTGACTCTTTTGGGAACGAGCAAAGGCAGCAATCCAAAGGATCTAGAAAATCATTCTCTTAACAGTCTACTGATTATACAAGTTTGGTACTTACTCAATTGAGGGTGAAATCTGTTCGATATGCAAGTGGTCTAGTCACTACCTGTAAGGAAAGCACCCCGTTCACATGAAAAAGAGAATGAGGTGGAGTGATGGGGAGGTATCGCCTTAGCAAAGAGCAAGTAGCAGAACATCGACTATATATGGTATGGCAGTGCGGCTAGGAGCTACCTTAAGGTATTCAGCTTATTAACTGGAACAAAGAAACTCCCTAGGGAATACATTCTATCTATCCCACATGCACCTAGAAGCCCATCTCGATCTAATTGGGTCTGTCCAGTGGCGAACCCAGGAATTTTATATAGCGGGGGCACCAAATTTTTTTGTAACAGTTATTACGAGTTATAGTTAAGCACATTTACTCTAAAATAATTTTAACATTCATGATAAATTAACAATTTTAAAAGTATATATGTATTTTAATAATTAGCTACTTGGGCAAACTTGCGCACCTTGACTATATGCATTATCACATATTCATCATCTATTTTTCTATTACTAACTCTATTATTACAGTTTTGGGGACAAAAAGTATACAAATGGAATGTGGAGGTAGACTCGAACCCATGAATAATATAAAAATCAAGGTACGCACTACTATTTTCTATTGCCATTTAGAGAGAAAGAAAGAAAAAAAAAAAAACACACGTCTCCCAAAAGGCAGATTTTTCTATTACCTTTTGGGGGGAAAAAAAAAAAGAGCACATTTTTACTCTACTTTTGGGAAAAAGACATAGAGAACATACATGAGAGAGTCTCAAACCTGCCACCTCTTGATTAAGGATGAGGGCACTTAACCACTGCACCAACAACCAGTTCCTTACATACATTCAACATAAATAATATATATACAAAATCGCAAAATTTTTTTTTTTTTTTAAAGGCGTGGGGCCTGTGGGGGCACGTGACCCCACGTGCCCTATGGTGGTCCGCCCCTGGGTCTGTCCTATCTTCTTTTGCCTAAAGGAAAGTAAGAAAAACCTCCGGTTTAGACATCCCATCACTCCCCTTGCTACCTATCCCAACTAAAGAACAAAGGACAGACACCAACTAATACATTCGAATCTATCCTTTAACACTAAAGGCTCGAGAGACCTCAGCTATTTCATTACTGAACCAACCCTAGCAACATATATAGCTATCAAAAGAGAAGCAGCAGCAAATACTCCCTCAGCAGCTTCAAAAAGCAGCAGCAATAGCAATAAAAACAGCAGCAAAAAAATGCAATTCTCATTTACTAGAATAGTGCCATCACAGTCTAAAATTTACTCATCAAATCAAAGGATGTAACTTCAGTATCTAGATAGCATCACCATTCAACAATTAAGCACAAGTTTCAGCATTTATATAGAAGATACCTGATAGACCCTCTCACAGTTCAATGTCTTACACGGGGATACCTCAGTGGGGGTGGTTGTGGTTGGGGCTGCTATGGTGGGGACTGCTGTGACTGCAATGGCGGTGAAAATTTTCAATACAGTAGAACATAACTCAATTACACTTAGAGAACAAGAGCTTGCAACATTAAGCAGACCAAAAAGAAACTTGCTAGGCTTAAGATTAAGGGAGACTAAGCCAGTAATAGATAACACCAATAATCCGTGCATACAAGGAGTTTAGCTCATTGGGGCAAGAAAGTGTTGCCAAAGAAGAACAAAAAGAGGTCATCATCACATCCCAAGGAAAAAGAACAAAAAAGATGACTTAGAATCTCACAAAGTCATTGTACAGTAAATAGCTCAAATGCTTCTGAAAAAGGAACTGCAAAATTACAAAATAGAACACCTAACAAATCATCCATCCATCTTAGCCAGAACCAAATTTGCCTCGCTCCGATATCAGAATATACTCCATTAAGTAAATAAAAAAAACCATTACAATGTACCTAATATCATGAAATAATTCATTGCATATGAAAAAATATAGAAAGAACATGGATTACCAGACATTCACCAACTGCATTACTTCCATGAAAAGGAGTTTCTCATTGTAGCAGTTCAAGCACAAACAACAGCAATTGTGACTGTTAGGAATGCCTTGTATTCCTTAGTCCCACATTGGTTAATTAAGTTGTTCCCGTTTTTGTAGCCTATTATAAATAGGGCTTTTGGGGAACTTCTAAAGTATCTTTTGGGCTTTCATATTTGTGGCCTTTCTAAAGTTACGGATTATAGCCGGCTCTTTGTATCTCTTCTTCACGTTGGTTAGTGAATCCTCCCTCTCCTCGCCCGTGGACGTACCCATCTTGGGGAACCACGTATATCTTGTGTCTTTGTGATTTCTTGTTTAGTTTTCAATTTCTCGTTCTTAGCTTGCATTCATAGCGTTCGTTACAACAGTGACAATTTGCCCATTCTTCGAAATGCCAATGAAACATGATGTGACTAATATAAATAGATTGCATTATGCTTCCCAGAAAATGAATGTTAATTTGCTATCACTGTATACACAATACGAGAAATCAACTTCCTCCTACAGATGCGCAGCCATTTTGACAAAGTTTAGTAACCACATAAGACACAACATAATCCTTTCACTAGAAACAAGAATGAAAGTACTTTGGATGCATTAAGTCAATGATTCCAAAGTTCAAGATAAAAGCCTAGAAGGCTAGAACCATAACTTCAGAAAAATGATCACTTCAGCTTTGCCCATAAAACTTTGCAATTTGGATCTCGTACTACATACATAAATCATTAAACCAAAAAAAATAATCTTATAAAACAATTAAGTCATAGTTAGTGGGGCCAAACTCATTGGATGCCAAATCAAAAAAACAAAAATACTTGCTAGAAAAAATTTAAGTACACAAGTAACACAATGCAAATAGGGAGAACATAAGAGTTTGCCTCATCAAAGATTGCACCTACAATAAGAACTATGTACCGAAGACCTAAATTTCTTACTAATTAATCCAAAGCAAAAACGCAGATATTTATATACTCAACATCAAAACAGATGAAAACATTTTCAGACATAGTGTGAGGCCCAACCCTGAGGACCCTTGCGGTAGAGACATTAGTCAAATTTCACTCCATTCAATGAAGGAGCTCGAGGGGAAATGTTAGTTGTTATGGTTCAATAGCATTAATCAACCAAAAAATCTATATGTTACAAGAGAGAAAAAAACATATGCATAAGATTGATATAGTTCTTACCTCTTTAGATCAAAGTACCCCAGCTGCAATCATGTTTCACTGGAAGGAAACAAATATCAACAAGTTAGGGCTACCAAAAAAAATCAATTGGACTTAAAAATACGCCAATCATCTTACAATAGTTAGAGTGCACTTTAGAAAGAAAATTGTAATGATAATACGATAAAACAAAGATTACAAACCTACAAAGAAGCAGTTATACTCCTTTAATCTAGCTTATTCAAAGAGCTGTAAAGATTGAAAACCAATGCAAACAAAAGACATTTTACACAAAGTACTAAAGGAGCACTTGGCTTACCTATCCAACCAAAGGCAAAAACACCCACATCAATATAGACAATGGTCAAAGTAAGCTGCAAAGATAGCATAAAAAGTTAATTAGCAACCTCTTTTCATTCTACAAATTCTGCAAAAGCTGGCAGTATGCTTCAATAGCATCCTCCTCTCCTCAAATCAAAAGTTGATTTTTGTAGAAACTGCAGATTTGGAAGAAGAAAAAAAGCCGTAGAACTATAGTAGTTTCCTAGTTTTGAGAATAATGTCTTTTTCAAACGTTAGTTCATATATGCATCCCTCTGGGGGGGATGTTTAGAATCTGAGAAAAGAAGGTTTAGAATCTGAGATGGAATGACATTATAGCAGTGGGGTCTCTAGAGACCATTTGTAGCTTCTAGGGCTTTCACATATTTCACCATTCCCATCTTCCCTATTGTTCCTACATTAAACACCTAAGGGCAGGGACACATTTTGTGATCAAGGGAGAGAACGATAGGGCGAGATATTGAGAGTGACAGAAAAAGACCTGGACTGATGGAAGCTCCAGCCGCCGGTTTGCGGTCGGGGTCACCGTCGCTGGTGATGGAAGTCTTCAGCGTGAATGGAGAGGCAGCGTGGCTGCGGGAGTGGAGAGAGGCAGAAGAGTAAAATTAGGACTTGCTTTTGGTGACAAACAAAACCTTAAAAAACGACGTCGTTTTGAATGGAAAAAAATGTATTCAACTTTTTATCAGCGCGCCTAAATGAATAGAGCAACCGGGAGCGCGAAATTTCGGATCTTTCGGTGGCAACTTTATACTTGTCACCGAAATTTGTTTTCAGTGAGAAATATTTAGTCACCAAATCTCTTCATTATTTACCTTGGTCACCCAAAGGTTTTCGGTGACAAACAATAAAATTATTTGTCACCGTTAAGTATATTCCGTGTCAACACCAATTTTTTGTCACCAAAGGGTGTCAAAGGGTGTCATCATTGGTGTTTTTTGTTGTAGTGAATATTCGATGATTCATATGTTGCATTTTCATGTACTCTCTCTCTCTCTCTCTCTCTCTCTCTCTCTCTCTCTCTCTCTCTCAGGACGGATGGAAGAGAAGGGGCCGACATTCTTGCTGTTTCGACACCACTCTTGAATGGGACGGACTGAGTTGGCAGGACAGCACTCCAGTGGGCTTGCTATAACTCCATTTTGGAGCTTTCGTAGCTAGTCGGAACTTATTAAAAGTTCGGTTCATTTCTTTTTTCCCAAATCAACCTTTTGAACTTACCATAAAAGTATCTCCATGCAGAGCGGCCGAATCGACCGCTTATCTCGGCAATCGATGGCTCGAAATTTAACCGAGCAATAGATGGTTTAGATTTGTATGTATTTACATTCGATCCGAGCTATCCGTGACAAAATTAACTAGATTAGCCGCTCTGTTCCCTCTCGGCAGAGAGCTGTCGAGCAGCATCCTTGGGTCCCAAGTCCTGCAGTACTGTCGTAGTGAAAGATTGGTAAACATAGATATGTGCTTGGCATGTAAAAAAGTGGTGTATACATCAAACAAGTCCTCCATATTAGACTCTCAAGACACATCACCGAAGTAGATTCTTGCGAGTGGTGCAACCATATTAAAGAGGAAGCGTGCCATGTGCTACGTGATTTGCCTCGTGCCCAGGTTTTAAATAGCGTTAGCGGTGTACACGCGGACATATCGAACAACACGTAGCGAGAATCAGGTGCAGTTTTCATGTACTTTTTTTGAAATTAATTTTGGTGCCTGATTAACTGAAGTGGCTGTATCGTTACGTGGTCGCCTTGCAAAGCAGGGGAAAAATTGGATACAAAGCAATAAGTAGCGGGAATCAGCCGTTACGGGTGTGAGTTTTTAGTAGACCTGTATATATAGAGAGGTGGCCAACATGCATAGTACCGCAGGTTCAAAAAACTGCTACGTAGCAACCCATATTTAAATCCATGTTTCGTGCCATTGATATGTTGAATGCTTTGCATTGTTTCCGATTTCAATGCTCATGTAGATGGCACTTGTGGATCAAGCATATATGATCTCTAACCATCCTCTTGATAATCTAGCTAGTTGACGATTGCAGGTTCCTCGTGAAGGATTTTAAACTTCGACTATCAAGCACATATATACACTGTGTGCGATGTTAAAAATTGTGCGGATGTTTTAATTGGTCTTTAATATATACAGAAAAGCTTTGTGCACAGCAAGCTGTGCACAGCAGCTGTGCACAGAGCCAGTTTTCTCCCGTCTCGGGTCGCAAAAAAATGATCGGAGCCGCTCATTTTGTTCAAAATGCGTCGTTTAAGGTCTCTGTAAAAAATGAGCTTCGTTCGATATCGTTAGAGGCGTTAACAAAACACCCAAAATCACTTCAGAATTTAGGCCTAAATTCTGAAGTGATTTTGGGTGTTTTGTTAACGCCTCTAACGATATCGAACGAAGCTCATTTTTTACAGAGACCTTAAACGACGCATTTTGAACAAAATGAGCGGCTCCGATCATCTTTTTGCGACCCGAGGCGGGAGAAAAGGCCTGCTGTGCACAGCCGCTGTGCACAGCTTGCTGTGCATGTAGCACAGCTGTAATATATATATGCCCATTTCAGTGGGGGATCTCGATCGATCCATCTTATCTATCTTTACATTGCATTACTATTTATTTTTAACTTACTTTACGAAGGACTCTAGCTAGCTAGAGGGTTACATAAATAGTCCAGAGATATTTTGGGTTAGTTATTTTTGAATGTTATTGCACTTTCGTTAATCAGAGAGAGAGAGAGAGAGAGAGAGAGAGAGAGAGAGCAATTTCTAGACTTCAGTCTACACATTCCCTGTACCAATGTCATTGTCGACCGATCCCAACAGAATCCAAAGATCAGCTTATGATGATTTCTTTACTTATCCTCTGTACCCAGAGAGAGAGAGAGAGAGAGAGAGAGAGAGAGAGCTACGAAACTTCACTATCACAGCCAGCTATAAGTCGCAAAGTTCCATTTTAGCCTCAGAATCTCCGGTTGACACTACTATATTTGTCCTGTTTCCACTTCACTATCACAAGGAAGGGTGGCGT
Organism: Rhododendron simsii; assembly: GCA_014282245.1. Taxonomy (NCBI): domain Eukaryota; kingdom Viridiplantae; phylum Streptophyta; class Magnoliopsida; order Ericales; family Ericaceae; genus Rhododendron; species Rhododendron simsii. The sequence goes on along the minus strand of CM024953.1, from coordinate 37,721,916 downwards.
CCAGGTCGGTGCTCGTGAGCAAGAATATGATTCAGATGGGTCCATTGTCAAAGTGCCCATTTTGTGCTTCCTTTGAGGAAACCCCTGAACACATATTTTTGCACTGTCAATTTTCTTGGAATACTTGGTCGCTTATAATGGTGTGGTGGCATATGTTTTGGGTTTGTCCACCCTCTTTGGCGGACTTAGCTAATTGGTGGTTTGGCTCAAGGTTTAGAAATTTGGAAAGGCCCATTTGGGAGGTGACTTTCGTTGCGACCTTATGGTCATTGTGGCTTGCAAGGAATGATCTCATTTTCAACAATACCTCTAGATCAGCGAGTGAAGTAGGGGACCAGATTAAGACTAAGGTGGCAATGTGGATGAAAGCTAAGTCCGACATCAAGGTGTACTCGGTGGAGGATTTTAAATGCTTTCTTCATGGTATTCGTAAGCTGAAGCTCTAATTTTGGGTTGAGGTGTATCACATCCAGCCCCCGGCTGGATGGTGTGTTTTATTCTTTGTGTTTCTTTTTTCGTGGTTGAGCAAGTTCGCTCTTCCCTCTTTTCCCCTCGATGTACCCCTTTCGAGATTTATAAAATTGTTTCGTTTGCCGAGAAAAAAAAAAAATAGCGTTGCTTCGATCCTTTTCACTCACTTATATGGACTATAGGGAATGCACACATATTTTATAACTAATTATCAATAATCACCTATTCGATCGTCAGGGTAGAACCCTTTCATATTATGAACTTAATTATATGCTTTTTATGATCAAAATGTTAATAATGACGGGTCCGGTCATATTTAGCATCTCCAACTCATGGTTTTAAATCCTACGTGACGTACAAACGATAACTTTTTGATATCGAGATTCTCCTTTTGATCCAACCCTAAGGTTAAATGCACTGCAAACTCGACGTGAATATTGGCTCCATACCATTGGCTTTAGATTTGACTCATTGTATCGATCATATCTACTTTCGGCATTTTTGGATTTAAAAAGTAGTTTTTTATACTTTAATTCGACACATCGTATCAATCATAAATGTTTATTTATGTCAAATTTGGAAAAAGGCAAAATGCCACATAAAGCCTCAAAAAAATTTTGGCATCTCTATCTCTAATTTGAAGCCATGGGTTAAGAGATCAATTTTCATAACTACAATCAATACGGTAACGAATGTGATGGTATCCAAACATTTTTTGTGGATAATTTCAATTAGTTTGCACGCACTTTGACTAATCTTGATAGATCACTCCTACCACCTACTAGGGCGGGGATTCAATTAAATCTGGTGTGAACCGGCCTTGAAGAAATTGGTAGCACATAAGGGGTCTCGAATCCTAAATTTTAGGGGAGGGCAAACCCCTACATCTCAAATCTTTACCGCTAGGCCAATCCTTTTTAGCTCGATTGTATCCAACTATGGCGCACGATAAGTGTAATGTAAGACGTTTTTTTCATGAACATTACTATGGTAAATGAAAAACAACCTATCTCAGAGATTAATATATTATTAAGAAGGAAATGTGAAAAACTCAATAAACGAAAAAAAAGAAACTAATGACAGAATAAAATAACAATAAGAAAGACCTGCAACACCTTGTGCAGTTATTTTACCTCATAAATGAATAAAATTAACAGAATTACTTAACCTTAAAAAAAAAAAAACCAAATAATTTATATGCTGCTACAATTCAAAGTATCGACTGTAGAGTTGACCTCCAGCAGAAGTTATTTTGTGCCACCACCAAACTTTAGAGTTTAGACCCAAACGGGCCATCCAGAGCCCCACGATCAGTCAAAGTATCAAAAGTCAATCAATCAAACGTTCACGGGCTCACACAGGAACATGAGAGATGATGCGGACGCGCCACCGGCCCTACCCCCACCACCACCGCCGCCCAACCTCTCGTAATGGTCAACGCAAAACAGCGAAATCGATAGGTCCACCTCGTGCCGCCTCCACACCCTCCTCGCGGCCTCCGCATCACCACCGGCGCCGCTGCCCGACCGGAGCCTCTTCCTCCTCGAGAGCCGGGTCAGCACCGGCCGCAGGCACGCGGTGTAGAGCCTCCTGTACCCGCCCAAGGCCTCCACCACCGGCCTCACGCCGGGGGGCGGTGGCGGAGACACGTGGCGGAAGCAGAGGTTCTCCCAGAGCCAGTTGCTCCGGGCTACGGATAGCCACAGGCGGCAGACGCATGCCGCCGCGGCTATTGACCGGCCGTCGAGCCGCTTGAGTATCTCTATGAGGATGTCCATGTCGTCGTTGATGCAAAATTTGGACATCTTGTTCCCTTTCTTAATTTCTACTAGTTGCACCATCTTTAGTTTCTTTAGAGAGAGAAAGAGAGTTGAGAGAGAGAAAGGGGGTAATGGGTACGTATTTGTAGGGAGTGAGAGAATAGGGATGTTGACTTAGCTAGAGAGAGAGAGAGAGAGAGAGAGAGAGAGAGAGAGAGAGAGAGAGAGAGAGGGTATCGAGGAGGAGAGAGAATGAGGCCAAAGGAAAAGTTCCAAGGGTGAAACGGAGGACTGGAAACAATGCTGAGTATATCAGATGTATTATTAGGGTCATTTGGGTGGAGGGAAATGTTTGTTTTGTTGTTTTTGACGTTTGTTTGAATACTTCAATGACGCCCGTTGGTGAACTAAATGAGAACGTTGGAAACCTAGCTACTGTATTAGTTTAGCTTTGCAAACCTAGCTACTGTATTAGTTTAGCTTTGCATTTGCATGGATGTTAGCCCCTCTCTCTCTCTCTCTCTCTCTCTCTCTCTTCTATAATATGTGTGTGTGTGAGCTTGTTTGTATTTGCATGAGGTGGGGGACCACTTCCACTTGACAGTATAACCTACTGTAGAGGGGTTAAAGGTCACATGTATGTGTGGTGTGGGAAAGATAGTAATTTAATTTACAATTCGGGGAGGACTGCATTAAGGTCTAAATACTTACCAAAAATGGCATTAAGGTCTAAATAAGTAAAGAAAATTTGAAGAAATAGGGAACGTCATATCACAGCATCTTATATAACTTTTCCAAACATATCCTAAGCATCCTATGTACCTATCCAACCAAATTTTATGGGTTGATCGTACGAAACCATGACAATAAGTAATAAGTTTACTCTTTCAAGTTCTAAATGTTTTTAGCCTCAACGGCAGCAAAAAAAATCCTCAAATTCCTTCCGGAGTTTTGTTCAAGCATTAATTTCAAAACTTCGAGATTGCTTGAAAATGTACGTAAACCAGCCCGAACACCCATTTATCCCAACAATAATGCAAAATGGGGACCAACCTAGGCAAAGTGTAGACCTTTTGGATGAGGGTCAGAGAGTAGCCATTTTGTTGTCTCACGGGGTTGGACTTTGGTCTAAGATGGAAAACCCCAAATTCCTATGAGACAAAAAGCACATATTCATATGGACTTAAAAACAGGGCTTTGAATTGACGTATGATCTTTATGATACCCCACATATTTAGGAGAGAGAGAGAGAGAGAGAGAGAGAGAGAGAGTTGTATGGATGGTTGTTTTGTATTGTGTTGGACTTGTTTCTTGGAAATATTTAGAGATAGTCATAGTACATATATGCACTGATTCGGTGATTCCTGTTGGGGGGAAGTTGATAATTGCAAGATTACAAAAAGAACCCCGTAAAATCTGCAAAGAAATCTTTACTCTTTCTATTTTTCTCTCTCTTCACAAACTCACTAGCTCCCTCAACCTCTACCATATGTATTTTGTTGTTGTAGAATATGCGCCCCGTACCAACAGGTCATTAATACACTTCTAAATCAATGAATCTAAACAATGGATTGAAGTTTCAATAATGTGTATATTAGTTTGATTTTTGGGACACCTTATTGGGTGGACTATTGGTCATAATTAACCAAGATATATAGTTAACAACGGGTAGATCCCACGTCGGAAAAGAAAACGAAAATGAATTGATATGTAAGAATTCGTGAACAGATACTGTATAACCTAAGTTTAATTTTTTGAGCCGTGTAGTTAGGCTATGGGTTAGCAGCTCAGCTGGCGCGGATCATTACACAAATTTTCTTGGTTATCGATAAAAGATTATCATTCGATAGTAAATTGATTATCTAGATTTACTGCCCGTTTTTCGACAACTTTATTTGTTCGCAAGTACTAAATCTCTCAGCAATTCATGATCCGGAACACATGAGTGGTACATATGGTGCAACCCCAATTTGAAAATGCGTTAGTACCGGTACATATAGTAAGCTAAAACATAGTCAATGTGCAAGTAAGCTGACCCGAAACACACGAGCTACGGAAAAAATGATCTGCTTTAATGTTGAGAAAGTGTCAATATGGTTAACATAGATTATCCCATAACCTTTGTGACAAGATGACAATATTAGACAACCTGCAATTTCTGGATCCAAAATATTATAGTATAGATTTTCATGATTAGAAGTCAATGACTCGATCGAGATTAGAGAAAACCATTGGAGCTTTATTTAATTCCACAGCTTCCCCTGAGAGTATTATAAGTACTACTAATTTGGAAACAATTATGTGAACAAAAGTAAAGAAACAAGCAATAAAAGGGTGAGCAGAAGAAGGCCAAAGCAATAAATCTCACAGAGCTAGCCAGCGTACGTTTTGGACATCATCACAAATCTAACTGCTCTCTTTAGCTCCAAGTGAGCCATTGGGGAATCTCAAGTTTGGAAATGAAAATGCTTTTGCCCCCAAATGTTTGTATGTATTCTGTATGTTCTTGTTCTTCAAGAGAGAGAGAATTTGGCTAATTTGGGTATTTCCCTTTTGTATGGGGCACTTTTAGTTTGATTGGAGAAGAAATTTCCTAATTACTTACAGAATGTGAATATTTTCACATGGGAGAAACTTATTCACGGAGGGATCGTGAATAAGCTGTTCATGGAAAATGCACATTTTTATCCGTCTGTTTCGGCATTCAACGGTTGAGATATGTTTTTAATCTTTGATCTGTAATAAATATCTATTACCATTAATAGTTTGACTTTAATCTGGATCGTCCAAAGCACTTTTGGATGGCCGAGATTGACCTCTGTAAACTTTATTTATTTACGGAACTCTGTAAATAAAGATTTTCCCTTTTCACATACATGCACCCAAAATTTAGTGCTTCGCGAATTTTATCATTCAAGGGATATGGAGAGACACAAATCTGTCCGGAACCATCTGATGCTCTCATCTGGATAGTACTCCCTCCGTTGCATATTAAGAGTCTCATACTCTCTCTCTTGCCATTTTTTAAATAAAAAAATCAACTACTTCCGTGTATAATTTTTCAAATTTTTTCACACCGTATTAAAGATCTCGACTTGTACTTTAATTTGGTGTGAAAAAATTCAAAAAATTATATACGAAAGTAATTGATTTTTTAATTTAAAAAATAACATAACTTTTCGTAGTAGACTTTCAATATAGAACGGAGGGAGTATGAAAGATTGGGTATGGAGATGGGCCAATCCCAGTTTAAATGGCTTTTTAAAATCTTGGGAAAGAGACAGTGAATGATTTCTTTCCCGTTTCAGAGTCCGGTGATAACAAAAATGTTGTTGATAAAGGGTTTGTTTGATAACTTAAATCCAGCACTTAAAACTGAATCAATTAAGTAATAAGTGATTCAATAGGTTTGATAACAACATTTTGTATTACTTAACAAATTAAGTGCTACTTAAAATGAAGGATAAAAAGTTTTAAAAAAATTAAGTAGCTTTGAACTACTTAATTTTGGCTGAATTTGCATTTAATCACCAAACCACCACCACCACCACTCTTACAACCACTCCACCACCACCACCACTTGGCCGCCATCACCACCACCACCACCACCACTTCCACTTCTACTACCACTACCACCACCACTCCACCACCACCACCATCACCACCACTCCCCTATCACTTCATCACCACCACTACCACACTGCCACCACCACTACCACATCGCTGCCATCGTCACCACCACAATGCCACCATTGCGTAACTATCACTCCACCGACAACACTCACTGCCACCATTACACCACCATCACTCCACTACCACTATCGTCACCACTCCAACACCACCACCACCACCACCACCACTCCATCACCACCAACACACCACCACATTCACCATTTCACCATTGCTATAAGTATATTATGACCATTAGTAAATTAAGAAAGCATTGGAACTAAAATGAATTTATCATTTTTTTAATTCAGTACTTAATATGTTTACCAAACAGCTTTTCAACTTAAAAAATTCAGCATTCAGCTTTCAGTACTTAATTTTTCAGCATTCAGTTTCAGTTTTATCAAACAGGCCCAAAGACACAGTTAGGGGCAAGAATTTTGGACCTCTTAATATGATTCAGGCCCGTTTCCATTAAAAAATTTACATTATAATTTATCGGCGTTTGTGGAGTTGTTTAGACTAAATTAAAAATTTGTTGTCAAAAGTTAGGTTGTTTCTACTAAACTAAAACATCTAATACATTTTCTACAGCTTATAGTTTAGTGAAAATTAACAAATGTGACGTTTGTAGTCCATAACTTGATGGTTAGCAGAAACGCACCCTCAAATTTAACATCAATGGTAAATTTCCCAAAAGTAACACATGCTACATTAATTTTTGGGCAAAATCCAATTCGTTTCTCTAAAAAGAAAGCCTAACATTTGAGAAATAACTTGACTATTTAGCACTTTTACCCAATTCATTTCTCTTTAGTACCTTAGCACTTTTAGCCCCTTTAACACTTTTATAAAACAACTTGATTTTCTTAAAAGTTCATTAGTAGCACTTTTGGAAAATTACCCCGAAATTAGAGGGTTTGGATCTATTATGTTTTTAACACAAATACAAATAGGACACGAACTGATGGACAACAAAAAATTAAACGGAACGAATTAGGGTTGGACTTTTCCTTAATTCGAGATAAAAACTGATACCTGTTTAATATATGTCAGTCATTGGTACCTTTATTATTATTGTAGATAAAAGCGCCACAAAAAAAGTAATTGATTTTTGAGACACTAATGTCTAGCTGTGGTTTTAAGACATTTTGTAATGTCATGATTTGGCTATTGTTGGTTACCTTCGAAATTTATGTGATTATTATAGTATTGAAAATGTATTCAAATGAGCAATGCTATGCTGATTATATTTTGGATTTCATGTGGGTTGACGTCATTGATAAAAAAAACATGACAGGCGGGATCTGTTTATAAGTGCATTAATATGATACTCAAAATATGGTGACAATAGTAGTAGTGTGAAAGATTTTTAGCTGAAGGGTTTAATAGTGAAAGCTTGAACAAGATGATTTTAAGTAGGTCAGACTAGTGTCAGTATATATTGGATGTATAAGTTGAAAATGTGTTTTGACGTGAATCCAGATGCTAACCCCTAGACGGAGTGAAATACGTTGTGTTAAATCTGAGTTTCGCTCATCTCCATACCCCATTCTTTCATACTATCCCAAATTGTCATTTTGTGAATTCATCCCGTACTCAGTACCCCATCCTTTCATACTATACCAAATTGTCATTTTGTGAATCTATCCCATGCTCAGTACAATAGTGATTCAACACGCCTCTAAACCATCGCAACAACTCTCCTTTTTTGACTAGCGGGAAGTTTCACCTCTATCGTTCATCTTATAAGATTTACAACACAAAGAACATATTTGCAAAAAATAGTTGGCTATTTGCATTTGATTTTGTTAATGAACTGTTCAAGTGTAAAAAATACTCCTTTATTCGCAGCAAAATTAAATTCCAAAACTGATTAATTCTGCATTAACTTATGTATTCTTTCCCTTAACCCAAGCACATTGTTTGGGCTGAATTAGCTCAATCAAATGGCAAATAATTGTGTGCGGGCGTGCCAGAAAAGAAATTACTCTTTTCAAATTGATTTGAAACAACTAATTTGCAATCAGGCAACTGTGTTATTCGTTCGATTACCTCAACTAAGAGGATTTTTCCTTAAGGTATCAACCAAATAAAAGATTAACGCGCTTCGAATCAGAAAAGATGATTGAACACAAACAAACCTGAATTTAATCAAAGGTACGTTTGTATACAAACACTCTTAAGATTCTATCAAGAATAATGCAGAAATATAAGCACACTAAATTTAATCAAAAGTGAACTTACAAACGACTATTCTTTGGTAAGAAAAGACTTAAAGGAAAATAAGATAACTTGAATTTAATCGAAAGTAGTCTTACATGCAAATAAGCCTTCAACTTATAAAAAGATCCTATTCTAAACTAATCTAAATACTAATCTACGATAAATCTCTGAGCAATCATGTTGTATGAATTGTCAGATAATATGAATTTTTTGTCGGGGGTTCTCTTTTCACTTGCTTCTTCTATTTATAGACGATGGGCATGCCTTCGATCTCCACTTCCCACGTTAATCTCCACGCCCTGCTCGAACTGCCCATTTCCCCCTAAAACGGTTAAAGGGGTCTTCGAACGGTTACTGGTGTTCGTGGTCTCTCCTTGTTCATATTTGAAAATGGAGTTCGTGGCCTCTTCATGGATCATGAGACTCCTGCTTTTATGCAACGTGGGTTAGTGCTGCATGATTGACTTAAATGATTCCCTGCAATCATGTCTATATTGTGTTATAAATCAAAATAGTAATGGCACCGTTCGATGATCCCAAGTTTTAATCAACGGTTAAATTCCACCATGCTTTAAGATCATCTGTGTTTGATAACAAAACGTCGTCGGCTCCAATCAAAACGATACCGTTGAGTACTAAAATAACGTCATCATTAAACTCTGTAATCCTCTGCATTTCGAGTCTAATTAAGACATGTTCTGATTGGTCACCACGTTTTCTTATGATACGTGTATTTTTCCCATTGGGTGGTATATTTTAGGATGTAAACACACATACAAGCCAAAAGCTTTCCCATCAACCAAACAGGGTTTTAACTAAGGGCCCGATTGGATGCCGTATGTGTTTTGGGTGTATTATTTATAAAGGGGCGATAAAATAGTAAGGGGTATTAGTTAAGAAGGGAGGACTCATATTGATGTGACATTTATAGAGGGTGTATTAAAAAGTAGATGGTTTGGATGATGTATTAGAGAAGGAGGATAAAATAATACTTGGTTTGGATGAAGGATAAAATGGAGGGATAATAAATGGTGTATAATGTAAAAAGCTATCAAATGACTTTTTTGCCCTTGTACAGTCTAAACTTTAACATACATTTCATTAATTATATAATTGCAAAATCTAATATATTTAATTACTTTTCGATAATTTAAGTTATAATAATTTATTTTACTGATAAATTAAATAATTTAAAAACTTATAGAATATAAATACCATTTTTTTATAATAATCACTTGTTTGTATTTTGTATTTGAGCTAAAATATTGTGTTTGTAGTTGGACTTATGTTTTTTGTCATGTTGGGCCTTTTAATTTTGTAAACTAACAAGAGTACAAAGGAGACAAATGAGGATTTGGGATGATGAGAACCATTGGATCAAAACTGCATTTTTCTGAAAAAATCAAAGGGGTGCAAAGGAAAGTGTTTTGTTTACCCGTACAAAACAGGGAACCCACAAAAACAGAGACACACACTCTCTCTCCCCCTCCTCACTAACCCAGCCACCGTCCTTCTCCACGGGTGTGATCAGATCGTCTTGCCAAGCAAATCAAAGGGGTTGCAAAATCAAAGATGCCAATGGTCGGTTTATGAAGACAATGGATGGTTAGATCAAAAGCTTTCTCTGTGTCATGGCCTGGTTCGATCCCTCGCTCTCTCCGATCCTCTCTCTCTCTCTCTCTCACCGAGTTAGGGGTATTTGAAATTTAGGGTTTGAATTCAAAATTGGGGATTTTAGTGGTGGTGGTGGTTTGTGGTGGCTCTGATGATGGTTGTGGGGTGAGCAGTGGTTGTGGTGACCAGTTGGGGGATGAAGGGGGGATGAGGGAGGGTAGAAAGGTAAAAAAACAAGGTGTTTGAGGCCGGATAAGTTTTTGCGAGCTCAAGAGGTAGCCATAATTTATCCCGCTTGGCCTGGATAAACGAAGAAGGGGGATTAGCTTATACAGGGGTTTTGATGGATTCCAAACGGTGCTAAAACAGTCACGTCAATTGTTCATCCGGGTGTATTGGCTTATACACCCTTCAAATACACCATCCCATCGGGCCCTTAAGGGTAAGACCGTAATTCCAATGAATCACTGTTCCACCCCTCCTCTAGTCTAGCCCCCCAAAGCTGCTGCAAATCCTCCCACTCGTCCGCCTATCACCGCCAGCCACGGCGGCGGCCTTATCGGCAAACCGTCCTAGTACATACCAACTATACGCTCCAACGTAATCTATCGTACGTATATATTTTCATAGTATCAATTCTGTCCCAAAGCTCGTGCTTCAAAGAAATCTTCAGCCTAGGTCAGTTCTTGCCACTCTCTCTCTCTACATATATAGTTGCATGTATATGGGTGTAGCTATATGTTTGATTAGAACGAAAGACTTGTAATTTTTGGAATTTGAGAGGAGCTTATAACTGACTTGATAGGTCATCAAATAACCCAGTTGATTGCTAAATGTTGAACTCCCACCGATTATGTCGTCCATTTTCAAGGCTGATTGATCAGCAGAAGAAAGACTCCAACTTGGTAAAATTCAAAATTCCAGGGAAATTAGGAGGTAGGAATCTGAATCCAATTCCTTTACCCCATAGAACAATTCTTGACCCCAGAGGCCAAGATCTTGATTATGTGAATGTAGCTCATAGCCACCTTGTCCACTCTGATTGGGCTAAGCTTGATAAATTAGCCCCCAATCTGACACCATTCAGAGTGAAGCACATTCTGTTGAAGATTCAAAAGGACTTCTTTCCCTTGAATTCTTCAACTGGGTGGAAACCCAGAACCCTAATTTGCACACCCTCGATACCCGTTCCATAATCCTTCCTCACCAAGAGCAGTAAATTCAAATCTGCGGAATCCATTTTGAAGAAAATCCTAGACTCGGGTTCGATACATCTTCCCTCTAAGCTTTTTGAGTCCATACTTAACTCGTATAGATTATGTGATTCCTCGTCTCGTGTGTTTGACTCACTTTTTAAGACGTATGCACATATGAGGAAGTTGAGGAATGCCACCGACACCTTTTGTCAGACGAAGGACTATGGGTTTCTCCCGACTGTAGAGTCTTGCAACGCGTATTTGAGTGCGTTGATGAATCTGAATCGAGCAGATATTGTGTTGGCATTTTACAAGGAGTTGCAGAGGTCTCGGATTTCACCAAATGTTTATACTTTGAATATATTTGTCAATGCTCTTTGTAAATTGGGGAAACTTGAAAAAGCTGTCGAGGTGTTTGGAGAGATGGAAAATATGGGATGTGCCCCAACGGTTGCGTCTTATAATACATTGATTGCTGGACACTGTAATCAAGGCCTTTTGAGTGCAGCTATGAAGCTCAAAAATTCGATGGAGAAGAATGGGTTAATCCCAAATAACATTACTTTTAACACACTCATCCATGGTTTCTGCAAGGAAGGGAAATTACATGAAGCGAACAAACTTTTTAGTGAAATGTGTGGTATGGGTGTTTCTCCTAGTACTGTAACTTACAACACATTGATACAGGGTTATAGTCAAGTAGGTAGTGTTGAAATGGGTAGTCGTCTTTTTGAGGAGATGTCAAGGAATGCAGTGAAAACTGATATCTTGACTTATAATGCATTGATATTGGGACTATGCACGGAAGGGAAGACAAAGAAGGCTGCATATCTTGTTAAAGAACTTGATAGCAAGAAGTTAATCCCTAACTCTTCAACTTTTTCTGCCCTTATTAGTGGGCAGTGCACAAGGAAGAACTCGGACCGAGCTTTTCAATTGTACAAAAGCATGATAAGGTGCGGTTGTCATCCAAATGAAGATACTTTTAAGATGTTGATATCCACCTTTTGCATGAATGAGGATTTTGATGGAGCAGTCCAAGTCGTGCGAGAGATGCTGGAAAGATCAATGTCTCCCGATTCTGCTATTTTATCTGAGCTTTGCCATAGACTTCGACAATGTGGAAGAGAAAAACTTGTAATGGAGTTATGCAAAGATATCGAAGCTAGACGACTTATGCCAGAAGGTTTCGAGGAAAGTAGAGGCATCCTAGCCTGACCAGAAATTGTGGCAAACAAAATGGAGACTACTTGTAAGGGTTCTTTTAATTAATTTTGCTACAGTTTTTATTTTCTTTTCACCGTTTACTCGGTAGAGGAAAGACCAACGGTTTTGCTTTATTAGATACACTTCCAAATTGATAAATGCCTTGCCTCGTTTTCTTTCACTTCTCTAGCATATTCCGTGTGCTTTATTCTTTACGAGTGTCCACCCACTAGCTGATTCTTTCTATTTTATTATGCTGATAAACTATGATAACCCCATTTCCGGCCCACCAAGCGAAACCTGTGGTTCCTACACTCGCGAGGATCTCCTAGAAATAGAATTTCTGTCTCAAGCTCTACAAGTATACCTTCATTTTGCACAAGTCTCCCTTATTTTGTCATGAAGAAGAGGCTCAGTTTAGGAACCATTGCTTTGTTTTGTAATTGAGCGACCCTTGCCACACTTGCTCCGACCAAATCTCCATTGACCGGAGGCATTTGAAGAGGACAAAGTTCAATTCTTCTGCCTTTTAACTTCCTTAGAAGCATTTGAATGCTCAGTATTACATGGAAGATGATGCTTGATCTTTTCTTTTCTTTTTCTTTTGCAGAGTCCTATTTATGAAGTCATAAATGGGATGTGGAGACCATTTGGCGAGGTTCTAGAACTTCTATAAAGCGTGGAGATCGATTGATGGGGAGGATGCCATGAAAAGTAAATATGCCAGTGAAAGATTTGCAGTTGAATATTTCTGTTGTTTTCTTGGAAAAGTAAAATCATGTTGGATTGAGCCATGCCTTTCTTTGGAAATTCTTTGAAAGAAGGGTGCTGATATAGCAGCAACTCTTTTGACAACTTTGGAGGAAGTGATGTTTGCTTCCTGATTGTTGCTGCAAGTTCAAAGCTGAGTCATCAGGAGGCCACCAATTTTTATACCATCGTGAAGCAGGGACTTGATGGAGTTTAATATCCTCCATTTTTGGCATTTAGTTTAATGGGCTTATGCTGCATCAAAGCAATGGAATAATTTACCTTCTTAGGTCACTCTTGTACTCTCTCTCTCAGCTAAAAGGTCCAAAAAAACAGATTTTGCCTCATACAAGAATTGATTGTTCTGTCTCTTTTATCAGAGTCGTCTTTCTTTCTTAGTTTATTTTTTCCCCGAATGGGCTATAAAGTTTGGTTGTATTAGTTGGATTGTTGTCTATTAGCTTAATCCAGTTATTGCAGACTCTCACACAATTGATGTTATGTCCTGTTGTGATTCTCATTGTACACATGAACAATGTTTTCCTACCTGTTTACATAAAAAACAAAAAGGTCCCTTTCTTCTTTACCTCGCATCTTCAGAGATTACAATAACAGGGTGCCTTTGTCTTGAAATTCATTTTCGAAGTTTCTGGATTGTGCGGTTGACAGTGTATTAAATTTGGGGTTCACATTTCTATAGACGAAGTTTGCAAGCCTGTCAAAGCCAAGAACTGTAGCATCACAACCACGAATATGGGTAAAAGAGGATGTAATGCCCTTTACGGCTTCTGGTGGCAATACCAAAAAATCTGGGACGATTATGTTCCCATAAACCCCTCTCAATAGGTACTAATGCCATTCAAAATGTAGTTAACTCAATAGCTTCCAAGTGAACCAAGTATAAAAAATACCTTGCTCAAATCTAGTTCAACAGGGAAAGTTGCTAATACAAAACAATTGGTTCTATCCGGTTTGCATTCTGCCTATTGAGTAAGACTATAGTTGTAGACTACACAATCAGATTTGGACAAACTAATTCACCGACCAGAATGACACTTTGAGCTTAGCAATGTCATGATTCCTCTTCACAAGCTTCGGCAGCAGATATCTCAGAATCCAATTTGTTCATCAGCTGCTCACTTACATGTTTAGCCACAGATATCATGTCAAGAATGACGCTTGGATCTAGGCCTGCACCGCCTCGTTTAGTCAGCCCGCATATGCGCCCTTGCCTGTTTATAGAAACAGAGATAGCAGAGCTCATCTGGGATTCCTCTTCTGATGTTGCATCCACAATATAATGTCTTCCCACCTACAAAATCGACGTGCACTACGTAAAGACGCCATAAATATTTGCCATGACCCATTTGTGAAAGAATAGAAAGTGTTACCTTGGTTAATGTAACTACGACAGGGACCCCAGATGTGTCGAATTGTAAAAATTCCTCATCGCTAACATCAACCTCTGGTTGTCCATCAGAAGAGGCACTGGCAGCAACATGGACTTTAGGGATTCCAGTATTGCTCAAAGCAGCCTTGAGGGTAAAATAGCATTATCTCAAAATCTACTTTTACTGCTCAGGGAAAGAACTAACAAACAAAAAGCACCCAAGGAAGATGGCCTAGCATAGCACCTTACAACCAATGCAAGTACAGGTGATAAAAGATTATTTCTATAACATCTTGACGATCCATCAACACCGATACAAAGAAAATTAAGAAAAGTAACCATTTTGGGATGTGGCACATGTATTGATCTTTTCCTGAAATATGTGCCACAGAGGAAATGGTGCTAGGGATGGGTTGAAATGACAAAGCATGTACTCAAGAGACAAAGAGACAAAGCATGTACTCAAGCTTACTTGACCTTAAGATATGGCTCTAAATGAGCCATTCATAGCAAAATCACAAACTTCCTCTCATATATCTGTCAAGCTAATCTCGATCCAAGCTCCAAAAGATTGTTTTTTCAGTCTGCTATGAGATGCTCATTATCTTATTAAGCCAAGCACAATAGGAATACCGTGCATAGAATTAACAAAATCCAGCTTAACAAAACAATCAAGCTCAGATCACTAACCAACACAGGCCTCTTCAACCCAATGTTAAATCCAATAGACAAAATTCGATATAAGGGTGACTGCTGGCTGGGTGAGGAAAGTACCTTGATGGCAGCACCCAAGGCATCTAGAAGGTTTCCATCTGAGCTAACCACGAGACCATCAATATAGAGATCCCAACAAACCTTTCCTTCCACAATTGAGAGAGATGAGAGATCAATTCCACCTCCTGAATCATTGAGACCGCTGCTATTGACTTTAGTCAAGCCAATAACGATAATCAATTGTTGACAAATTACAGTTTTTAATTGCCTAATGTACTAGCATGCCAGAAAGGAGTAACTGTGACTATTCTTGCTTTGTTGATAGCTTTACCTGCTCCACTTTTTCCACCCAAGAGACATCGCTGAAGAGCTGCCGAGAGTTCTGCTGACAACTCATCACCTCCCCTGCCCTGCTCAGAATGAGTCACATAGACTAGTTACTACCACAAAAAAAGTAAAAGCAATGTAAAAATTCTAGAGAAGTCTCATATTCGCCTAGAGGACAAATATCTTGATGCTCATATTCGCCTAGAGGGAAACTATCGTGATGCTTGTGTTTGCAACAAAGAATCAAAGAAAGGCATAAAGATCAAAGTCTAAAGGCTTAGAAGTTTTAGAACTCTTCTAGTAATATCACCCAACAAACATGCAGCTTGAGAGGGTGATCAGTAATTTATGACATGTGTACTTGTCTACTCGCCCCCTGCCTATGTACTGGTCCAGAATCTAGGAAATTATGCTATCTGACTCTAGCAAGCCACATCGACTCCCGAAAGTTAATTGATTAAGTGTTCCTGGAGATAAAAATGCTCAAACCCACCGGTGCACAAGCTTTCAACTGGACACTTACGGCAAGTGTTAGAAGACAATTCCTAGTGCAATTTTAATAACACAGCAACACCAAGCCTACAAATACTGATGAATCGATGAGACCATGAAAACCAGATCAATCTCAATGTTAAAAAGTAACCTCAAACATTGGTGCCGCCGTGGGACTGCAGTCCACATATATAGAAACCTTGCCTTTGTCAGGTTGAAACGGGCTTGGTTTTCCAAGTTCAGCCTGCATTTTAATGTATTGTTATGCAGTTCACATTATCAGAAAAAAGCAAGGCCGCTAAATAGTGAAAGCATAGGGGACATAAGCAACTTATGTAAATAACATGAAATACCTTCACACTAGCAATAACATCTGTCGCACCCATCTTTACTCTTGCCGAACCATTGGCCTGCAGGGAAGCCATAACAAGCTAAAATAGTGCATTGAAAAGGAAAAAAAACTAACTAAAATTCTACTACTTGCCAACCAGGAAAGAATAGGCAGAACTAATGCAAAGGAATGCTTGACCTGTGGTATATTTCCAGTTTCCACGGATATGGGACGGTAAGTTAGTCGTTTACGACCATCGGAACGAAGATCTTGAGCGATTCCACCCTGTATAAAACGCTTTTCTCCAATAGATAGTCCCACCATTCCTGCTAATGCGTGAACGTGTCAGAACCATGCATGTGGTAGATGATAGGAAGCGTTGACAAAATAAAAGGGGCAACACATGTCAGGAAAGAGAAAACAACTATGAGAAAAGACAATGGGAATGGCGAATAAATGTTGAGAGTGGCAAGCCTCCTAAAGCACAAGCCAACTCAGCAAAGCCTTAACCATTGATGTGAAACCCGTACCATTGAGTGAACCGGAAAAAGGGACTAGGTCACAGGTTTAACTCTCGGGTCATCCAAATTTAAAACGGCATAGCTGATTCATACGTATACTTCAAGAAATACCAACATATGGAATATCATAATTAATGTTGCGAAATCTACACGAAATCCCTAAAAATTACCAAAAAAGAAAAATACTCGGTTGATTTCCTGCACCACAACAGCTCGACGACACCATTACAGCAGCAAAAAACACTTGACCCCAAACATAAATTAACTCCATAGCCTCCAACCGCAGCACAAAAATTGCGTTTTCACTACTATCAACTGGTATATTCCCACCAAGAGAGCTCGGCAACAACAATTACGGCAACAAAAGACTTGACCAAATAACAATTTAAGCCCATAGACCCCAAGCTCAGCAAAAAGAATGATTCTTTCAATACTAGCAACTGGTATCTTCAATTGACTAATTACAGCACATCAATTCATGCAGCATAGCAGTATAACAGCAGTAGAAGGAAACCAAAACCATACATGGAAGAGAAAATAGTACCTCAATGACTATTTCCAAGTAATAGAGAACTCTAGTGCTGGAATTTACTCTTTTGTAGATTTTTTAATTTAAATCTGGAGTCCAAAAAAGCATCAAAGAGAGCAATTTAGTTTGAACTCAAAGAGGGTAAGGAGGCCACAAGTCTAAAATATTCAATTTGAAACTAACACTATGTTTGGAACTAGATAATGGAACAGAAAAGAAAGGAAAATTAAGAAAAAATTCTTCTTGGTTATCGAAGAAAGAGAGAAGAAAATAGCAAAACATGAAGTACCGAAGGTGGGTATAAATGACGAGAGGAGGAGGAGAGTGGGGGTACTTGGTTCGCCGGAGGGGTGAGGGCGCCGCCGTGTTCTGCCTTCGGAGTAGGGTAGGGCTGGCTGGAGACACAGACAGAACCCGCAAGAAAGGCTGCGGATCCAATGAATTCTTCGTTCAAATTGGCCCATCCCAATGTCAAATCTTGGTTTCCTTTAGTTAACCCGCTGGAATTGGGCCTCCAGCTCCAGGCCTCAAAAATGTATTCTCATCGGTTCGTTTTTGTTCGGTAGCGATATGATTGCCATTTCATTAACTACTTCCTTCTCCCTAATTTCTTTCAAGAATTGATTTTTACACTTTTTTTTTTTTTATAACAACACTTCCCTTTTCAATGACAGCAAGAACAGGGGGTAGCTAGTAGCTAAATGATGGCGGCTTGCTCTGTTTTTTTTTTTTCCTTCTTCCTTGAAGATGTGATTTTTTCGGGCAATCGGATTCCGATCAATAGCCAATTGTTCTCCTTTCCTCTGTGAAGTTCGTTCTTGCTATGCTTCTTGATTCATTTTCCCCCTAAAACTTTTAACCCAAAATGTGATTTATTGGTAATTAGTATTTTTTCAGTGTTCACATTATATTTTTTGTCGTTCGTATATATTGAACGACCATAGTATGCGTAAACCCCTATGTTTATGCTGCACACCATTCGTGGCATTCTTTCCATGTACTTCCTATGATGTAATTGGAGCTTTATCGACAAAACGAATCAATTTAGATAGCCCGTTACGATTTTGGCGGCTTATTAAAAAGGCCTTTTACTATAAAGAGGGTGCAAGCGGCTTAGTGCTTTACTGATACTGATAACATAGAAAGGGGCAAGCCAAAACCTACTCCTAACAAGTTGCCAAGTTCGGCTTTCAGCCCTATCTACTTTAGGGTTTATGTAATATATAAAAAAAGACTAAAGAAATAAATGAGAATTGATTTCTACACTTTATTTTTTTGATATTTCACACTCTCTTTTTAGTTTTTTAGCAAAAAAAAATACATACACTTTCAACACTAAAATAAAAGGAAGTGTTAAAAAAAAAAGGTGTAAAAATCAATTCTTGAAAGAAATTAGGGAGAAGGAAGTAGTTAATGAAATGGCAATCATATCGCCACTGAACAAAAACGAATCGGTGAGAATACATTTTTGAGGCCTGGAGCTGGAGGCCCAATTCCAGCGGGTTAACTAGAGGAAACCAAGATTTGACATTGGGATGGGCCAATTTGAACGAAGAATTCATTGGATCCGCAGCCTTTCTTACGGGTTCTATCTGTGTCTCCAGCAAGCCCTACCCTACTCCGAAGGCAGAACACGGCGGCGCCCACACCCCTCCGGCGAACCAAGTAACCCCACTCTCCTCCTCCTCTCGTCATTCAAACCCATCTTCGGTACTTCATGTTTTGCTATTTTCTTCTCTCTTTCTCCAATAACCAAGAAGAATTTTTTCCTAATTTTCCTTTCTTTTCCGTTCCATTATCTAGTTCCAAACACAGTGTTAGTTTCAAATTGAATATTCTAGACTTGTGGCCTCCTTACCCTCTTTGAGTTCAAACTATATTGCTCTCTTTGATGCTTTTTTGTATTCCAGATTTAAATTAAAAAATCTACAAAAGAGTAGATTCCAGCACCAGAGTTCTCTATTACTTGGAAAGAGTCATTGAGGTACTATTTTTTCTTCCATGAATCGTTTTGGTTTCCTTCTACTGCTGTAATTAGTCAATTGAAGATACCAGTTGCTAGTATTGAAAGAATCATTCTTTTTGCTGAGCTTGGGGTCTATGGGCTTAAATTGTTATTTGGTCAAGTCTTTTGCGGCCGTAATTGTTGTTGCCAAGCTCTTTTAATGGGAATAAACCAGTCGATAGTAGTGAAAACGCAATTTTTGTGCTGCGGTTGGAGGCTATGGAGTTAATTTATGTTTGGGGTCAAGTGTTTTTTGCTGCTGTAATGGTGTCGTCGAGCTGTTGTAGTGGTGCAGGAAATCAACCGAGTGTTTTTCTTTTTTGGTAATTTTTAGGGGTTTCGTGTAGATTTCACAACATTAATTATGATATTCCATATGTTGGTATTTCTTGCAGTATACGTATGAATTAGCTATGCCGTTTTAAATCTGGATGACCCGAGAGTTAAACCTGTGACCTGGTCCCTTTTTCGGGTTCACTCAATTGTACGGGTTTCACATCAATGGTTAAGGCTTTGCTGAGTTGGCTTGTGCTTTAGGAGACTTGCCACTCTCAGGTGAAGATTTTGATGGATAGCAAACAGTCACTACCTGTAGTCTCAATGACTATGTGGTTGAACCTTTTTTTTCTTTTTATGGACTAATTCAACAATTATACTGTCAAATGTGGAACAAAGCAATTACAAAGTTAACGCAAAGAAGAAAACTACTGCCATATCAGATGTGGAAACAACTATGGATTATCAAACTACCATACATGTGGACAAATTGGTAATTATGTGCCTTCTGAGACGGACTTAAACAACAAGTTATATGTGGTACACGAGAATGTGATTTTCGACGACCCAACTTCTGTTTCAAAGAAAAAGCATTAGAATTTCTATAGTTCCTATTGCGGTAAAGATAAACAATACCATGGGAATGTGTACTCTTCTGTTTCAACGACCCAGCTTCTGTTTCAAAGTAAATAAGAATGTGTACTCTTCCTCTTTCTCTACAAAAAATCCTTTTGAACTTTTGGAGGTCGCCCTTAATGATCTTTTAGGCTGTCAAATTAGGTTCTTACCTGCTCCTTCTAATAACCACTGTCCTAAGTAAGAGTCTTAGATGGCTTTCCTTCAGTTCCAATCATCTATTCATATTCATCATCCTCTTTTCAACTACTTCCATAAAAGAACCTACCTGACCTTTGTTTGGTCTGCTTTCATTATATTTAAATTAACAGTTAGTAAATTATGAAGGATCTAACCAGTGGATAAGACATATAATATGCTGTTCAAGGCATGTGGATACTACACCAGTGAAAGCAACCCACTTCATATTTTCTTGCTCATTGCTCATGGTGTAGGCTAACAAGCCCTTTCTTTGATTGAGAATCATCTTTTGACTGCCTAACTTTGTCTATATAGTCTATATATTTACTTATACTATAACTCACTTGTTAATCAGTGCCTCTAAATGGTAGTTAAATTTTTGTGTTTTGTATCATCACCGGTGGGTTTCCTCATATTTACGGTTTATCAAATTGCTTAGGCAATTGACTCTTGGTTTTGAAGCACAACCTCACACAGTCAAACTAATCTCTTCTAGAAACAGATTATCGTTTACCTATCTCTACCAAATCTGCTATCTCAACATGTCATACATTGGGAAGGCAAAACTTTGTTTTTTAATCTGGAGGAAGGCTAAAGTAGGTAATATGATAGTTTGATTCCACTGTCACGTGTTTCATTTCTACATAATTAACCATGTCTTCTGGTTCTGCACACTACAAAGTTTCAAACTTCCAGGCTATTGAGAGAATATAGCGAAAGGCAAATTCATCTTCCTGTGTTGTCAACTTAGGGTATTTTTCCATTAACGTACTTCTTATACACACACAATCATGAAATCTAGGGTCATACAACAGAGGTTAATGATAAATTGCAAATCACAAAATGGTTGCAGAAAACAAATAAACCAAATCGATAGCTGAATTTCAGGAGAAGTAATTGCTAAAAGCTATCAGTAACAAAAACAATACAAACGAAGCACAAAGACTCTTGGAGATCCACACCCAATTTCACCCAAGTATGAATACTCAGGGTTAAGCATCTGGAGACCCTTGTTTCTCGTTTTTTTTGTTTGGAGTTCGTCAAAAGGATCAAGGGTGAGACCGTGAGAGAATCCACAATGGCGCAACCCACAACCAGATCTAGATCGAGATCAAAGTAGAGTTCTTTGTTTTTGTTTTTGAAGGAAAATCAAAATAGTGATGGACCGGATGGTGAAGCTCTGTGGCTGTGACTGTGACAGAGAGAGAGAGAGAGAGAGAGGGGAGACGTACCAGTGGTACCACTGTGGGTGTGGGTCGATCGTCGGCGAGAGGAGAAGTGGACTGCCGTGTGGATCGATCGTTTGCGGGAGGAGGAGTGGACGTCGGCGTGGGCGGAGTGCGGGAGTGGGCGGCGTCGCTGCTTCCCTGGTGTGAACTGTGGAGAGTGGGGACTGGAATCAGAGAAGAGGATAAAAAGTGCAAAAATGCTAGACACACGACAAAAGGACACACAACCATTCCCACAGCGTGCCGTCATCAAAACGACGTCATTTTAATTTTTTTTTTTTTTTAAAAAAAATCCCCAGCTCCTGGAACGGCCCTTTTTCGTTCCATCCCCACGTTCACGAGGAGAAGAGAATCGAGAGAGAGGGTTGCTCCCACCACCACCATAACTGGCGACGACGCTTCCACCTCCACCGGTGACCACGCTTCGCAACTCAACCACCAGTACCCAACCCCAAGTCTTTTGTTCTCAAATCCCCTCTCTCTATCTCGATCTGATTCTCCTGATCACCGCAAACGAGGGCAGTGCTACCCATTGCCGGCAACCGCCACCACAATCGGCTTTTGGGCGATCCGACGTTACCCCACCACGAATCTCTCTCTGTCTCCTTGAACTAATTGCTGAGTTGCTGGGAAAAAAACCTAAATTGAGTTTATTGAAAAAAAAAACCCCTAAATTATTTCGGTGGGTGTTCAAAGTCAATCTCTGAAATTCTATTTGTTTCCCAAAGTAACTTTATGCAGGAGAAGTTGCCACCCACAGATTCAAGGCTCAGACCCAATCAGAGGTGCTGGCATGGCAAATTCAGAGAAGTTGTGCGTTGAGCAACGGCAACGGCAGGTAAATAATTGTATATATTTTGTCATCTTGTTACACTAATACTTGGTTGGTATCACTGGGCCCTAATGAAAGGAGTTGCGCATTTGAAGTCATTCTATTCTGATTGAACATAAATTTGATCAGTTACTATACAGGTTTTCGGATGCCATTTGTCTTGATGTTTATTCCATAATTATGTCATTTGTCTCCACATGTTTACTAGTTAAGTCTCCATTTTTTTGGATTGGCATTTGACAGTAAAATCTTGCTCGTTATTTTTCCTCAACTTCGCTGGTTTACTAACGTAAGGTACCCATGGCTTAGCAAAAAAAAACATAAGCTACCCAACATTAGCAGTTCCAAGACGTTTTATCAGCAACTGCTGTGTAGCCCCTGCATTTTGATTTGAAATGCTGCTCAATGAGTAGTATTGAACATGCTGTGTCTATCAGGCCCCAAACTTTTCACTGTGTCCATCTCATGTTTATTTAGGCCCCATTTGTAAGTCTTTTGATAGTCATCTCCGCAGTTCCTTAAAGACATCATGTCAGTGCTGCATCTTCCGTTGTTATCACTAGGTGCAAGTTTGTAGTACCGAATCGCCACCTACATGTATTGAAGAGTTTCTACGATTAATGGATTGGAGTACAGAAATCTTGGAGTGATGAGTTCTATACAAAGATAAGGGTAGGATTGTGAAACAAAGAGAAAACAACATTTGAGATACCAACTGCATGGCATGAGATAGAACTAATCGTGCCCTCAAGATTGCCATGGCTCAACAACACACTGAGTTGGACTGACTGAACAGCAGCAGAGAATGAGCAGCAGCTGCTGCTTTGACTATAGGATACCTTCTTCCTTTCTCAAGTGGATGGACTGACTGATCTTTGCTTCCAGGACGCAGCATTCTATAGTTCCATATGATAATTCACGAAGCTTGGGGATTCTTGTAGGATACACACTGGACACACCACCAATCTTTGGGTTGTGAATTTAGCTGAATATTTGATTTATTTCACTTTTATTGTGTTCTCAAATGTTGAGAAATGTGTGTGGCCATGGAAACGAAAACTCGTCAAAATTTTCTTGTTTTACTGTCACTTATCAAGAGATTGATGAGAGAAACTATTTTTGTCAATGCTGCAATTAGTTATTTACACCTTGAACTTGTGCACTTCTATGTCGAAAGCTGATTAGGGAAAGCTGAATTGTTGTTCTTAAGTGCTGAAAGTCAAACTAATATGCTGAATTCTGTGCTTAGATGGTAGAAATTATGTTTGTATATGCTGGAAATTATAATTGGAAGCTAAAAACTGAAGTTTATATGCTGAAACTCATACTCCAATAAGTTGAATTTGATAAATGGTGAGTTGAAAGTGCTCTTTTTATGTGGTGGAACTTTGTCTAAGTACTGAAATCTATATTTGATTGCTAAAAATTTATATTTGAAGTAGGGGTGTAAACGAGCCGAGCCGAACCGAATATTGGCAGGTTCGAGCTCGGCTCGGTTAGAATTCGTCTGGCTCGAGCTCGGCTCGAGTTCGAATCGAGCCAGAAAGTTTGGCTCGAGCTCGGCTCGACAAGCATGTACAAGGCTCGGCTCGGCTCGTTAGTATTCAGTTTTAAATAAACGAGCCGGCTCGGCTCGAATTCGTCAACTTTTCCGCCTTAATATTGAAAAATTGGCTAAACGAGCCGAATCGAACCGAATAATGGCATGTTCGAGCCGAGCCGAGCCGAACTTATATGTTTCGAGCAAAGACAAACCTGTTCGTGAACCTATATATAGGCATGTTCGAGCCGAGCTGAGCCGAGCCTATATATTTCGAGCCGAGCCGAACCTGTTCGAGCCGAGCCCTGCTAGGTTTGAGCTCGGCTCGTTTATCAAACGAGCTGCAAAATCGAGCTCGAGCTCGGCTCGTTTATCAAACGAGCTGCAAAATCGAGCTCGAGCTCGGCTCCATATTTAGCCATTGGCACTCCACTTTTTATCTTTATCCTATGTGAAATTACCAAATTACTCCTTATTTAGTTAGTATTCATCTACTTTAAAAAGTATTGTAATTTCAAATAGAAAAAAAAAAAACAAAAAGTTGAATGCCAATTTTTAAAAGTGAATTGTCAAAATCAATTTCCAAATTTATAAGAATATCATCCACCAGCAGTAACCGTTTGAAATTTGAGGAAAAATTAATTAAAATATTTTTTTTTGGCATCAAAGAAGAACATCAATAAAAGTCATTATAGCCCAATGTTCAAAAATACAAGAAACGACAATATTACATGATAGAAGGTACATCAAGCATAACAAAGAGATACAACTTCCAAAGCAAAAAGAACCATTGCGAAGCCTATCCATTGTCAAATGGATAAGATGTATCAACCTCCAAATGGATCTTGGAAGATGCCACAAATTTTGCCAAAAAATATGCTTGATGGATTCTGCTACGATCGCATAGAGATATACTGCAGATATGAACAGACTGAGCAAGGAAGCAAAAGTCAAAAAACAAGTAGGCTGCAATAACTAAAAACTCCTTAAGGCTTCTCAACTGTTGAAAACGAGAAGAATCCTTAATATGGATGTTTATATGCAACAAATGCCGTTTTAAAGCCCAACTCACTGCCTCAATTAAAGGGATAATAGGAGCACAATCCGTTTGAAAAGTAGAGCTTCTGAAAATAGATCCCACAATCCTAGAGTTAACCTTAAAGGTTACTCCCACACCAGACTTCTTGAGCTGCAAACTATAAGCATATGCACAAAATATATTCATAACAGGCTCTCACTAGGGCAAAGACATGGATTTACATGAAAGGTAAAGTCTGTAAAGCAATGGGACAAATGGAAAGAGTTAGATGACCCATGAGATGCATTCAGAGAAGGAATTTCACAAGAATGTGCTCGCAGAAAGGATCGATAAACTGGGTGGTTTAAGAGAAAGCCCAAGCTTGAGTAATGGATTGAGACAGTTGATTAGCATGGATGATGATTTGAGTGGGGTATGGAGATGCTGACTAAAAAACAGCCTTGTTCCTAGCTAGCCAAATACACCATAAAATGAATTTTCGTTTGACTGGGAAAAAAAATACACCATAAAATGCAAGAAATTTTTGAAAAAAAAAATTCGGTTTACCAGAGACGTGATGAGGCCATTGTGATGTAACCATCCTAGCCAAAAGGAAATTGAGTGATTTGGAGTTGAACTGACGCATATACCAAGATCAGATCCAAACCAAATAGGCCTAACAAAATCATGTTGAAGGATTGGAAAAGGTGAGCCAGGCTCTCAGGATGTTAGCAAAAAAGACAAATTGTGGTCCCCTTCCAACCTCTACTAACTAAAGATCACCGCGACAGGTAAGTATTCGTGACACAATTGCCATAAGAAAAAATGAATTTCGTGGGAAATAGGAAGGGACAAAATGAAGTTCCAAGTGAGATTTTTGGCCAAAAGAAATGGACAGAAGGGCCTGGAGATTAGGAAGAGCATTGGTGCTCAAGGGCTAGAAGGAGAGAATAAGCTGAGCTAGCACTAAAATCTCCATTCTTGGAGAAACCCCAGATAAACCTGTCTTCAAAGCCAAAATTGGGATAAAGGAATGGACAAGATGAAAGATGAAATATCAGAAGGGAAGACTGAGGTAACCAGGTTGACATTCCACTCTTTTTTCTCAGGCAAGAATAGCTTATCAACAGTGGCATTTCTAAGAGGAAGAAAAGAACTGAGAGGAGTATCATCTGAAAGACAAGAGGAGATTTTGTCGCCAGCTCCAATCTGCCATCTGATGCATGCCCTTAAGGAGGACATCTCTACCATAAAGGATGCTTTTTCAAGCCCAAGAACAAGAGGCAGAGGACCCTGCCTAGCGGCATCTGCCGAGCGGGTGCCAAGCGGCCAATCCGGCCGTTCATCTCAAGATCGATGGCCTGGATCGAAACATCTTTTCCTTTTCCTTTTCTTTTTTTTTTAAAATCCATTCAGTACATTTGCATCCAGGCTGTCCAAAACACTTTTGGACGGCCGAGATGTGCTCGGCACCCCTGCCAAGCACCCCTGCTTAGCAGGATCTCCCAGTCCCTTCAAGGAATGGCAGAATTTTGAGAGAGAAAAAGATCAGAAAAGACAATTTGGATGATCAAGGATTCTCCAACTCTGTTTTGCTAATAGAGCTTGGTTAAAGAGTTGTAATTAATACCCAGTCCCCCATCAACTTTTGGTAAACAAAGAGAGAGTCGTTCCAAATTTTTCCAGTGAAAGGATTTTTTATTGAATGTCCCTGACCAAAGAAAATTTGAGAGAAATTAATTAATTTTTAACTAGCTAACTTAATCCGTCTTACAATCGACACACATACATTATACACCTCTACGATCTCAGCACCTCTGTTGCATTCGAAATCACCTACCACCAAGACTGTCACCATCGGCCATCGTCATAGCCGCCTCCTCTCCTTCAACACCACCACCCTCCCCCAAGCCATCTTCACCACCACACCACAATTACCACCACCGTTGCCACCACGTCTACCATCATCACAACCGTCACTAGCCCACCACGGGTCCACGACATTAGCCACTTCTACCCACCATCAGTAACGCAACCACCACTTCCACCACCTTATAAGGACGATATGTCAGCACCACAAAACAAAAATTGAATACCGCTTACAAACTGCACCTAAACGAGAACTTGTTTTAGCGGCTCTTTCCAAAAGGCCTGAATGCAAGTCAACAAAAAACATCACCTGGATTACTCCAATTCTTTTTAATCAAGACCTGGATTTCTTTCTTCATTTGAATACGCATTTTTCTCCAAAAAAAGAGTTTCATCTTGAAATTCAGCTGAAAGGATGTAACCAACCACTCTAAAGCTAATAAGGATACGAATGCAAAAGTTAATTCTGAACAACTAAAAGTTATTTTCGAATTAAACACTTCAAAAATGTGAAATTCTAAAGGCAAAGAAGCAACATGTAGTTCCGAAACACACCAGAAACCCTTCCGATCTCAAAGAAGCTAGCAAACCATGCATTCAAATGAAAGTAAAACAAAAAATCATCAACATGCAAAATCTCGACAGCAATTACAAACAGCATCAATAGCAGAAACTCGGAGTAACTAGACATTCAAATTCGTACTACAGATCCAACATCCCAAAAAAGAACGAAGAATACAGTAAGACGGAGTACCAACAGACGGGAATAAAGCAGCCCATCCTATCACTCCCGGCCAATATGAGGAAGAGATTATATGTAACCCTAAGGCTGTGTTGAATCCGTGCTTTGTCAAGGGATTGACCAAGGGAAAGAAAAACAATAGGGAATAAATAACTAAGTTCAACTTGTATTAGTAATAGCGAGAGCCGGTATCATAAACACGGCCGCCAGGATACGGTCCCCTGGGCTCAAAGCCATGGTGATCCCTATTACCCCCAAGAAATCGGGCCCGCTCTCTGTAGGAATCATACTGATCTCCGTTATAGGTTCGGTTTGGCTCAGCAGCAGCAGCATCAACTCCGCCATACCCATGAGGATCATTGGGGCCCATACCGCTGTTGGGGTAGTGGTCCATCATGGCTTGCTGGTACTGCTGTTGTCGTGCATGGGATTCCCTCCGGAGGTACTCATCTCGCCGATTGGCATGACGAGCTCTGAGTGCTGCTAGCTGTTCTTGATATTGAGTATTGATTGTGTTTATTTTCTGAAACAGAGTTGCAAATATTGCTTTTCAGATGAAAATCAGAAGATGATCCAAAAAAATAAAAATAGATTCAAATTATATGAAGATAAGAAGAAACTTTGCGTAACCCTTTCCTTCTATTACCTTTAGGTGGCAACTCTCGGAGAGTACACCTATAAGATCATATGGTTTAAAGGATGATTACGACTACCATGATATATGAACTGAAATACAATTTAGCATTGGTATTACATGACAGACATCAGTTAAAAATGAGAAATACGTATTGAGGAAGACCTTCTTCTGAACCATATAAAAGATCGGGAACCTAGTTTTCTATGGTTTTCCACTAGTCCAACATTTATTTGGTATCAGAGCTATAGGATCCTACTTTGTTTGCTGCCAATTGTTCAATTTGAGAGCTTTTAACGAGTCCAACCCAAGTGAGGGTGAAGTGCCTCCACTCTTCTTCTTCTTCTTCTTCTTCTAGAACAGCTCCATTTTCAACCTCTGAAACCTTCCCAATCAAAAACTCTAACCAAGCCCAAAGCCTTCTTCCACATATGAGCATCACAGTGCACCTTGAGTTAGACCCAACTTGAACAACCCAAGGCCAGCCGGGAAAAGTTGGGGCTTTGGGCCATATGAATTCTAACTCAAGTCTGAGCTTGCGAAAAAAATTCCCCACTTGAGCCCAAGTTGTACATGGGATCTGTTGATGCAATTATAGGTTCTGGGAGGCAATCCTAATTCATCACGGAGAGCTTGACAAACAGTTAACGATAAGGAGCTTTCAACCTTCACCGTAGATCCACAAACACGAAAATAGCAAAGAATGGGGGAACTTGCTGAGTTGATCCCCTTTTACGCCTTGTTTTACTCCAATCTCAGGAGTTATTCAACGAATTTCTTGATGTAAAACAGAGAGAGAACTTATACTTAACCATAAAGATCAGGTAACTTAAGTTCTTTGTAATTGGATATTTTTTCCTCACCCTCAAAACTGCATTACGATTAGATTAACCATATGTACAATTTTTATTCATTGCAAGTTCTAGTCTGACTTCCATATTTGAAACAAAAAAGAGACAAATAAAGCGAAGAAAGAGCTTTAATGCAGTAATGCTCATGTTCAGTAGCATTGGGCACTTTACCAGAGGCAAATGCACGAGGCATCCATACTATTTACAATACTTTGTTTGGTTATGAGTTCTAAAAAAAAAATTTGATGTAATGAATGGTAATGAGTGGAGAGAGAGATAGATAGAGAAATTTATTGAGAACAGTGCACAAAGTAAATTTTTTTTCTCAAAACTAGCAAGTGAACAAAGTGAAGGTTTTTCACCCAGCAGCCAACAACTGGTTAGAGAGCAACTCTGAAGATTGACCTATTTTAAGAGCGATCTTTTTCTAAAGAAGTTATATAGAGTACAGGATTGGATAAGTATCTTAAAAGCCCAGACTCTTAAGAATAAAATAAAAACCCATTTCAATTATGTTAACCACCAGCCCAATAACTGCTTGGGTTAGGGTTGAGGAGGACCTTGGGCTGGGGATTGGGCCTGGCCAACCTGGCCAACTCTCAGCATGATTCTGGCTGGTCCTCAGCACGCCCCAGCCATCCCCAGCAGCATCCCAAAGTGTCCATCAATTTAACAAATAAGAACCAGAAAATAGGGCTATCGTCTAGGCCTTCTAATAACAAAGCTTAATGTCCAAGAACCTACAACTTATGAGATTGAACTAATTGAAGCACTACACCTTCTGCAAACCCACAAAACTATTCCTTCATCTGATAGAAGTCTGACTCTAGAATCCGGATTCCACCATAAATATACGTAGGCAGCCCTAGGCCCTAGATTTTTTGAAGTTGTTTGATCCTACATCATCAAGTCCCTCTGTTTCCTTTGGCAGCAAATTTATGCCTTGCTTGTATGGTATTTTGAAAAAAAAAATCCAACTCAAAAAACACTCATTACCCTACTTCCAATCATTACTCTCATTTCTCCCTCCTCTCTCCGATCATTATTCTCATTTCTCTCTCTATCTCTTTCCATTCATTACCCATATCTCTAATTATTACCCTAATTCCTCTCTCCACTCATTAACCAAAACCAAACTAAAAAATTTCAAAACACCATCCAAACAAATGTCTGAGGAAGAGAATCGAGTGTCTGGGATGCTTTTTGATTGCATCGTCCTGAGCATGTTGCTCCACCCAATAATTGCAGCTCAGACACTGACGTAGCTTAAATTGCTAGTCTGCTTCAACACAGTATGTTTCAGGTTGAGGAGATTTGCAACTCCTTTTCTTGAAGGTAGACCGAAGTAACCTCACTAATTACATGGACAACTCATAGCAGCACATATTCAAAACGCACTAACCAGTTTTACATGCTATCTTGAGACATTCCAACTCAACCTTCCAAATGGATAATCTAGGGTTACAACTTACAAGTGCAGAGTTTATTCCTTTTCTTTATTTCACCTCAGCTATCTTTATTTCAGCATATCCATCTAACACTTCTACACGGAAAGAATGTTGACCTCGAAGTTTCCAACAGCATACCTCATAAGCCCAGTGTGCTCTTTTGTTCACAAGCCCATGTCACACTTAATAAAGATTAATGTTCCTCAAACCAAAATTCAAACGAAGAAAATCAGGTTATCCACTTTGTTTAATAGATAAATTATGACAAGAAGCAAAGAGAAAAATCAAACATGTTATTGTTTTTAGCAGCAAGACCCTGATACAGATTGTCCTCCAAAAATTGATTTCTCTTTTATAAAACTCAACTTCAAACGTTCATAAAAGACGCAGAAAGTAAAGTTAACTACTAAAAAAGATGAGTTCTCAAGACACTTCCAGAACGAAAGGCATTTTAAGTGTAGAAACTAACCTCCCTATGCCTTGCATTTTCTGCATCCTCCACATCAATTTGTTCCTTGGATAATTTCGTGATGTCCTCAAGGAATCTCTTCTCAAGACCTTCAAAAGTCTGGGACAAGTGTTTATCCTCATAACCAATGTCCATATCTTCTTCAGAAGGCAGAGATCTAGGATCATGGTTGCCTTGTTTCTCCGAAGCCATTTTGGAATCTGGCCTTTGACCTTGGTAATAGGCTCTAGGTGCATCACCCCCTTGACCTGTGACTTGAACAATTTACATCACATGTAATCCCAGATCAGAATTCTGAAAAATAAATTAAACTTCTTTCCAAAATTGAATTTAACTATCTCATTGCATAAACCATGTTACAAAATTCCACAACGAAGAGACCCGCTAATCACAGTATAAATAAAATTCTCTGCAAACTTATTCAAATAATATTCTTCCAGCCGAACAGATTCATTTGACAACATGATTGGATGCTTTCTCCGAAAACTGAAATGAAACATAACAAAAATAAAGATATGAAAGTGAAAACCAACCAAACTAAGTGGGAAATGAACAATTCTCATGTAATTTGCATTCCTCACTGGTGCTAGTGACAAACGAATAATGGAAGATGAGGGAAACAGCTTTACAGAGATTTAAATTGGTTTTTCTTTTCCAAAGTCATAAGCAAAATGAGTGAAAAAAATCAACCTCAAAACTTTCGTCTTTAGCTCTCGGATTCCAAATGCAATCAAGAAGAATAAGGAATCGTTCAACAGTTGAGCTGAACTTTTAATTATACAGTCTTTGACTAAACAAGCTACAGAATTGGGGAAAAACCTAGATTAGTAAGTAGTGTAAGTGGTTATTGTAGGATAACAAGTCAAATTCTAATAGACGTACGTCACTATAGGTCAGCTACTAATAGATATTCACTCTCCTCAACTAAGACGAGAGGATTGAAGAGGTTATCAATTTTCTAATGTTTTCCATTAAGTTACTCTTTCTGGATATGACATGGTGATGAGGTACTTTGTGTATCAATCAGAAACAAAGAAAGAGGCTCTGCAAAGGAAAACACTTCAAGATAATTCATTCTACACATCACGCCCAAGGACTGCAAGGAGCAGCAAAGATGTAAATTATGCAAACAGCTCATGTCGGGGAGACATTGACTATGCCTTGAACGTAGTTCAAATATACAGCATACTTAACTTCGAAGACAACCAAATTCTAAACAGCCAGACAGGAACCTATTGCTACTGGTTTAAAGTGGTCATCTGGGGCTGGACTAACCAAGTCTGTATCCACATATACATTTTCAGGTCAACACCTATATGGAGCAACTTAAGAATAAACTTTACCCTTCTTACACAGAGAACGTGTTTAAGCAATAGACAGCAAGTATGTACCAGAATAAGAGCGTAAGCATGCTTAGCTCATCTCCGCTAACAAGAAAAGGAAATTATGCCCACAGTAAATATACTGGAAAAACAAAGCACCCCAATTAACAAAAGCAACTATCTCCCTGCCCAATGAGTGCCAGATTGGGAAGCATAGGATAAGTGAAGGACCATAACCAGTAACTTCTTACAGTGCATGGCAATGTTCTAAAAGTCACTAGGCGCTACTCAGGCGGTCGGCGACCTTCGAGCAATTAATCGGATTAATCAGTGCATATATATTAGTAATCGGTGATTAATTGTTAGTCGAACCTAATCGGATAGGCCTTGCCAGCGATTAATCGCTGATTAATTTCTTGTTTTTAGAACACTGGTGCATGGCATTTTCAACTACAGTTTCTAACTCAAATGCTTATTTCTTAAGGTGTTATCTTGACAAGGGAAGGGGCATAATGCACAAGTCATGGGAGTAACTAATCTCGGCTCGAAGGCAAATCTCAACCATGAAAATAAGGGGGAAAAGGAGAGACGAAATTGTACAACTTGCCTTCGCTAAACATTTGGGACGACATCGCATTTGGTGCTTTTGTTCCGTCCCTTTCCCATCTCCATTGTCCCTCTGCTTTTGAAGCTCCGTATGAACGCCCCTTATCTGAGGTCATCGGCTCTTGCCGTCCTTGGTAATGTTCCGACTTGTGTTCCATCCTCTGACCAGACATATGCTGCATCTGAGCATTGACATAAGCATTGCCACCTGAATCACCATAGTGTCCGGGGCCTCCCGGCCGTCTCATCTCTTCAATGTTATTTTGAACAGCTTCAATAGACACCCACCCAAATGAGACTTTGATTCCTGATAACATGAAAAGAACTGTGGGGAAAATACCATAACTTTTTATAAATATAACATAGAAGGGGAAAAATAATCAAACTTCGATAGGAAAAATTATCCACCTGGTAATTGCCTAAACCGGATAAAAAAGACAAAGAGCGCCAAACACTTTCAACGAGCATATGATAAGTTAAAGACAAAGAATGCAAAAATTTCTTTTATATCCCTTCGACTTTGACCAAAAATTCTTTTTGGTCCTTCACCTTTCAATTTCGGCATAGAAATACTTCGCCTTCCAATGTCATCCTTTAGAAGGAATCCGTTTTCTTTGAGTCCTAGTATAGGGACCAAAGCCCGCGCTGGGCCGTCTCCGGCCACCGGACGGCTGATCCGAGCCGTCCAAAAATTCTATAAAAAAAAATGAGGGGGTTAGCGCGGGAATCAATGGCATCCGATGTGTGTAGGGTGATTGATCCAAACACCCTATTTTTCTTAATATATGTATATATCCCTAAAGGATGACATTGAAAAGTCTAAGTATTTTTATGCCGAAATTGAAAGGTGAAATGACCAAAATAAATTTTTGATCAAAGTCGAAGGGATATAAGAGAAATTTTCTCCAAAACAAGCCCGTAAGATCACCATTTCATGAAAGAACAAGCTTCACAAAAAATTGCGAGGCGAGGACCGACTTGAGACATGCTCAAAACACAAAGGTAAAGGACTCCAAACTTAGAACTTTGGTAAGTAATTAAAAGAACTCATTTTGGGGGGCGAGAGAAGATACTACCACAATTACAGACCAATGATGGGAAGATGACTTCTTTGCTATTAGAAATATTGAAGATTTTTAGAGGCTTTCTTTTCTTCCTAACAAACTAACATATATCTCAATTTTCCAAGATAACATACGTTGCTTTCTTCAGTGTACAGGAATTCTATTAATCCATCAACCACAAGTCGCACCAAATTTCAACCAAAATACACAAACAAAAAATATGCGTATATGCATGATCGTGTATGCAGCATTACAAACAGGTGTATGGTTGAATTGATACCACGAAGTCGATTCAATCATCAATGAAGCCACACATCATGCTAATAACAAATGGAGTCGAAAAAAAAAACCCTAGAAATTGGCTCAAATCCACTGAATGCTCCAAAAAGCAGACACTAAAGAAGTACAATCCAAGGTGGGTAATACCTAACAACAGAACCGATAAAAGTTTGGCCGGGAAAAATTTAAGCAATCGAAAACGCAGGTAAAAAAAAAAGACCAGTATTCTCGGTGTGTACCTTACCTGATTTTCCTTTCAGTTTGTGTTTTCCTCTCTTCGTGGGATTTTGGTTTGAATTTTGACAGATTGGGGAAGATGAGGTCGGCGAACTGTGAGGACGTCCACGTTTATTTTGTTTTAGCCCTGCTATCGGTAAACCAAATGTAAATCGAGCTCCCTGGAACCCCACTTCAGAATTCCACGCAAATAGATTGGAGCAGTTCAATTCTGTTTAGGATTATTTTAAAAGTCACATCAGTCACATATCGGTAAAGATTTAATCTAACTATTTGCTTAATTTTCTTTCAACAAGTTAGGTGTAGAATCGATGTCTTTACCGATATCCGATCGAACTGATTTTTTATAATTTTTTTTAAAAAATGTTACTATATATAAATAGAATGGCTCCGATCATTTATTTATGCGAGGCTTCGAGGTGGATCTCAAAACGCGGTTTTTCAGCTGGCGCGTACAGCAAATAGTGTACCCTACCAACTGAAAAACCGCGTTTTGAGATCCACCTCGAAGCCTCGCATAAATAAATGATCGGAGCCATTCTATTTATATATAGCAACATTTTTTTAAAAAAATTATAAAAAATAAGCTCAATCGGATATCGGTAAAGACATCGATTCTACACCTAACTTGTTGAAAGAAAATTAAGCAAAGAGTTAGATTTAATCTTTACTGATATGTGACTGATGTGACTTTTAAAATAATCCTAAACAGAATTGAACTGCTCCAATCTATTTGCGTGGAATTCTGAAGTGGGGTTCCAGGGAGCTCGATTTACATTTGGTTTACCGATCACAGGGCTAAAACAAAATAAACGCGGACGTCCTCACAATTCGCTGACCTCATCTTCCCCAATCTGTCAAAATTCAAACCAAAATCCCACGAAGAGAGGAAAACACACACAAACACACACTGAAAGGAAAATCAGGTAAGGTACACACTGAGAACACTGGTCTTTTTTTTTTTTAACCTGCGTTTTCAATTGCTTAAATTTTTCCCGGCCAAACTTTTATCGGTTCTGTTGTTAGGTATTACCCACCTTGGATTGTACTTCTTTATTGTCTGCTTTTGGAGCATTCAGTGGATTTGAGCCAATTTCTAGGGCTTTTTTTTTTGCGACTCCATTTGTTATTAGCGTGATGTGTGGCTTTGTGGCTTCATTGATGATTGAATCGACTTCGCGGTATCAATTCAACCATACACCTGTTTGTAATGCTGCATACACGATCATGCATATACGCGTATTTTTCGTTTGTGTATTTTGGTTGAAATTTGGTGCGACTTGTGGTTGATGGATTAATAGAATTCCTGTACACTGAAGAAAGCAACGTGTGTTATCTTGGAACATTGGAAAATTGAGATATATGTTAGTTTGCTAGGAAGAAAAGAAAGCCTCTAAAAATCTTCAAACTTATTTCTGATAGCAAAGAAGTCATCTTCCCATCATTGGTCTGTAATTGTGGCAGTATCTTCTCCCGCCCCCCAAAATGAGTTCTTTTAGTTACTTACCAAAGTTCTGAGTTTGGAGTCCTTTACCTTTGTGTTTTGAGCATGTCTCAAGTCGGTCCTCGCAATTTTTTGTGAAGCTTGTTCTTTCATGAAATGGTGATCTTACGAATTTGTTTTGGAGAAAATTTCTTTTATGTCCCTTCGACTTTGATCAAAAATTCATTTTGGTCATTTCACCTTTCAATTTCGGCATAAAAATACTTAGACTTTTCAATTTTTTTCAATGTCATCCTTCAGGGATATATACATATATTAAGAAAAAAAGGGTGTTTGGATCAATCACCTTACACACATCGGATGCCATTGATTCCAGCGCTAGCCCCCTCATTTTTTTTATAGAATTTTTGGACGGCTCGGATCAGCCGTCCGGTGGCCGGAGACGGCCCAGCGCGGGCTTTGGTCCCTATACTAGGAAAAAAAAAGTGTAAAAATCAATTCTTGAAAGAAATTATAGAGAAGGAAGTAGTTAATGAAATGGCAATCATATCGCTACTGAACAAAAACGAACCGGTGAGAATACATTTTTGAGGCCTAGAGCTGGAGGCCCAATTCCAGCAGGTTAACTAGAGGAAACCAAGATTTAACATTGGGATGGGCCAATTTGAACGAAGAATTCATTGGATCCGCAGCCTTTCTTACGGGTTCTGTCTGTATCGCCAGCCAGCCCTACCCTACTCCGAAGGCAGAACACGGCGGCGCCCACACCCCTCCGGCGAACCAGGTAACCCCACTCTCCTCCTCCTCTCGTCGTTCAAACCCACCTTCGGTACTTCGTGTTTTGCTATTTTCTTCTCTTTCTCCAATAACCAAGAAGAATTTTTTCCTAATTTTCCTTTCTTTTCCGTTCCATTATCTAGTTCCAAACACAGTGTTAGTTTCAAATTGAATATTCTAGACTTGTGGCCTCCTTACCCTCTTTGAGTCCAAACTATATTGCTCTCTTTGATGCTTTTTGGGACTCCAGATTTAAATTAAAAAATCTACAAAAGAGTAGATTCTAGCACCAGAGTCCTCTATTACTTGGAAAAAGTCATTGAGGTACTATTTTTCCTTCCATGTATCGTTTTGGTTTCCTTCTACTGCTGTTATACTGCTATGCTGCATGAATTGATGTGTTGTAATTAGTCAATTGAAGATACCAGTTGCTAGTATTGAAAGAATCATTCTTTTTGTTGAGCTTAGGATCTATGGGCTTAAATTGTTATTTGGTCAAGTCTTTTGCGGCCGTATTTGTTGTTGCCGAGCTCTTTTAATGGGAATAAACCAGCTGATAGTAGTGAAAACGCAATTTTTGTGCTGGAGTTGGAGGCTATGGGGTTAATTTATGTTTGGGGTCAAGTGTTTTTTGCTACTGTAATGGTGTCGTCGAGCTGTTGTAGTGGTGCAGGAAATCAACCGAGTGTTTTTCTTTTTTGGTAATTTTTAGGGGTTTCGTGCAGATTTCACAACATTAATTATGATATTCCATATGTTGGTATTTCTTGCAGTATACGTATGAATTAGCTATGCCGTTTTAAATCTGGATGACCGAGAGTTAAACCTGTGACCTGGTCCCTTTTTCGGGTTCACTCAATGGTACGGGTTTCACATCAATGGTTAAGGCTTTGCTGAGTTGGCTTGTGCTTTAGGAGACTTGCCACTCTCAGGTGAAGATTTTGATGGATGGCAAACAGTCACTACCTGTAGTCTCAATGACTATGTGGTTGAACCTTTTTTTTCTTTTTATGGACTAATTCAACAATTATACTATCAAATGTGGAACAAAGCAATTACAAAGTTAACGCAAAGAAGAAAACTACTGCCATATCAGATGTGGAAACAACTATGGATTATCAAACTACCATACATGTGGACAAATTGGTAATTATGTGCCTTCTGAGACGGACTTAAACAACAAGTTATATGTGGTAAATGAGAATGTGATTTTCGACGACCCAACTTCTGTTTCAAAGAAAAAGCATTAGAATTTCTATAGATCCTATTGCGGTAAAGATAAACAATACAATGGGAACGTGCACTCTTCTGTTTCAACGACCCAACTTCTGTTTCAAAGTAAATAAGAATGTGTACTCTTCCTCTTTCTCTACAAAAAATCCTTTTGAACTTTTGGAGGTCGCCCTTAATGATCTTTTAGGCTGTCAAATTAGGTTCTTACCTGCTCCTTCTAATAACCACCTTCCTAAGTAAGAGTCTTAGATGGCTTTCCTTCAGTTCCAATCATCTATTCATATTCATCATCCTCTTTTCAACTACTTCCATAAAAGAACCTAGCTGACCTTTGTTTGGTCTGCTTTCATTATATTTAAATTAACAATTAGTAAATTATGAAGGATCTAACCAGTGGATAAGACATATAATATGCTGTTCAAGGCATGTGGATACTACACCAGTGAAGGCAACCCACTTCATATTTTCTTGCTCATTGCTCATGGTGTAGGCTAACAAGCCCTTTCTTTGATTGAGAATCATCTTTTGACTGCCTAACTTTGTCTATATAGTCTATATATTTACTTATACTATAACTCACTTGTTAATCAGTGCCTCTAAATGGAAGTTAAATTCTTGTGTTTTGTATCATCACCGGTGGGTTTCCTCATATCTACGGTTTATCAAATTGCTTAGGCAATTGACTCTTGGTTTTGAAGCACAACCTCACACAGTCAAACTAATCTCTTCTAGAAACAGATTATCGTTTACCTATCTCTACCAAATCTGCTATCTCAACATGTCATACATTGGGAAGGCAAAACTTTGTTTTTTAATCTGGAGGAAGGCTAAAGTAGGTAATATGATAGTTTGATTCCACTGTCACATGTTTCATTTCTACATAATTAACCATGTCTTCTGGTTCTGCACACTACAAAGTTTCAAACTTCCAGGCTATTGAGAGAATATAGCGAAAGGCAAATTCATCTTCCTGTGTTGTCAACTTAGGGTATTTTTCCATTAACGGACTTCTTATACACACACAATCATGAAATCTAGGGACATACAACAGAGGTTAATGATAAATTGCAAATCACAAAATGGTTGCAGAAAACAAATAAACCAAATCGATAGCTGAATTTCAGGAGAAGTAATTGCTAAAAGCTATCAGTAACAAAAACAATACAAACGAAGCACAAAGACTCTTGGAGATCCACACCCAATTTCACCCAAGTATGAATACTCAGGGTTAAGCATCTGGAGACCCTTGTTTCTCGTTTTTTTTGTTTGGAGTTCGTCAAAAGGATCAAGGGTGAGACCGTGAGAGAATCCACAATGGCGCAACCCACAACCAGATCTAGATCGAGATCAAAGTAGAGTTCTTTGTTTTTGTTTTTGAAGGAAAATCAAAATAGTGATGGACCGGATGGTGAAGCTCTGTGGCTGTGACTGTGAGAGAGAGAGAGAGAGAGAGAGAGAGAGAGAGAGAGGGGAGACGTACCAGTGGTACCACTGTGGGTGTGGGTCGATCGTCGGCGAGAGGAGAAGTGGACTGCCGTGTGGATCGATCGTTTGCGGGAGGAGGAGTGGACGTCGGCGTGGGCGGAGTGCGGGAGTGGGCGGCGTCGCTGCTTCCCTGGTGTGAACTGTGGAGCGTGGGGACTGGAATCAGAGAAGAGGATAAAAAGTGCAAAAATGCTAGACACACGACATACGGACACACAACCATTCCCACAACGTGCCGTCATCAAAACGACGTCATTTTAATTTTTTTTTTAAAAAAAAAACCCAGGCTCCTGAAACGGCCCTTTTCGTTCCATCCCCACATTCACGAGGAGAAGAGAATCGAGAGAGAGGGTTGCTCCCACCACCACCATAACTGGCGACGACGCTTCCACCTCCATCGGAGAACACGCTTCGCAACTCCACCACCGGTACCCAACCCCAAGACTTTTGTTCTCAAATCCCCTCTCTCTATCTCGGTCTGATTCTCCTGATCACCGCAAACGAGGGCAGTGCTACCCATCGCCGGCAACCGCCACCACAATCGGCTTTTGGGCGATCCGACGTTACCCCACCACGAAGCGCTCTCTCTCTCTCTCTCTCTCCCTCTCTCTCCTTGAACTAATTGCTTGCTGAGTTGCTGGGAAAAAAACCTAAATTGAGTTTATTGAAAAAAAAAACCCCTAAATTATTTCGGTGGGTGTTCGAAGTCAATCCCTGAAATTCTATTTGTTTCCCAAAGTAACTTTATGCAGGAGAAGTTGCCACCCACAGATTCAAGGCTCAGACCCAATCAGAGGTGCTGGCATGGCAAATTCAGAGAAGTTGTGCGTCGAGCAACGGCAACAGCAGGTAAATAATTGTATATATTTTGTCATCTTGTTACACTAATACTTTGTTGGTGTCACTGGGCCCTAATGAAAGGAGTTGCGCATTTGAAGTCATTCTATTCTGATTGAACATAAATTTGATCAGTTACTATACAGGTTTTCGGATGCCTCTTGTCTTGATGTTTAATCCATAATTGTGTCATTTGTCTCCACATTTTTACTAGTTAAGTCTCCATTTTTTTGGATTGGCATTTGACAGTAAAATCTTGCTCGTTATTTTTCCTCAACTTCGCTAGTTTACTAACGTAAGGTACCCATTGCTTAGCAAAAAAAAAACATAGGCTACCCAACATTAGCAGTTCCAAGACGTTTTATCAGTAACTGCTGTGTAGCCCCTGCATTTTGATCTGAAATGCTGCTCAATGAGTAGTATTGAACATGCTGTGTCTATCAGGCCCCAAACTTTTCACTGTGTCCATCTCATGTTTATTTAGGCCCCGTTTGTAAGTCTTTTGATAGTCGTCTCCACAGTTCCTCAAAGACATCATGTCAGTGCTGCATCTTCCGTTGTTATCACTAGGTGCATGTTTGTAGTACCAAATCGCCACCTACATGTATTGAAGAGTTTCTACGATTAATGGATTGGAGTACAGAAATCTTGGAGTGATAAGTTCTATACAAAGATAAGGGTAGGATTGTGAAACAAAGAGAAAACAACATTTGAGATACCAACTGCACGGCATGAGATACAACTAAACGTGCCCTCAAGATTGCCATGGCTCAACAACACACTGAGTTGGACTGACTGAACAGTAGCAGAGAATGAGCAGCAGCTGCTGCTTTGACTATAGGATACCTTCTTCCTTTCTCAAGTGGATGGACTGACTGATCTTTGCTTCCAGGACGTAGCATTCTGTAGTTCCATATGATAATTCACGAAGCTTGGGGATTCTTGTAGGATACACACTGGACACACCACCAATCTTTGGGTTGTGAATTTAGCTGAATATTTGATTTATTTCACTTTTATTGTGTTCTCAAATGTTGAGAAATGTGTGTGGCCATAGAAACGAGAACTCGTCAAAATTTTCTAGTTTTACTATCACTTATCAAGAGATTGATGAGAGGAACTATTTTTTTCAATGCTGCAATTAGTTATTTACACCTTGAACATGTGCACTTCTATGTCAAAAGCTGATTAGGGAAAGCTGAATTGTTGTTTTTAAGTGCTGAAAGTCAAACTAATATGCTGAATTCTGTGCTTAGATGGTAGAAATTTTGTTTGTATATGCTGGAAATTATAATTGGAAGCTAAAAACTGAAGTTTATATGCTGAAACTCATACTCCAATAAGTTGAATTTGATAAACGGTGAGTTGAAAGTGCTCTTTTTATGTGGTGGAACTTTGTCTAAGTACTGAAATCTATATTTGATTGCTAAAAATTTATATTTGAAGTAGGAGTGTAAACGAGCCGAGCCGAGCCGAGCCGAATATTGGTAGGTTCAAGCTCGGCTCGGTTAGAATTCATCTGGCTTGAGCTCGGCTCGAGTTCGAATCGAGGCAGAAAAGTTCGGCTCGAGCTCGGCTCGACAAGCATGTACAAGGCTCGGCTCGGCTCGTTAGTATTTGGTTTTAAATAAACGAGCCGGCTCGGCTCGAATTCGAGCTCGAATTCGTCAACTTTTCCACCTTAATATTGAAAAATTGGCTAAACGAGCTGAATCGAACCGAATAATGGCATGTTGAGCTGAGCCGAGCCAAACTTATATATTTCGAGCAAAGACAAACCTGTTCGTGAACCTATATATAGGCATGTTCGAGTCGGGTTGAGCCGAACCAATGTATTTCGAGCCGAGCCGAACCAGTTCGCGAACATGTTCGAGCCGAGCCCTGCTAGGTTCGAGCTCAGCTCGTTTATCAAACGAGCTGCAAAATGGAGCTTGTGCTCGGCTCGTTTATCCTTCAAACCGAGCTGAGCCGAGCCGAACTCGCGAGCTGTTTAGCTCATTTACAGCCCTAATTTGAAGTGCACTAGTTCATGTTTGGTACATTTGTGGTGATGGCTAGAAGCGAAGCTACAAATAGAATTTAATTGAGTACATGGTTATGATTTTATCCTTATTGATCATTGTTATTCTCAGGTTATGGTTGGACGATTGGGAGGGCAGGGCAGCTTGATTACATATGGCTGCTAACTTAAAAGCAAAAGAACAGGAGAGCTTAGAAGATTTATGGGCTAGAACTATGGGACTAATAGCTTTGCAAAGACTAATGGAGACTCGAAAAGGCAGTTGAAGAGATTGAAGCTATTCAAGTGAATTGAAGGCCAAGAAAATGATCAATTTTGACCTTGTTTGGAATATCAATATGTACTAAGCTTTGTAATATCAAGTTGTAGTATTGCAAAACCTAACTTTATGTGTAATTGATAATTGTGATGAGAATGGCCCACGTGGGTTTGAAATTTATTGTATTATGATTTTTGTTATGAAATGATGATTTGGTAATAGATTTTGGCTATGAATGTAGCTTGTGATTGTTGATTTACAATGAGAAAGGTTCGGCGTGGACTTGTGCATATCCTTGTTTGGTTTCTATTGTTGTTATGGCTGTACTGACTGAGACGCGAGACGTCGGGCTAAGACTAAAAACAAGGGAGACTATGCCGAAATTTTTCCAAAACCAAATACACTTTGCATAATTCTAGTATTGATATTGGTGATTGAATTCATCTCAAAACTTAATAGTACTATTTTGCTTTTATTCTAATCTATCGATAACACCTTGAACTGACCAAATCATTCTCTATGAGAAAAAAAAACTTTCAAAATCTTATCTGAATCTTATCTGATGGAACTATGAATTCAACAAGAATCAGGTCGTTACAGAAGCATAAAGACAGTAAATAAGTGGTGCAATTTTACGAACAAACGTAGAATGCGTCTCATTAAAGAAGTCAATTTCAAACAGAATTCTCCAAACCATCTACCTTATGAAAGGTCATTATAAGACCAACAAGCAATCAGGTCTTTCAAGGACACAAAAGGGGACACAGGACACATGACACGATATGGACAACTTTCAAGGACACAAAAGGGGACACAGGACATGATATGGACATAGGACAAGATATGGATGTGATATAAAACAATACAAACAAGTGAACTACTCTTCAACATTATCCGGTGCATTCATCATTTGCGTATAACTTTGTTGTCCTTCGCATCCTTGCCATTGTCTTTCCTGCATACTTGGTTGTGGTCCTCCCCAATATTGACAGCTTCCAAAATACCTGATTATCCTCCTCCTCAACCTTGACTATCCGCAATAGTTGATTGACTCAT
The DNA here is from genome assembly GCA_014282245.1 of Rhododendron simsii. Taxonomy (NCBI): domain Eukaryota; kingdom Viridiplantae; phylum Streptophyta; class Magnoliopsida; order Ericales; family Ericaceae; genus Rhododendron; species Rhododendron simsii. The sequence continues at coordinate 37,678,372 of CM024953.1, read as the reverse complement.
CCAAACTTGACCATTTTCCTTGGCCTTTGATTCACTTGAATAGCTTCAATCTCTTTCACTGCCTCTTTGAGTCTCCATCAGTCTTTGCAAAGCAATCGGTCCTGAAATTTTCACCAGATCTCGTCATCTAGATCGAATTAACTTGAGAGAGAGGATGCACAGCTTCTATATGATTTTAGGAAGTTTTTTCTTCTATGCAATTAACTGGTCGCTGTAAGAAATGTGTTGCTTGTTAGGACAATCAGTTCCTTAGAGGATAAACTGTACAAGACGGAAATTTCCTGACTTAGTGCACATTATTATTAGGAATTCCACAAAATTCCGTAAACTCATCCCCAGGCTCAGTGCCACCACACGATCTTGAAACCGATCTAACAAGATTCCAAATCTCTGGGGCACACCTTATGAAAGACGAACTCTAGAAGTTGTAATTCGGATTCTGTGAGGCAGAAAAACAAACCCGGATGGTGTAAGTACATACAATGACACAACCATAAAACAGTTAGGTGGGGGCAGGGGGCTGTTGGAGGAATCCAAAGGTGGTTCAAAGTTACCCTGATGAGCTCCATGAAGGTGACAAGAAGGCCCCAAGGATGAGGTCTATTCGCAATGAAGCGTTCCAACAAAACTCTTGTTATTTGCTCCTGGATAATTTCCTGTCGATCAAGGAGTAACAAAGTTGTGATTATACCATGTTTTGCCCGTAGAATCATACATAAAAGGAAGCAAGACCAAGATGCAGTCACAAAATATATTGACAGTAAACAATAGTGAACAAAATGAAGTGAACAAATTCGATCTAAATGATGAGCACTGGTGAAAATTTCAGGCCTAGCTACATCTTGATTGATATGCGTCTTGGAAACAATAGTGAACAAAATGAAGTCAAATTGCAAAGGTAGTTGACTTTATATGGAAAGTGGGACACACATTAACAGAATTGATACCCTAAATGGGACAACATTCCAAACTATGAACGTTGCAGATGTGCATTGTCCACCTAGAACTGAACAATGTGTAAATGGGCATAAGTGAGGCCTAAGTACACGAAGGTTGTTCCTTGTTCCTTCCTAGAAAAGTTAGTAAAGTAACTAGAATTGAAAGAAACCTCAAAACAAGAAAATGACCTTTGTTTACTCTTCTTTTGAATGGAATTTGCATCTCTGTAAGCTGCAGAATGCTCTCTTTCCTGCAACTAAAAACTACTTGTTCCGGCTATATTTTTTTTTATATAGTTGTTCCAGTTTTAAGTTTTAAGAGACATAATGCAATATAGGGGGCTCTAACTCCTCCAAAGAATGTGGAACAGTTGCCCAAACGACCATTGTTAAGATACAAGTGACAACCATTGTGCAAATCTGAAACAATCATGCAAAATTTTCTTGAATCTAAAGGCATGCATACGTAGGTCACAAGGGTCGAAATCAAAATCCTAAAGAGAACGAACAACAAAAATTATTCCTTAGAACAACCAAAATCTTAAAGAGAACGAATATCCCAAGCCAATAACTGTGGTTTGGTGGTTGATTAACTAAATGTACAAGTTCTTGCAAACCTTTCATATAGACCGACTATCAAAGTAGCTCGAAAGGCAATAATATCGACCTAGGAATTTCCAGTCTGCACACACAGCTATGCTGCACTAGTAATATTGTCCACCATCATGGCATCCCCCTAGAATTCTAAGAGTTCTATCACATGAAACAATTCAAAGGAGAACATTAGGAAGTTCAGGATGATCTACAAGTCCAACTCAAATTACCTGATAAAGCTACTTTCATTAATCGTACATCATACAAAGATTACTAACACATTAAACCACTATACTGGGGTTAATTAACAACTCCAATTTAGGGTTTCTCAAATTTTTGAATTAGTTTTTTTTTTTTGGCAGCACATCAGTTTGGGGTTTCTCAAATTGAAACCCTCTAATTGATGAATATAAGGAGTAAATAATGGGGGTAATCTATCTATCTGAAACAAGGACAGAGAGAAAGGGAGAGAGAGAGACCTCGTGGTGGAGGTAACAACGTCAGGGTGCCCAGAAGCCGATGGTGGTGGCGGTTGCCGGTAGGAATGGTAACAGGGCGGGGCGGGTTTTTGCATACCCCGACCCGAAAATCATTACCCTCCCCAGCCCCGACCCCGAACGGGTTTTTTTGGGGTACCCCCGTCCCTGCCCCGACCGGGGAACGGGTTTACCCGCCCCGCCTCGCCCCGTAAAAATTTTAAAAAAATCAAACTATAAGTAAAAAATTTAAAAAATGCAAAATAAGAATAAAAATTATCTAAAAAATAAAAGTTTTGAAATTATTTTTGTGTCTTAATTTTGGTATCGTGGTTTTATCTAAACTTTTAATTGCAATCAGTATTTTAGATACTTCATTCCATTTCTTTATGTGTAGGATTTATTATAAATATTTGAAGAAAACTTTTTAAAAAATCCACTAAACACCAATAAATATCAATTTTTATTTCTTTTTTAAATTTGATTAGACTGCTTGACAGTAAAGAGACATTGTTTTTTGGATTAATGCTAAAAAAATTAAAGGACATGTATATAAGTATATATACATATACATACATACATATATATATATATATATACACACACACACACACACACACAGAGGGTTGGGGTCGGGTAATTTCGGGGCGGGTTTAGGGGCGGGGTACTTTCTCCCCGAACCCTACCCGAACCCGGGTGGGTTTTGGAAATTTTACCCCGACCCGACCCCGACCCCCGAAAATGGAGTGAAAAACCCACCCCGTTCGGGGCGGGGCGGGTACACTTGCCATCCCTAGTTGCCGGCTATGGGGGAGCGCTGGGGTTGGGTGATGGTCGGAGCCCGTCTCCTCTTCTCTGGTCTGTACTCTTCTTCGCTGGTCTGTATTTTGATCTTGTGAAGGAGAAAGGGGCAGGGAAAGGGACAGCGCTGTTCAGTACTTGTTTTTTTTTTTTTAATTATCAAAACGACGTTGTTTTGAGATGACGTCAGCATGACGTCAGTGGTTGTGTGAGTTGTTGTGTTGGTAGCATTTTTGTAAAAAGTGCCTAGGGTTTTTGTAGGGTGTTCCGATTTTGTAAAAAAGTACTTTTTAGAAAAAGAATGTAATTTTAAACTCAAATATAATGAAAATGAAAAATATTTTTTCAATTTTTTTGCACCGTTTAAAATATCTTAATGAGATCTATCAAACAAGATACATATTGGTAGAAAAATTATTTGCATAAATACATGATTTTTGAGCTTGAAATTACCTTTTTTTTCAAAAAGTACTTTTTTTCAAAAGCGGAACACCCCCTAATATTCCCCCTTTTGCCCAAACGGTGCCGCTTTTGTCTTCTTCTTTTTCTCTTCCTGCGCGAAAATTGGGATCTTTCGGTGACAACTTTATACTTGTCACCGAAATTTGTCTTTAGTGATAAATATTTTGTCATCAAATCTCCTCATTCGGATCTTTCGGTGATTCGGTGACAACTTTATACTTGTCACCGAAACTTGTCCTCAGTGACAAATATTTTGTCACCAAATCTCCTCATTATTTACGCTGGTCACCCAAAAGTTTTTGGTGACAAGCAGTAAAATTATTTGTCACCGTTGAGTATAATCCGTGTCAACACTAATTTTTTGTCACAAAATGGTGTCAAATGGTGTCACCATTGGTGTTTTTTTTGTTGTAGTGGAAGCAGTACACTTAAAAAGGAACGGAGGGAGTAGCTTATATTTCTCAACGTATATTATATTTTATGTTTTTAAAATCATTGTCTTATAGAAATACCTGAGTTCTATCAAACAAGATTCATATGGTTTATTTTTAACAATATACATTGAGAGATATAGGTAATTAAAAATGACAAGCAGAACCGTAATGAACATTTAAAAAAGGACGGATGGAGTATGCAATTGCCTGTTGATCGATATAAAAATAAAAATTTGCCACATAGTGACAGGTAAGCAAATTCGAGAGATGGTATGAAATTTTGCTTCTCCTGGGAGATGCTCCATCAAATGCATAATTCACATTGAGATCAAAACGAAATACTGTTTCTCCACAAAAAGTTTTGAAATGGAATCGGCTTTGGAATGCGAGGGCGTGCCAGGACAAGTCTGTCCGAAGTGCTTTTAAGGCCTTCGTGCCTCAAAACCTGACTTCTATCGAGGGATTGTGCTAGGCCTAAAGGGTAAGGCCTCGTAATGGTTCGTTGGTTGCCTTGTCGGGCTAAGGACTTAAAATATTTTCTACTCGTTGCTAGAACAATGGAAAGAAAGATAATGCAGTAAACAAGGATCAAACAAACTCCATTAACGGTTTAATGAAGCTTGGCTACAAGAAAAGTGATAAAACTTAAACTACTTTGAAGTGAGTACAAGTAATGCTTGAAAGAAATGGAAATGAGAGTGCAGCTGTAAGCTCTTGAGGTCGTGGACCTAAAGATAAAAATAATTGAAAGACAAGTGAAATGTAATTTAGATAAGCCTTGGGCTTGATGGTCGTGGACCTAAAGATAAAAGATAATTAAAAGACAATTGAAAGGTAAATTGGGTAAGCCGGTGGCTTGATGGTCGTGGACCTAAAGATAAAAGATAATTGAAATGTAAATTTGCATAAGCCGTGGGCTTTGATGGTCGTGGACCGAAAGATAAAAGATATTTTAAATGCAAATTGAGTAAGCCGAGGGCTTGATTGGTCGGGGACCTTGGCCAAGGCCTCCAAAACTGGGATTTATAGGAGTCACAGGCCTTGAGCTGCTTCAAAATGCTCCAATGCATGGTCGCCATGTGGCCTTCTAGCAAAGGTCTAGGCTTTGGGCAGCTTCGAAATGGTCCAATGAGGGGTGTTCTCTGAGCAAAACGTGTCTTTTACTCCAAGGAAATAGTAAAGGCCTGAAAGACCCTTCTTTTCTGCATAAAACTTTGTAAAAGAGTAAAAGGAACTTCTGCATCCAGGCCTTTGAGCTGCTTGTTAGCAGCTTGCTTAGGTCTGGATGAATCACTAACCAACAGCTCCAAGGGGCTGCATGTACGCCACCTGTCTTTGGCCTTGCTTTATGCTGAAGGATGGGGTCCACTCAGACCTTAAGCTGCTTGTAAGCAGCTTACCCAGGTCTGCCCAGCAAGAACATTCTAGGCCTTTGAGCTGCTTGTGCAGGCCTAAGCTGCTTGTGAGCTGCTTGGGACGTCTTCATGCATGGCTACCATGTGTCCTTGGTCTAGTTGAGCTGCTTGCATGCATGGATGCTTGTAAAAAAGGTATATTTGGGCCCACCAAGGCCAAAAACGCAGGCCTGGTTGAGCTGCTTGTGAGCAGCTTGGCCTTTGAGCTGCTTGAGCAGCTTACTAGGGAGAAGCTTCTAGGCCTTCGAGCTGCTTGTGCAAGCCTAAGCTGCTTGGGACGTCTCCATGCATGGCTGCCATGTGTCCTTGGTCTTGCTTCATGCTGAAGAATGGGGTCCCACCAGTTCAGACCTTGAGCTGCTTGTAAGTAGCTTATCTAGATCTGTCTAGCAAGAATATTCTAGGCCTTTGAGCTGCTTGTGAGCAGCTTAAGGCCCCTTTCTTGCTTATTAAAGGCTTTAAATGATGCTCTTAAAGCAGTGGGCCTATTCATCAATTGGGCCTGGACTTGTGGTAAATCATGGGCCTTTGTCTATTATAAGCCTTTTGAGCCCAAGCCTGGCGAGGAAACCAAGGCCTCTACCAATTTGGGCCTATTTCGTAGGCCTTGTTACTTCTAGGAATTTGGTTAGGCCTGGATGAAATACTTAGGCCTGGTGGACTAATTCAAGCCTTGGGCCTTTGACTGATTTGGGCCTATATGGAAGGCCCATCGTTTCTTAAGAACCGGCCCGAATTCGTGGGCAACTGGTCATAAGGTCTTTCAAGGCTAGGGCCTCAACCCTCGAGGCTACCTTTCAACCTGTAAATCCATTTCTTGATTTTTGGCCAAAAATGGGTGTAAACAAATACACATTCTGACAACAAAATTGCACGAAGGCTGAAAAAATTAAACACTCTTGAATCAAAATCTCGGCAACCCTAGTTCAAACCTAAGTCATAATCCTTCAAAAGGGTAAATCAGGCCGCTCTCAGTCCTTACTCTACCCTTTTGCTTTTGTCGTCGCATGTCAATCATCGCTTTTAGTGATGTTTTCGAAAGAAATTTTCACGTTCCCCTCGATCTCACTTCCACATGACTTATGTCCAAACCCTAGGTAGGGGGAGAAAGGTGGGCAACTAGTGCCCGACACAATGGGCAGGCATTGCTCTTCTTCAGCCACTTCAGAACACAATCTCCATGGTAGAGATGGGAGCAAGTCAATCTAGCCACTCTCGAACCCACCACAAACTCCTCCAAACAGATCGAGCACTTCTGTTTTCCATCTTCACCTTTGTAAACCACCTCCGGCAATACCCCTCTCTGCTCCCCCCTTGGCCTGCTAACTGCATCTTCGTACTCTCGCTCAAAGATCTCGCTTGACCTCGCTTGCTCGTCGTACCAACTAGCCCACAAAGCAAATTCGTCGGCCGTTAGATGCACAATCTTCTCGATCGCCAGAGTCACGGCCAGCACTCTCCGGTCTGCATTGCACGGTGCGGTTAGCAAGTCCCAAAGAAAGTTCGAAAACGTCTCCTTCAATTCATACTCGTCCTCTATGGGGCTCGCGTGTGGTTCCCCGTCGATCCTCTGCGATTTCCAATGGATCCTGTCTAATGGAAACGGGGCACTGCAAATCAGATCAATCATATCGAATACCACGTTGGCTAATGGAAGATGGAAGGATGTCCAGACGGAGAGGCCCTTGATTGTTCGTTTGTTGACTGTGGAATTTGGAGTCTCTGGAGGGAAGAAATCGACCCTGGTATTTACTCTGATGAAAAACTCATGCCCTGCGGCGGTAGGAGGTGGTGGTGGTGAGGAGGAGGAGGAGGGCGGAGGATCGTACTGATTGGCGGTGACGTGAATGCTGTAGCTGTTGTGGGCGTTCAAGGGTGGCAGCCACATTGGTTGTGGCATCTTGAGAGAGAGAAGGAGGGGGGGTGGGGGGTGGGGTGATTGTTTAGGGTTGATGAGAGCTTAGAGAGAGAGAGAGAGAGGGGATGGTTTAGGGTTGATGAGAGCTTTTATATACAGTAATACTCATAGTTTTTAGTGGTATCTAGCAGCAAGGAGAAAGAGTTTTAATGGTATCCAAAAGGGTATATATCCTTGTTGCTGAAAGTTACTTACATTACTTACTTTCCTATTTTGTGCAGTTTCCTATTTCAAAAAGGGTATCCGAAATTTAGGACTTTCCATTCAAGTTAAAAATTGATTGTTGTAGTGTATTTATTTGCTATCCATGACTCTGTCACAGCCATTTTTCGAGGTCCACGAATCTAAATGGGGCCTTTAGTATCTATTTAGAAAAATTTTGAATGCGAAAGTCTAACTAGTAACTTTGCAGATACAAGTTGAACATCTTCTAATATTATGTGAGAAATACAATGTAATTGAGCAAGAATTGAAATAATTAATATACTTAAGAAAGGTTCTATAGGCCCAATTTGTCCGTGTATATCAGAATTAAAAATTTGTTAAGCTTTCAAATCAAGTTTGAATAGGTTACTAGCTACTTGCTCGTGATTTTTAAAATTACAATGAGATTAGTTCCATGAAAATCACCAAGAGATCAGTTTAAAACTCTGTAATATCTGAATAGTAGATGGAATCAATGCATACCTGTGCAACATAACGACATTCTATCATTAACGGTTGTCGAATTAATGTCTACGTCGTAGTTTCATTGATCTAACTACGTGGTAATGACAAATGTTAATTATGTGAGAATTTTCTTTTCTTGACGATTCTGTAAATTGTGATGACGTGGTATTGATGTCAAGTCGCCCCATTAGTCTTCTATCAATAGGAAAAAAAAAAAGTCTTCTATCAATAGCTGGAGTTATTCCAGGTTGGAGCTGAAAAAAATAGGAAAAATAGAGAAGTTTGAAATGTTGGTTGGATTGTGCATTTGAAGATAAAATTTTATATGCTAAATTGTTACATGAGCCTTCAGAAAAAATTGACATCCCCTTATCAAAAGTCAAGATTGTAGGTGTTGTTACTCGCTGTCTTTATACATGTACTATGCTTTTTCAGGATACTAAGAAAAAAATTTGAATCAAGACAGGGAATATGCAACAAACCACCATTGATGGCCTAAACTTGTGTAGGAACAATATCAATACAAATTAACCTGCCATTGATTTGTCCACAATGCAACAAAATTACTCCACATAATAGCTGATAAAAATAAACATTCCCGAATCAAAGTTTCGGCAACCTAGTTTAAAAAAAAAATAAAACATAGGCAACCTAGTTTAAACCTAGTTTATAATCCTCCTCTGCCCATTCTTAATCCTTGCTCTACGCTTCAGTTCTCAATCAATTCTCACACGAACTTTAGGAATTTGTGATGTTTTTAATAGACGTATCACTTTCCCATTCCCATCGTGCCACCCACATGGCTTCGGTTCAAACCCTAGGTGGGGAGAGAGGCAACATGTGCCCTACACAATGGGCAGGCATTGCTCCTCTTCAGCCACTTCAGAACACAATCTCCATGGTAGAGATGAGAGCAAGTCAATCGAGCCACTCTCGAACCCACCGCAAACTCCTCCAAACAGATCGAACACTTCTCTTTTCCATCTTCACCTTTGTAAACCACCTCTGGCAATACCCCTCTCTCCTCCCCCCTCGGCCTGCTAACCGCCTCTTCGTACTCTCGCTCAAAGCTCTCACTCAACCTCGCTTGCTCGTCGTACCAACTATCCCACAACGCGAATTCATCGGCCGTTAGGCGCACCACCTTCTCGATCAACAGAGTCACGGCCAGCACTCTCTGGTCTGCATTGCACGGTGCGGTCAGCAAGTCCCTAAGAAAGTTCGAAAACGTCTCCTTCAAGTCATACTTGTCCTCTATAAGGCACCTGTGCTGTTCCCAGTCGATCCTGTGCGACATCCAATGGATCCTGTCTAGTGGAAACGGGGCGCTGCATATCAGATCAATCATATCGAATACCACGTTAGCTACTGGAAGATGGAAGGATGTCCAGGCCGAGAGGCCCTTGATTGTTCGTTCGATTCTGGAGTCTGCAGGAGGGAGAAAATGGACGCTGGTGTTTACTCTGATGAAAAACTCATGCCCTGCGGCGGTAGGAGGCGGTGGTGGTGGCGAGGAGGAGGACGGAGGAACGTACTGATTGGCGGTGACGTAGATCCTGTAGCTGTTGTGGGCGTTCAAGGGTGGCAGCCACGTTGGTTGTGGCATCTTGAGAGAGAGAGAAAGAGAGAGAGACGGTTTAGGGTTGATGAGAGCTTGAGAGAGAGAGAGAGATACGGTTTAGGGTCGATGAGAGCTTTTATATACAGTAAGACTCATAGTTTTAGCGGTATCTAGCAGTAAGGAGAGAGAGTTTTAAATTGTAATCCGAAAGGATCCGTGTTGCCGAAGTTACTATCTGCATTAGTACTTTCCTATTTTGTGCTGTTTCCTATTTCTAAAAGGTTTAATGTAACAGTTATTTGTAACATTTTTTTTACATGGGGTCGGACCCACACATACATGGGACCCACAACATATAAGAAGGCGTTACAAGTAACCATGACAACATTGAAACTTTTTTCGGGTTAGTTGACTTGCGAAAATAATTAGTATGACCTATTTGTTTTGTTTTGTTTTTTTTGCGTGCAGTGGAAGAAAGTGGAGTTCTCCTTTGCCTAATCGGAGTACTTCAACTAAAATTATTTTTTGGTGGGATACTTAGGTGACGTTCCACTCTCTTTTTAAACCTTCTTTTTCAAAAAAAAAAAAGTAGTTTTAAACTCAAATATAATGAAAATTAAAAATATTTTTTAAATTTTTTTGCACCGTTTAAAAGATTTTAATGAAATCTATCAAATAAGATCCATATTGGTAGAAAAATTATTTGCTTAAACACATAATTTTTAAACTTGAAATTATCTTCTTTTTCTAAAAGTTTTTTTTTTAACGAATCCGGAACACCCCCTAAATATTTTTAGATGTTCGTTAATCTTCCACATAAGGTTTGAGTAAGTTCCTACTTTCTCTTTCAACTTTTATTTTATTTTATTTTATTTAAATTTCAAGTTAATTGAGTGCTGTTCGATGAAAGTTTGCTCATTACCCTTTTTATATATGATAGTCATTATCACAATTTTATATCTGAAGTTGTGTTTTTAAAGTCGTATTCTTAGAATTTTTGTAAGTGAATTGGACTACTTGAGTCTGAATTTCGGATATAACTTAATATATTTGGTAGTTTTCTCGGTCTCTCTAGTCGAAATATTTGACGGCATTTAACAAAATTGAAAAGGGAGGACTAGCGAAGATTCCTTCTATTTTAACTTGCTTCTTTATACATTTTATCGTTTGATCATAAATTCTAATTTTTTGAGTAAAGAGGCCCAATTAAAGAGTACATGTGAGAGGCTTATAAAGTATTAACAACTCTTTTTTTTTTTTTGAATCGGCAAAAAAATTTATTGAGAAGAAACTCAATAGTTAGGGATCAACCTTTTGCAAGATACTTTGAAGCGCTTCAATTTTCAAACATGGAATAAAACAAAGATGAAGCTGCTATTTCCTCCAAATTAAGATTACAAGAATATCCAATAATTGACAATTCACCATCAGTTACTTTGTGTTTCCTACGTTGTGTGTACTGTGTCTGGAAACTACAAAAGCCAAAACAAATTTAAATCCAGTTCAAAACCCTAGACAGAGAAAGCTAGGGAGGCATAACGCCTCCCGAAACTCAAATATTCTTGAGGTACCGTGACGTGGTACTTGAAACCCCCTCCTCAACCACAAATTCATACGAGACCCGAGACTCCAAGTATTCGAATTTCGCACAAACGTATGATCACGAAGAGTGTTATAGTACCACGCCCAAAACCACTGAATAATTACGCTATATGCCCGCACAGCGGGCAGGTTATGCGGGCATTGCTCCTGTCATTCCACTCCAAACCATAGTTCGCATCGGTCGCCTCCTCCATCACCTCCGTCTCATCGCTATCGCCTTCTTGATCATATTCTTCATCGTCGATCTCCACCTCCTCATCCTCCGGAAAGTCCCTCACAGACCCAACTGGCAACAACCTAAACCCTACCAAAACTTCCTCCACCAACTCCACCCCGCTCCTCGGCCTGCTAATCGCCTTCGCATAGTCTCTCTCGAACCCCTCGCTCGCCTTCGCGTTGTGGTCGTACCACCGACACCACTCGCGAAACTCGCTGACAGGCACCTGCACCGTCTTCTCCACGCGCAACGTCACGGCACCACACGGCCTGACCGCCGCGCCGCAAAGGAAGTCCTTCAACGCGCCCTCGAGCTCGCCCTCGCCGTCCATTTGCCACGCGGAGCGGGGCTCACCGATAGCCTGCGATTCCCACAGGATGAAATTATCCAGCGGGAACTGGATTTGAAGCCCAGAGACCAGGTTGAAAGTTTTTATGCGGTCTGGATGTATGGCGAAGGATTTGGAGAGGGAGAGGCCGCGTAGGGTGCGGTCCATGCACAGCCCAGCGAAGAAAACCACGCCGACTTTGGCTTCGACGGACAAGTACCCAGGCAGCAGTGGCGGTGAGGAGAGGGAGGGTGGAGCCTGGTGGGCGGAGACGCGGATGGTGTAGTTTTCGTGGGCGTTCAAGGGTGGCAGCCATGTTGGGTAAAACATCTTCATTCTTCAAGCAAGAGAGAGAAAGAGTGAGAGGAGAGAGAGATCGAGAGAGCGTATGATATTTGGTGAAGCAGGACAGGAAAAGGAAATCGTCTGGGGCGATATTTGGTGATTCCCTAGATGGTGCGGTGGTAGGGATATTTATAGGGCGTGCATGTCGGTGTCCTAATCGGGATAGGAAAGGGTAGAATCGGGAATTAGGGTTCTCCTTTTGGAAATAAAATAGAGAAGTTTCCTTTTTCACTTTGGGTACAGCAAAGACACAGGTTGGTCAAGAGTCCCACTTTCCATATAAGTAGGAGTATTTTCTTGTTTTGGTTGGAGTAATAGAAAACCTAGATTCTTTGCTTTGCAAATCGAATTCGTGGGACTAACAAGATTAATTTGTGCCATGGGGCCACCGGGGTAATATCCGGTTGTTATCATCAGAGCCCTGAAATTAATCGAGGTGCTTGCAAATTGACCCGGATATCCGGTTATCAAAAACAAGATTAATTTGTGATTGCGCTATTTGACTATCGTATATATACGTGCATGAAGTATAGTTTCATGTTCTTTGATACAGTTGTTTGTGAGTTTCTGATTATCTAAAAACTATAAAAATATCTGCCCCTAATATATGGGGTATATTCAAATGTGATATCAAAATACTGTTGCCCTAACTTGTGGATCGTCTTTCATTGATCTAGTTATGTGGTAAAAAAGACTACTGTAGTGTTAGATTTTCTGGTAGTTTAATTGTACGAGTCCGTACATTTGTGATGACGTGGTTTCGCCGTCGAATCTAGCAAGGGGATTTATGCTTAATGTTGGAAAAACAGAAGGGCCTCATAATTGATGAATTCAAAACTCCCAGTACAATAGCCCCCATCAGAAACAAATCCAAGTTTAGATAGAAGACTATTAATGGTGCTAAACAATGATATGAAGATATTAAATGCTCATCTAAATTCCTAAATAACAACCAAATTTTAATTAGGACTTTCTATTCATGTTAAAATTGATAGTAGTAGTGTGTATTTATGTTTTGTCCATGTCTGTGACTCACAGCCATGTTTCGAGGTCTACAAATCTAAATAAAGCCTTTAGTATCTATTCAGAAAAATTTGAATACGAAAGTCTAATAAGTAAATTTGCAGAAACAAGTTGGACATCTTCTATCATTATGTCTGAAATACAATGTAATTGAGCAAGAATTGAAATAATGTAGTAACTAAGAAAGGTTCTTTAGGCGCAATTGTCCATTTATATCAGACTTGAAAATTTCTTTTAACACTTGTTAAACTTTCAAATCAGGTTCGAATAAGTTACTGCTTGCATGTGACTTTTAAAATTAAACTAGTCGAGATCAACTTCGTGAAAGTCACGTGGAGATCAGCCTAATAGTAGTAGATGGAGTCAATGCATACCTATTCAATGTAACGACATTCTATCATTAATGGTTATTGAATTAACGTCTATCGTCTTAGTTTCATTGATCTAACTAGGTGGTTGACGAATTAACATCTATCATCTCCAGTTAGATTTTTCTTTTCTTGGCGATTTTGTACATTGTGATGACATTTTTTGGTTTTTGATTTTTCATTACTTGGCGATTCTGTACATTCGTGATGACGTGGTATCGCGGTCAACCCTTTTAATAAAGAACAAGGCCCAAAAATAATGAATTCAAAACTTCTAGTAAACCAACGGTAAAAAAGCCATTTGGCCTCTTTTTTTTTGGTCCTTATTCAAATTTTTTTTTTTGCATTTGTTAGTTTTTCTTATATTTTTTGAGGATTATTACTTCGTCATGACGAGAGGAATCTAAAAAGTAAAAAATTACAACCGAAATCCATTTTTTTTTAATAAAGATGAAAAAAATTGGATTTCGGTTGTAATTTTTACTTTTTAGATTCCTCTCGTCGTGATCAAGTAATAATTCTTAAAAAATTGACGAAAAACTGACAAATGTGAAAAATATTTGAATAAGAAAAAAAAAAGCCAAATGGCTTTTTTAACTGAAGGATAACTCTAATTAATATATAATTGTATGACAAAATATACAAAAGCAAAATTAAAAAGCCTGCTACTAGAAACATATTTTTCGAAACTCTTTATTATTGACCTTATAACAACGCATACGGTTGATGATACGAAATGCCTACCAAACTAATATTATTCAGACTTAATCACAAGTCAATGTTATTGCAAGAAAACATTGTATAATTATTGTTGGTTGTTCCGGGGCTCTAGTGATATGTTTCAGGTTCAAGTTGATAGAGCAATATCGGTTGCTTTCTCCTCCTCTTCTTCTTCTCTCTTTTTTTTTTTTAAATTCTGTTTTCTTTTCTTTTTATCCTTGGCCTCCAATAACATCGGCGGATTGTAAACATATCAAATTGGATAGTCCAGCCCGGGTTACACCTGATCCACTTCCAAGCTTAAAGCTGAACCAAACTCGAACCCAGGCCCGTCCTTTAATTAGTCCGGCCCGGTATAGACTTGACCCACTTCTAGGCCGAAACACCTAACCAAACTCCAACGCTGACCCAAGAAGCCCTCAACGTTCCAAAAACAATAAAACTAGGGTACACTATTTGCTATACGCGCCAACTGAAAGACCGCGTTCTGTGAGATCCACTTCAAAGTCTCATATAAATAATCGAAACCGTTCTATTTGTATAAAATTTTAAAAAAAAGAAGTGTAAAAAGTTAGCTCAGTCGGATATTAGTAAAGACTTAATCAATTTTGTGCTTAACTTGTTGAAAGAAAATTCAACAAATAATTGATTAAGTCTTTACCGATATTCGGCGATTTTTTAAAGAATCTTAAGCAGAATAGAATTGAACTGCTCTGATCATTTGGCGTGGAATTCTGAAGTGGGTTCCAGGAGCTCGATTTACGTTTGGTTTTCCGATAGCGGGCTAAAACAAAACAAACGTGGACGTCCTCACAGTTCGCCGACCTCATCTTCCCCAATCTGTCAAAATTCAAACAAAAATGCCCCGAAGAGAGGAAAAACACACGAACACACACTAAAAGGAAAATCAGATAAGGTACACACCAAGAACACTTGTCTTTTTTTTTTTTTACTTGCGTTTTCGATTGCTTAAATTTTTCCCGGCCAAACTTTTATGGGTTCTGTTGTTCGGTATTACCCACCTTGGATTGTACTTCTTTAGTGCCTGATTTTTTGGAGCATTCGGTGGATTTGAGCCAATTTCTATGGTTTTTTTTGCGACTCTAGTTGTTATTAGCGTGATGTGTGGCTTTGTGGCTTCATTGATGATTGAATCGACTTCGCTGTATCGATTCAACCATACACGTGTTTGTAATGCTGCATACACGATCATGTATATACGCTTATTTTTCGTTTGTGTATTTTGGTTGAAATTTGGTGCTACTTGTGGTTGATGGATTAATAGAATTCCTGTACACTGAAGAAAGCAACGTATATTTGTGAAATTTGCTTGGCAACGTATGTTATCTTGGAACATTGGAAAATTGAGATATATGTTAGTTTGCTAGAAAGAAAAGAAAGCCTCTAAAAAGCTTCAAACTTATTTCTGATAGCAAAGAAGTCATCTTCCCATCATTGGTTAGTAATTGTGGCAGTATATACAAACACCGCCCCCCGCCCCCCCAATTGAGTTCTTTTTATTACTTACCAAAGTTATGAGTTTGGAGTCCTTTCCCTTTGTGTTTTTAGCATGTCTCGAGTCTGTCCTTGCAATTTTTTGTGAAGCTTGTTCTTTCATGAAATGGTGATCTTACGGGTTTGTTTTTAGCTACGCATTCTTTGTCTTTAACTTATCATAAGCTCGTTGAAAGTGTTTGGTGCTCTTTGTCGTTTTTAATCCAATTTAGGCAATTACCAAGTGGATAATTTTTCCTATCAAAGTTTGATTATTTTTCCCCTTCTGTGTTATATATTTATAAAAAGTTATGGTTTTTTTCCCTCATTTCTTTTCATGTTATCAGGAATCAAAATCTCATTTGGGTGGGTGTCTATTTTTGGGTGGGTGTCTATTGAAGCTGTTCAAAATAACATTGAAGAGAGGAGACGGCCGGGAGGCCCTGGACACTATGGTGATTCAGGTGGCAATGCTTATGCCAATGCTCAGATGCAGCATATGTCTGGTCAGAGGACGGAACACAAGTCGGAACATTACCAGGGACGGCAAGAGCTGATGACCTCAGATAAGGGGCGTTCATACAGAGCTTCAAAAGCAGAGGGACAATGGAGATGGGAAAGGGACGGACCAAAAGCACCAAATGCGATGTCGTCCCAAATGTTTAGCGAAGGCAAGTTGTACAATTTCGTCTATCCCTTTCCCCCTTATTTTCATGGTTGAGATTTGCCTTCAAGCCGAGATTAGTAACTCCCATGACTTGTGCATTATGCCCCTTCCCTTGTCAAGATAACACCTTAAGAAATAAGCATTTGAGTTAGAAACTGTAGTTGAAAATGCCATGCACCAGTATTCTAAAACAAGGAATTAATCGGTGATTAATCGCTAGCAGGGCCTATCCGATTTAGTCTGACTAATGATTAATCACAGATTACTAATATATATGCACCGATTAATCTGATTAATTGCTTGAAGGTGGCCGACCGCCTGAGTAGCGCCTAGCTACTTTTAGAACATTGCCATGCACTGTAAGAAGTTACTGGTTAGGGTGCTTCACTTATCCTATGCTTCCCAATCTGGTACTCATTGGGCAGGGAGATAGTTGCTTTTGTTAATAGAGGTGCTTTGTTTTTCCAGTATATTTATTGTGGGCATAATTTCCTTTTCTTGTTAGCGGAGATGAGCTAAGCATGCTTACGCTCTTATAGTACATACTTGCTGTCTATTGCTTGAACACGTTCTCTGTGTAAGAAGGGTAAAGTTTATTCTTAAGTTGCTCCATATAGGTGTTGACCCGAAAATGTATATGTGGACACAGACTTGGTTAGTCCAGCCCCAGATGACCACTGTAAACCAGTAGCAGTAGGTTCTTGTCTAGCTGTTTAGCATTTGGTTGTTTTCAAAGTTAAGTATGCTGTATATTTGAACTATGTTGAACTATGTTCAAGGCATAGTCAATGTCTTCCTGACATGAGTTGTTTGCGTAATTTACATTTTTGCTGCTCCTTGCAGTCCTTGGGCGTGATATGTAGAATGAATTATCTTGAAGTGTTTTCCTTTGCAGAGCCTCTTTCTTTGTTTCTGATTGACACACAAAGTACCTTATCTCCATGTCATATCCAGAAAGAGTAACTTAATGGAAAACATTAGAAAATTGATAACCTCTTCAATCCTCTCGTCTTAGTTGAGGAGAGTGAATATCTATTAGTAGCTGACCTCTAGTGACATACGTATATTAGAATTCGACTTGTTATCCTACAATAACCACTTACACTACTAACTAATCTAGGTTTTTCCCCAATTCTGTAGCTTGTTTAGTCAAAGATTGTATAATTAAAAGTTCAGCTCGACTGTTGAAAGATTCCTTATTCTTCTTGATTGCATTTGGAATCTGATGGCTAAAGACGAAAGTTTTGAGGTTGATTTTTTTCACTCATTTTGCTTATGACTTTGGAAAAGAAAAACCAATTTAAATCTCTGTAAAGTTGTTTCCCTCATCTTCCATTTGAATTTTTATTTGTTTGTCACTAGCACCAGCGAGGAATGCAAATTACATGAGAATTGTTCATTTCCCACTTAGTTTTGTTGGTTTTCACTTTCATATCTTTATTTCGTTATGTTTCATTTCTGTTTTCGGAGAAAGCATCCAATCATGTTGTCAAATGAATCTGTTCGGCTGGAAGAATATTATTTGAATAAGTTTGCAGAGAATTTTATTTATACTGTGATTAGCGGGTCTCTTCGTTGTGGAATTTTGTAACATGGTTTATGCAATGAGATAGTTAAATTCAATTTTGGAAAGTAGTTTAATTTATTTTTCAGAATTCTGATCTGGGATTACATGTGATGTAAATTGTTCAAGTCACAGGTCAAGGGGGTGATGCACCTAGAGCCTATTACCAAGGTCAAAGGCCAGATTCCAAAATGGCTTCGGAGAAACAAGGCAACCATGATCCTAGATCTCTGCCTTCTGAAGAAGATATGGACATTGGTTATGAGGATAAACACTTGTCCCAGACTTTTGAAGGTCTTGAGAAGAGATTCCTTGAGGACATCACGAAATTATCCAAGGAACAAATTGATGTGGAGGATGCAGAAAATGCAAGGCATAGGGAGGTTAGTTTCTACACTTAAAATGCCTTTCGTTCTGGAAGTGTCTTGAGAACTCATCTTTTTTAGTAGTTAACTTTACTTTCTGCGTCTTTTATGAACATTTGAAGTTGGGTTTTATAAAAGAGAAATCAATTTTTGGAGGACAATCTGTATCAGGGTCTTGCTGCTAAAAACAATAACATGTTTGATTTTTCTCTTTGCTTCTTGTCATAATTTATCTATTAAACAAAGTGGATAACCTGATTTTCTTCGTTTGAATTTTGGTTTGAGGAACATTAATCTTTATTAAGTGTGACATGGGCTTGTGAACAAAAGAGCACACTGGGCTTATGAGGTATGCTGTTGGAAACTTCGAGGTCAACATTCTTTCCGTGTAGAAGTGTTAGATGGATATGCTGAAATAAAGGTCAAAGGCCAGATTCCAAAATGGCTTCGGAATGTTTGAAATAAAGGTCAAAGGTCAAAGGCCACATTCTTTCCGTTACATGTTTGATTTTTTTTTCTCTTTGCTTCATTTCATAATTTATCTATTAAACAAAGTGGATAGCCTGATTTTCTTTGTTTGAATTTTGGTTTGAGCCTTGAGGAACATTAATCTTTATTAAGTGCGACATGGCTTGTGAATAAAAGAGCACACTGGCCTTATGAGGTATTCTGTTGGAACTTCGAGGTCAACATTCTTTCCGTGTAGAAGCATTAGATGGATATGCTGAAATAAAGATAGCTGAGGTGAAATAAAGAAAAGGAATACACTCTGCACTTTTAAGTTATAACCCTAGATTATCCATTTGGAAGCTTGAGTTGGAATGTCTCTGTTGGGGTGCTAGGTTAGATTTTGAAGTAGATTGGATAAGAGAGGATGAGTGAGAGGTGTTATAAGGACAAGTTGTGCAAGGCTTTAATTGATTTTCATTGCTACAAAATAAGTACAATGAGGCTCTATTTATAGAGCAGTTCTACCATCCTACACTTCTCTAGAATTGTCTAGAGATAAGCTTAATTACATGAAAGATCTCTCATCTTCTAGAACCATCTAATTCTACCCATGTGATTAATTACAAAATATCTCTCACAACTTCTAGACTATTTCATACAAATATCTTCTAGTTTCATCTATTACTTCTACACACTTCTTATTATTTTAAACTTAGATATTTATTCTATATCATTCTAGAAGATTACAAATTACTTATTCTAACACTCCTCCTTAATTTGTAATTTTCATGATCTCTTGAAACTGAGCGAATTTTTCTGATGCTACTGATTTGGTCATGATGTCTGCAAGCTGCTCCTTGGTGTTGACGAACTCAAGCTGAATTTCTCCTTCTTGCACCAAGTCTCTGATAAAGTGATGTCGGAGCTCAATGTGCTTCTGGATTGATCCATCTTCTTTGTATTTTGTCTTATAGATCCATTTGAGTTTGATTATGTCCTTTCCTTTTGGTAGCTCCACAAGATCCCACGTGTGATTTTTCTCGACAGTTGCAATTTCTTCATTGATTGCTTTTAGCCAAATTTCTTCTTTTGCAGCTTCCTCAAAATTATGTGGTTCACAAGTGAAGAAGGCGAAATCACATGAGTCATATATATCCTGTAAGGAACGTACCTTTCTTGTGGGATTGAGATCATCCGCTGATGAGCTCTCTGGACTGGTCCGTGGGCTTTGATTTGGACTTGGGTTTGGAGTCAAGGTTTCTCGCTCATTTCCTGCATTATCAAGCTCAAGAAACTTTGGGTCTTGGAAGGAATTGTCCTCCCACTTCCATACAGCAGTTTCATCAAATATTACATCTCGAGAAACCATAAATTTATTTGTGTTTGGATTATAGAGACGATAACCCTTGGACTCGTCACTATATCCAATGAAAATATATTTCTCTCCTTTTTTGTCAAATTTTTCCCTTTTTTCTGAGGGAACTAATACATATGCAATGCAACCAAAAATCTTTAGAAAATTTACCTGTGGCTTCTCTTTGTACCACGCCTCATATGGTGTCTTGTTTCGAACTGCCTTAGTGGGAGAACGGTTGAGGATGAAAACAGCAGTGTTGACAGCTTCGGCCCAGAATGAGTTAGGAAGCCCTTTACCTTTAAGCATGCTCCGCGCCATCTCTGCAATTGTCCGGTTCTTCCGTTATGCCACTCCATTTTGTTGAGGTGTTTTCCGGATTGTAAGTTGTCTCTTGATTCCTTTTTCCTTGCAATAGTCCATGAATGGAGTGTAGATGAATTCGCCACCACGATCTGTCCGAAGTGTCTTTATTTGTCTTCCGCTTTGTCTCTCCACCAAGGCTTGAAATTTGAGGAACACAGAGAAAGCTTCTGATTTTTTGTCAATGATGTATAACCACATTATCCTTGTATAGTCATCAACAAATAGGAGAAAATATCTTTTCCCACCAAGAGATGGTGTTCTAGTAGGGCCAAAAATATCAGAATGCACCAATTCCAAAGGCGCTTTAGCTCTCCAAGCGGACTTTGGAAATGAGAGTCTATGCATTTTTCCATATATGCATCCCTCACAAACTTTATCAATTTTATCAATATTTGGTAGCCCTTTCACCATATTTTTCTTCTTTAGCAATCTCATGCCCTTATAATTTAAGTGGCCATATCTTAGATGCCACAAATATGAGTCATCAATTTTTTCTCCTTTAAGGGCAAAAT
The DNA here is from genome assembly GCA_014282245.1 of Rhododendron simsii. Lineage (NCBI taxonomy): Eukaryota > Viridiplantae > Streptophyta > Magnoliopsida > Ericales > Ericaceae > Rhododendron > Rhododendron simsii. The sequence goes on along the minus strand of CM024953.1, from coordinate 37,657,729 downwards.
TTTCATTAAGTGGCATTATTAATGGGGAATTAATGGAAAAACTTTATTTGGAGTCATTTTGACATTTGCCACTTTAAAATTTCTCTTCTTGTCAATAATAATGCACTCATCTTTGTCAAAGTTTAGTGCATATCCTTTTTGAAGTAATTGCCCCACGCTTAATAAGTTTTGAGTTAGCCCAGGAACATAAAGGACATCTGAAATTAATTTTTTGTTACCTCCCTTTGTGTAGACGGCAATAACTCCTTTTCCTTTCACATTTTGCAGCTTCCCATCTCCCAGCTTTACTTGTGAAGAGATTTTATCGTCAAGCTGCACGAACTTTTTATGATCGCCTGTCATATGATTACTGCATCCACTATCCAGATACCAAATGTTATCTAACTCTTGTTGAGCATTCATGCAAGAGAATAGGTGTTCAGCTTCATTTTCTTCTGAAAAATTAGCTTTATTTTTTTCTTGATTGAACCAGCAATCTCGATCAGAATGATTAGGAACCCTGCATCTCTTGCATTTAAATCTACAATCTTTGGATGCATGATTAGATTTTTTGCAAATAATGCAAGAAGAGTTAGAGTTACCGCCATTAGGATTCCTCTGATTGTCATATCCTTTTCCTTTGTTCCGGGCTTGAAATGCATTTTGGCCTCCACGTCTTTATCCGTTCATGCCTCCTCCTCGAGATGAACCCTTCTCTTGATCTTCTTGGTTCTTTCCACCAAAATTGATTTTGCTTTGAAATGCTTGCTCCAAGGATTGATTTGTGAACCTGCTCATTCTTTGTTCATGGGCCTCGAGAGAACTCATTAGTTCATGTCGAGTAAGTTTAGATAAATCCTTGGATTCTTCGATAGCAGCTACAACATGATCAAACTTTGGAGGCAAACTTCTAAGAACCTTTTCAACGATTCTTTTATCCGGAAGGGTATCTCCATAACTTCGAATTTGATTGATAATTCCAGCAACTCGGGAAAAGAACGTTTGAATGGATTCATTTTCCTTCATTGCTAGATTATCAAAGTCTCTCCATAGTGTTTGAAGTTTAATGGAGATAACCTTATCATAACCTTGATATTCAATTTTTAATATCTCCCATGCTTCTTTTGAAGTTTTTGCACCCATAATTCTTGGAAAGATAGATTTGCTTACCCCACGTTGAATGTTGAGGAGAGCCAAAGCATCTTTCTTCTTGTTCTCCTTGAACTTCTTCTTCCTTGCTTCCGTCCAAGTTGCTTCTTCTTCGGCATTTGCCGGTGCCTCGTATCCGCTTTCAACAAGATCCCACAATTCTTGTGAGACAAATAAAGTTTGCATTTGGATGCTCCAATAGTCATAGCTCTCTCCCTCAAATATAGGGATGAGATTTTGTGCATAATTGAAAGTGGAAGAGTTGGACTCCATGGTGGTTGAAAGAAGGACAAGGATGGATCGGTTAACTTAGCTCTGATACCAAAATTGTTGGGGTGCTAGGTTAGATTTTGAAGTAGATTGGACAAGAGAGGATGAGTGAGAGGTGTTATAAGGACAAGTTGTGCAAGGCTTTAATTGATTTTCATTGCTACAAAATAAGTACAATGAGGCTCTATTTATAGAGCAGTTCTACCATCCTACACTTCTCTAGAATTGTCTAGAGATAAGCTTAATTACATGAAAGATCTCTCATCTTCTAGAACCATCTAATTCTACCCATGTGATTAATTACAAAATATCTCTCACAACTTCTAGACTATTCCATACAAATATCTTCTAGTTTCATCTATTACTTCTACACACTTCTTATTATTTTAAACTTAGATATTTATTCTACATCATTCTAGAAGATTACAAATTACTTATTCTAACAGTCTCAAGATAGCATGTTAAACTGGTTAGTGCGTTTTGAATATGTGCTGCTATGAGTTGTCCAAGTAATTAGTGAGGTTACTTCGGTCTACCTTCAAGAATAGGAGTCGCAAGTCTCCTCAACCTAAAACTAACTGTGTTGAAGCAAACTAGCAATTTAAGCTACGTCAGTGTCTGAGCTGCAATTATTGGGTGGGGCAACATGCTTAGGACGATGCAATCAAAAAGCATCCCAGACACTCGATTCTCTTCCTTAGACATTTGTTTGGATGGTGTTTTGAAAATTTTTTAGTTCGGTTTTAGGTAATGAGTGGAGAGAGGAATTAAGCTAATAATTGGAGATATGGATAATGAGTGGAGAGAGATAGAGAGAGAAATGAGAATAATGATTGGAAAGAGGAGGGAGAAATGAGAGTAATGGTTGGAAGTAGGGGTAATGAGTGTTTTTTTGAGTTGGATTTTTTTTTTTTTCAAAACACCATCCAAACAAGGCATAAATTTGCTGCCGAAGGAAACAGAGGGACTTGATGATGTAGGATCAGACAACTTCAAAAAATCTAGGGCCTAGGGCTGCCTACGTGTATTTATGGTGGAATCTGGATTCTAGAGTCAGACTTCTATAAGATGAAGGAATAGTTTTGTGGTTTCTCAAAAGGTGAAGTGCTTCAATTAGTTCAATCTCATAAGTTGTAGGTTCTTGGACGTTAAGCTTTGTTATTAGAAGGCCTAGACGATAGCCCTATTTTCTGGTTCTTATTTGTTAAATTGATGGACACTTTGGGATGCTACTGGGGATGACTGGGGTGTGCTGAGGACCAGCGAGAATCATGCTGAGAGTTGGCCAGGTTGGCCATGCCCGATCCCCCAGCCCAAGGTCCTCAACCCTTGCCCAAGCAGTTGTTGGGCTGGTGGTTAACATAATTGGAATGGGTTTTTATTTTATCCTTTAGATTCTGGGCTTTTAACTTATCCAATCCTGTACTCTATGTAACTTCTTTAGAAAATGATCGCTCTTAAAATAGGTCAATCTTCAGAGTTGCTCTCTAACCAGTTGTTGGCTGCTGGGTGAAAACCTTCTCTTTGTTCACTTACTAGTTTTGAGAAATTTTTTTTACTCTGTGCACTGTTCTTAATAAATTTCTCTATCTATCTATCTATCTCCACTCATTACCATTCATTACATCAATTTTTTTTTCAGAACTCACAACCAACAAAGTATCGTAAATAGTATGGATGCCTCATGCATTTGCCTGTGGTAAAGTGCCCCAATGCTACTGAACATGAGCATTACTGCATTAAAGCTCTTTCTTCACTTTATTTGTCTCCTTTTTGGTTTCAAATATGGAAGTCAGACTAGAGCTTGCAATGAATAACAATTGTACATATGGTTAATCTAATTGTAATGCAGTTTTGAGGGTGAGAGAAAAATGTCCAATTACAAAGAACTTAAGTTACCTGATCTTTATTGTTAAGTATAAGTTTTCTCTCTGTTTTACATCAAGAAATACGTTGAATAACTCCCGAGATTGGAGTAAAACAAGACGTAAAAGGGGATCAACTCAGCAAGTTCCCCCATTCTTTGCTATTTTCCTGTTTTGGATCTACGGCGAAGGTTGAAAGCTCCTTATCGTTGACTGTTTGTCAAGCTCTCCGTGATGAATTAGGATTGCCTCCCAGAACCTATAATTGCATCAACAGATCCCATGTACAACTTGGGCTCAAGTGGGGAATTTTTTAAGTTAGAATTCGTATGGCCCAAAGCCCCAACTTTTCCCGGCTGGCCTTGGGTTGTTCAAGTTGGGTCTACTCAAGGTGCACTGTGATGCTCATAGGTGGAAGAAGGCTTTGGGCTTGGGTAGAGTTTTTGATTGGGAAGGTTTCAGAGGTTGAAAATGGAGCTGTTCTAGAAGAAGAGGAAGAATGGAGGCACTTCACCCTCATTGGGGTTGGACTCGTTAAAAGCTCTCAAATTGAACAATTGGCAGCAAACAAAGTAGGATCCTTTAGCTCTGATACCAAATAAATGTTGGACAAGTGGAAAACCATAGAAAACTAGGTTCCCGATCTTTTATTATGGTTCAGAAGAAGGTCTTCCTCAATACGTATTCTCATTTTTAACTGATGTCTGTCACGTAATACCAATGCTAAATTGTGATTCAGTTCATATATCATGGTAGTCGTAATCATCCTTTAAACCATATGATCTTATAGGTGTACTCTCAGAGAGTTGCTACCTAAAGGTAATAGAAGGAAAGTGTTACGCAAAGTTTCTTCTTATCTTCATATAATTTGAATCTATTTTTATTTTTTTGGCTCATCTTCTGATTTTCATCTGCAAAAGCACTATTTGCAACTCTGTTTCAGAAAATAAACACAATCAATACTCAATATCAAGAACAGTTAGCAGCACTTAGAGCTCGTCATGCCAATCGGCGAGATGAGTACCTCCGGAGGGAATCCCATGCACGACAACAGCAGTACCAGCAAGCCATGATGGACCACTACCCCAACAGCGGTATGGGCCCCAATGATCGTCATGGGTATGGTGGAGTTGATGCTGCTGCTGCTGCTGCTGAGCCAAACCGAGCCTATAACGGAGATCAGTATGATTCCTACAGAGAGCGGGCCCGATTTCTCGGGGGTAATAGGAATCACCATGGCTTTGAGCCCAGAGGACCGTATCCTGGCGGCCGTGTTTATGACACCGGCTCTCGCTATTACTAATACAAGTTGAACTTAGGCTTTTTATTTATTCCCTATTGTTTATCTTTCCCTTGGTCAATCCCTTCACAAAGCACGGATTCAACACAGCCTTAGGGTTGCATATAATCTCTTCCTCATATTGGCCGGGAGTGATAGGATGGGCTGCTTTATTCCCGTCTTGTTGGTACTCCGTCTTACTGTATTCTTCATCCTTTTTTTGGGATGTTGGATCTGTAGTACGAATTTGAATCTCTAGTTACCCCGAGTTTCTGCTATTGATGCTGTTTGTAATTGTTGTCGAGATTTTGCATGTTGATGATTTTTTGTTTTACTTTCATTTGAATGCACGGTTTGCTAGCTTCTTTGAGATCGGAAGGGTTTCTGGTGTGTTTCGGAACTACATGTTTTTTCTTTGCCTTCAGGAGTTCACTTTTTTGAAGCTATTTAGAGTTTAATTCGAAAATAACTTTTAGTTGTTCAGAATTAACTTTTGCATTCCTATCAATTTTTGTTTTGTGGTGCTGACATGTTGTCCTTATAAGGTGGTGGAAGTGGTGGTTGCGTTTCTGATGGTGGGTAGAAGTGGCTAATGTCGTGGACCCGTGGTGGGGTAGTGACGGTTGTGATGATGGTAGATGTGGTGGCAACGGTGGTGGTAATTGTGGTGTGGTGGTGAAGATGGCATGGGGGAGGGTGGTGGTGTTGAAGGAGAGGAGGCGGCTATGACGATGGTCGATGGTGATAGTCTTGGTGGTAGGTGATTTCGAAACAGAGCTGCTGAGATCATAGAGGTGTGTAATGTATGTGTGTCGATTGTACGACGAATTAAGTTAGCTATTTAAAAATTAATTAATTTCTCTCAAATATTCTTTGATCAGGGACATTTAATAAAAAATCCTTCCACTGGAAAAATTGGGACTGACTCTCTCTTTGTTTACCAAAAGTTGATGGGGGACTGGGTATTAATTACAACTCTTTAAACAAGCTCTATCAAAACAGAGTTGGAGGATCCTTGATCATCCAAATTGTCTTTTCACAACTCTTTAACTAAGCTCTATTAGCAAAACAGAGTTGGAGAATCCTTGATCATCCAAATTGTCTTTTCTTATCTTTTTCTCTCTCAAAATTCTGCCATTCCTTGAAGATGCCTTTCCTTGAAGTTAGGCCAGCTGCCTCTTGTTCTTGGGCTTGGAAAAGCATCCTTTATGGTAGAGATGTCCTCCTTAAGGGCATGCATCAGATGGTAGACAAAATCTCTATTTGCGATGACTACTGGCTTCCATCGATCTCCACTTCCCTTTGAACTGAATGGTTGTCTTTCAGATGATACTCTTCTCAGTTCTTTTCTCCCTCTTAGAAATGCCACAGTTGATAAGCTATTCGTGCCTGAGAAAAAAGAGTGGAATGTCAACCTGGTTACCTCACTCTTCCCTTCTGATATTTCATCTTTCATCTTGTCCATTCCTTTATCCCAATTTTGGCTTTGAAGACAGGTTTATCTGGGGTTTCTCCAAGAATGGAGATTTTAGTGCTAGCTCAGCTTATTCTCTCCTTCTAGCCCTTGAGCACCAATGCTCTTCCTCATCTCCAGGCCCTTCTGTCCATTTCTTTTGGCCAAAAATCTCACTTGGAACTTCATTTGGTCCCTTCCTATTCCCCACGAAATTCATTTTTTCTTATGGCAATTCTGTCACGAATGCTTACCCGTCGGTGATCTTTAGTTAGTAGTGGTTGGAAGGGTACCACAATTTGCCTTTTTTGCTAACATCCTGAGAGCCTGGTTCACCTTTTCCTTCAACGTGATTTTGTTAGGCCTATTTGGTTTGGATCTGATCTGGGTATATGCATCAGTTCAACTCCAAATCACTCAATTTCCTTTTGGCTAGGATGGTTACATCACATTGGCCTCATTATGTCTCTAGCAAATCAAATTTTTTTTTCAAAAATTTCTTGCATTTTATGGTGTATTTTTTTTTTTCCAGTCATACGAAAATTCATTTTATGGTGTATTTGGCTAGCTAGGAACAAGGTTGTTTTTAGTCAGCATCTCCATCCCCCACTCAAATCATCATCCATGCTAATCAACTGTCTCAATCCATTACTAAAGCTTGGGCTTTCTCTTAAACCACCCAGTTTATCCTTTCTACGAGCACATTCTTGTGAAATTCCTTCTCTGAATGCATCTCATAGGTCATCTAACTCTTTCCATTTGTCCAATTGCTCTACAGACTTTACCTTTCATGTAAATTCATGTCTTTGCCTTACTGAGAGCCTGTTTTGGATATATTTTGTGCATATGCTTATAGTTTGCAGCTCAAGAAGTCTGGTGTGGGAGTAACCTTTAAGGTTAACTCTAGGATTGTGGGATCTATTTTCAGAAGCTCTACTTCTCAAACGGATTGTGCTCCTATTATCCCTTTAATTGAGACAGTGAGTTGGGCTTTAAAACGGCATTTGTTGCATATAAACATCCATACTAAGGATTCTTCTCTTTTTCAACAATTGAGAAGCCTTAAGGAGTTTTCAACTATTGCAGCGTCCTTGATTTTTGACTTATGCTTCCTTGCGCAGTTTGTTCATATCTGCAGTATATCTCTATGCGATCGTAGCAGAATCCATCAAGCATATTTTTTGGCAAAATTTGTGGCATATGATAAGCTCACAAGATCACATGATCTTGTGTGCTCAAAGCCTTCGAATTGCAACGTTCTTATGTTTATTTGCTCTTTTTAGTCATATTTTGCACGTAAGGTGTGTCTTTGAGCTTTTCAGGAAAAACGTGTGGATAAGGCGCTTTTGCATGCCAAGGAATGAACCTCGGAAGGTGCAAGGAAACCCAACCAGATCAGCAAGCAGTGTCTGCATTTCCACGAGATGTTATCGATAACTAAAGCATATGTTATCGATAACGTTCCTAATTCCTGGCCACCAAGCATCACTCAACGTATATGTTATCGATAACAACGTCACTGTTATCGATAACCTTTTCTCCATTTTGGCCCAGAATTTGTCCAGAAGCAAGGAGAGCGATAATAGGGAGTTTTGTAATCGATAACGTTGGCCCAGAATTTGTCCAGCAATCTAATGTTATCGATAACCTTCCCAACGTTATCGATAACTTTGCAGCTATTTTGGTCCAAAAATCTTCCAGACTTGAGGGAATCGATAACCAACACCCTGTGTTATCGATTACATTCTATCCTGTGGATTCGTTATCGATAACCTTTCCTTGTGTTATCGATAACGAAGTTGTCCAGAAGATATTTTTTCCTGCTTTTCAGAACATTCCATTTATGGAAACTTTCCACAGTTGTTATGTTTTTGGGATATTTTGGGGGTCTTTTTGTCCAGTTTTTGGCTGATTGTTTTGGCCTTTAAATAGCATTATTGGCCTTTATTGGCTATGATGTACACTTAGACAATTTTGAAGTCATTTATGGTTCTAGAGCTCTTTAGTAAGTTTCAAGCTTTTCTCTCTTGTTTTCGTTGAAGATCACTAGCAAGTAATCATATTCCGTTAAATTCGCAAGTGTTAACGTTGTTTGTGTGGATTAGATCTTCTCATAAATCTAGTTTATTTCCGTTTTCATCGGTAAAGCATGTTTCCGGTTTCTAGCATAATTTCTAGTCTTTCTCCTATGAGTGAGTAGTTAATTGGTTCGGTCATGGGGTGAGATGAACCCTAAGAATTAGTCGTTTAAATGGTTTCGCTAAAACTTTAGTTCGATTTCAAGGTTTTGAATGAATTTAACTCATGATTTCCTGCACTGATCATGGGGTCGGTGGCTTCTTTGATCAATGAAGTCTATCGCTTTGTGCTACATGCTCGATAATCTTACGCGTGCGAACGATCCATTTTCGTCTCTCACTTGCGTTAAATGAGTTCAGTTTGAATTAATGCTTTGAGTTGAGTTAGAAGTAGTCTTCAGTTTTTAATTCTTCAAGTGGAATCCGGACGGTTTCGGTTCACTCATGAGTTAGATGAAGGAACCGTTTTATGGCTAAGTCGTGGGTAAGTCAATCCCTTGACTAGACCATCTTTAATCTAGTTAAATTTCAAATTCAATTCCGTTAATCAAATCAATCACCAAGTTGGCCACTCGAAGGCCTCGCTGCATACTTACCATCTAATCCAAATTCGCTGAAGAAGTTTTCTCTGTGGGAACGATCCCGGTCTTACCGGTTTTATATGCTATCAACGACCTAGCCCTTTGCTCGGGTGCAAACCTTATTAGAGGATAGGTTGCGGTGGTAAGCAAATTTTGGCGCCGTTGCCGGGGATCTCTTATTATCGCTTATTTGGAGGTTCGACAAACCCTTGTAAGTATTCCATTTCTTTTACTTTAAGCAACTTGTACTTAGTCTAGCGGAAACCTCTACCTGATACTCAAATCGACTTGAGGTGTAACGAAGTTAGCATAAGTATAGCTTGTTTCTTTCCCTTTATTGTACATATTTTCCTTTGCTAGAATAGTTGTTGTTTTGGTTATTTTGTGGTTGGAATTTTCACTAATTCTCTGCATGAGTTGATAGTGCATGACTGGTTTCTATCGGAGTCCAAACTCTAATAGACTTTGTCGTTCACTATCGCCTCAAGGTACCCCGAGAGGAAGATCTCCTCCTTTCATGCATAGACGTCCGAGATTAAAATCTCCTTCACGTCCGCGGGGCCGCCGTCTTAAAAAGAGAATGGGTGAACCACCACCGCCAGTGAGGACTTTGAGGGATATCTTGAATCCGGGAAGTCCGGTTCAACAATCCCCCATAGTCCTCCCTGCTACTACTAATGCAAATTCTTTTGAATTTAAGGCAGGTTATCACAATCTTATACCACAATTCCATGGGTTGGATCGTGAGAGCACTTATGATCACATTCGTGATTTTGAGGACATCATTAACACTTTCACCCCGGATGCCGGGCGATTGGAGAATGCAAGGTTGCGGCTATTTCCTTTTTCCCTAAAGGACAGAGCAAAACAGTGGTTTAGTTCTCTTAAACCTCAATCATTGCGAAACTGGGCTGATGTCAAAGCTGAGTTCCACAAGAAGTTTTTTCCCGTCCATAGAACAAAGCTCCTCAAGGAACAAATTCAGAACTTCAAACAACGTGAGGGGGAAACATTCTATAAATGTTGGGAGCGGTACAAGGATTTGATCGCATCGCTTCCACATCATGGTCTGGAAAAGCCTCAGTTGATCAGCCATTTCATGAACGGGGTTTCCCAATCAAGTTACCAACTCATTGATACTATGGTTGACGGCGATTTTCTAGACAAAACGGCCGCGGATGCATGGGATTATTTGGAGCAATTGGCTGTCAAAAATCAGTCCTGGAATTTCGTTGATGTAGGTGAGCGGGCTATGGCAAACCAAGGGCCGAGTGGTTCCGGCAAATTTTCATTGAGTGAGCCAAATGCCCTCGAGACTAAGGTGGAGCAGCTCACCCGCAAGTTGGAACAAATGGAATTGAAAGGGCCCCGTGAAGTCAAGTCCGTAATTAAGGTAGAAGAGCTATGCGCTATATGTGAGATGGCGGGGCATTCTACCGACGACTGTTTTAATATCCCTGTTCTCAAGACGATTCTTAACAGCATGACTCCGGAGGAAGTGAGCGCCGTTCAACGGTATGAGCCATATCCGAGCAATTTCAACTCCGCTCAAAGGCAAAATCCAACTTTCCGTTGGAACCAACCAAATGAGATGGGGCAATTTCAAGGCCCGCCACCGGCTCAAGCTCACACATGGCGTTCCCCTCAAAACTTCGGTCCACCCCGTTTCCAACAAAATCAAGGGCCTCCCGGGTTCAATTCTTCTGGTTTCTCGCAAGGCCAGGGCCAAATACAAGCACCTCCTCCAAAGAGATCGTTGGAGGACATCATGAACTCATTCTGCCAAATGCAGGCTACTACCAATGAGCAAACTTCTCAAGCAATGAACGACATCAGAAACCAAATGGGCAAACTCACGAATGCCGTGGGTCTCTTGCAACAAGAGAGGGGGAAATTCCCTGCACAACCGCAAGCTAACCCTCAAGGTCAACATTTGGTTGGTAGCTCTTCGGTGCCTTTCCCCGAGCAAGCCAAAGCAATTATTTCTTTAAGGAGTGGCAAGACCGTTGACAACGCCCAAGTGGAACCACCGGTGATGCCTACCTTTCTACCTCAACCGGCGCCATCAAATTCAACTCTTGGGGAATCTCCCAAGCCAACTGTGGAAGAAGACGGGGAATCTCCCGTGGCCAACTCTAGGGAAGCAAAGTTCATCCCCACTCCACAAGTCTCTCCTGTACCAGCACCATATCCTCAACGGTTGAAAGCACCAACGACTTCCGCGGCAAATGCGGAGATTTATGAGCTATTCAAACAAGTCAAAATCAATATCCCCATCATGGATGCTATCAAGCAGATACCATCATATGCTAAATTTTTGAAAGACTTGTGTACGCAAAAGCGCAAGACCAATGTCACCAAGAAGGTCCTTCTCACCGAACAAGTGAGTTCGATCATTCAAACTAACATTGCGCCTAAGTACAAAGATCCGGGGTGCCCTACTATCTCTGTTACAATTGGGGGAAAGAGGATTGAGCAAGCATTGTTGGATTTGGGGGCGAGTGTTAATTTGCTCCCATATTCTGTTTATGAAGAACTTGGTCTTGGCGAGATGAAGCCGACTCGGGTTACATTGCAATTGGCAGATGGGAGTATCCGCATTCCAATGGGCGTGGTGGAGGATGTCTTGGTTCAGGTCGACAATTTCGTTTATCCGGTGGACTTTGTGGTATTGGACACTTGTCCCAGGGTTTCTTCTCCAACCTCGACACCCGTTATTCTCGGCCGTCCTTTTTTAGCCACCTCGGACGCCGTAATTAGCTGCCGGAGTGGTCTAGTGAACATGACTTTCGGGAATATGAAGATGGCGGTTAACGTTTTTCATGTGTGAAGTCAAATGGGAGATGACGATGATGTTCAAGATGTCAACGGTATCGACTCATTAGTTCAAGATCATGTGAATGAACTCTTGTCCACGGATGCTTTGGAGGTATGTCTTACCGCCGAGGAAGCTGATTTTTTAGAATCACCGGAAGTTGAGTATCTTTGCTCTATTCTTGATGAGGAGGAAGTTTGTGGGGCGGAACCGTGGATTCCTACATTTGAGGAGTTGCCACCAATTGCGGGAAAGACTTTGCCATCTAGTGTTGAGCCGCCTAAGCTTGATTTAAAGCCCCTGCCTGAAACTTTGAAGTATGCCTATCTTGGTGCTAATAAAACTTTTCCGGTGGTGATATCTTCCACTCTTGAGAATCTTCAAGAGTTGGAGTTGCTCGCGTTATTACGGCGGCACAAGAAGGCTATTGGGTGGACCATAGCCGATATACAGGGTATCTCCCCCTCCCTTTGTACGCATCACATCTATCTTGATGAGAATGTGAAGCCATCACGCCAGCCACAACGGCGGCTGAATCCTATTATGAAAGATGTGGTTCGCGCGGAGGTGTTGAAGTTGTTGGATACGGGGATCATCTATCCAATTGCAGATTCCAAGTGGGTGAGTCCTATCCAGGTGGTGCCTAAAAAGTCAGGGGTCACGGTGGTCAAAAATGCACAAAATGAGCTAGTGCCAACTCGAACGGTTACCGGGTGGCGTGTTTGTATTGATTACCGCAAGCTAAATGCGGTAACCCGGAAGGATCATTTTCCGCTTCCGTTCATTGACCAAATCTTGGAAAGGTTAGCTGGCCATGCTTTCTACTGTTTTCTTGATGGCTACTCCGGGTACAACCAAATTGAGGTCGCCATGGCCGACCAAGAAAAGACTACATTTACTTGCCCATTCGGGACTTTCGCTTATAGGCGCATGCCATTCGGCTTGTGCAACGCTCCCCGCACTTTTTCAAGGTGTATGATGGGTATTTTTAGTGACATGGTGGAGAAGATCGTCGAGGTTTTTATGGACGATTTCTCAGTATTCGGAGACTCTTTTGAGTCATGTCTTGCTAACCTTGACAAAGTATTGGAACGGTGCGAGGAGAAGAACCTTGTTCTAAATTGGGAAAAATGCCATTTTATGGTCACACAAGGCATCGTGTTGGGCCATATCGTATCATCAAAGGGCATTGAAGTTGATAAGTCGAAAATCGATCTCATTGCAAATCTCCCTACTCCCAAGTGCATCAAAGACATCTGAAGCTTCCTCGGTCACGCCGGTTTTTATCGGCGATTCATTAAGGATTTCAGCGCCATCTCTCGGCCGTTATGCCATCTTTTATCGAAGGACATCCCTTTTGAGTGGACGGATATTTGTGAGGAAGCTTTCCGGAAGCTCAAGTCAAGTCTTACAACTCCACCTATCGTTCAAAGCCCCGATTGGAACCTCCCGTTCGAACTTATGTGCGACGCGAGTGATTATGCGGTCGGGGCTGTCCTAGGCCAAAGAAGGGACAAGCAGCCATGTGTTATCTCCTACGCGAGCAAAACCTTGAACGATGCCCAAATGAACTATTCAACCACCGAAAAGGAGTTGCTCGCGGTAGTTTTTGCATTGGATAAATTCCGCTCCTACTTGATTGGTTCGCCCATTGTCATCTACACTGATCATGCTGCCCTTAAGTACTTGCTCACCAAGCAAGATGCTAAGGCTCGGCTTATTCGATGGATTCTCTTGCTTCAAGAGTTTGATCTCACCATCAAGGACAAAAAAGGAGTGGAAAATGTGGTGGCTGACCACTTATCACGGTTGGAGTTTGAGGATCGTACGTCTACGCTTCCAATCCTCGACACTTTTCCGGATGAACAACTATTTGGTGTCTCAAGTACCCCGTGGTTTGCAGATATTGTCAACTATTTGGCAACGGGGTTGATGCCAACACATTGGAAGTCTCAAGAGCGGAAGCGTTTTCTTTCATTGGTGAAAAGGTTTTCCTTTGATGATCCTTACTTATTTAAGTATTGTCCGGATCAAATCATCCGGCGATGCGTTCCGGATTCCGAGCACCGAAGTATAATGAATTTTTGCCACACGGAAGCTTGTGGTGGCCATTTCTCTTTCAAGAAAACCGCGGCTAAAATTCTACAATGCGGTTTCTATTGGCCTTCTTTATTTAAGGACACGTTCGAGTATACTAGAGCTTGCGAACGGTGTCAAAAGTTGGGTAAGATCACCCGACGAAACGAGATGCCCCAAAATCCCATTTTAATCATTGAAGTTTTCGATTGTTGGGGCATCGACTTCATGGGGCCTTTTCCCACGTCATTTGGCTATCTCTATATTTTGCTTGCCGTGGACTATGTGAGCAAGTGGGTGGAAGCCATCCCCACACGCACCAATGACGCACACGTTGTAGTCGAATTCCTCCGGGAGTATATATTGGCACGCTTCGGGATGCCAAGAGCTATTATCAGTGACCAAGGCACGCATTTCTGCAATAGGTCATTTGCGGCCTTAATGAAGAAGTATGCAATTGTGCACAAGGTCTCAACAGCTTATCATCCCCAAACCAACGGGCAAGCTGAGTTAGCTAATCGGGAGATCAAAGCCATTCTTGAGAAAACGGTTAATCCTACCCGTAAGGATTGGTCTATTCGATTGACCGACGCCTTGTGGGCTTACCGTACTGCTTATAAAACGGTATTGGGAATGTCTCCTTATCGGCTAGTCTATGGAAAGCCTTGCCATCTTCCGGTGGAATTGGAGCACAAAGCTTATTGGGCGATCAAGAAGATGAATGCCTCAATGCCACTTGCTGGTGCTAAGAGGAAGCTTCAGCTCAATGAACTCGAGGAAATCAGGTCCGATGCTTATGATCGCTCTAGTTCATATAAAACCAAAGTCAAAGCGATACATGATAAAACCATTCTTAGGAAGGACTTTGAAATAGGACAAAAGGTGCTTTTGTATAATTCTAAATTGCACTTGTTTCCGGGCAAGTTAAGATCTCGTTGGGCCGGTCCTTATATTGTTAAATCTGTTTCCCCTCATGGGGCCACAGAAATTGAGAATGCATCCAATGGGAATGTTTTTAAAGTCAACGGCCAGCGGCTTAAGCCCTTTCTTGGTCATTTAGAAGTTGGGGAGCCCGATGAGGAGTTAAGCAATCCTATTTATTCGGATGCTCTTGTTTCTTAGTTTGTTTTGGCCTATTTTTTTTGCACGGGGAGCGCAAGCGTAACCACTGAACTTAATTGTTTGTTGGACCCGGCCCCCGGGTAGGGGGTACCCACCATTGACTTGGGTATATATAGCGCCGCACGCCGCTATTAAAACAAGGATCGTGTGCCCAGCTCCGGTTAGTAAGGGCAATGTTTATGTTTTTGTACATATTTGCATGTTTGTTATGTATGGGACTTTCACTTGATAAGATTTCACCAATGCATCTTTGTAAGGGCTTTGATTAGTTCTCCTTGTGGTAGTTTACCGTTAATGATCCATGCTTCCCAGATATGTCCCTATCGGGGGCAGTTTAGGTCTTTGGGTGAGACTTGGTATTCCCGTGCTTTGGCGCTAGGCTCTATCTCGTCTCACTTTGTTTAGATCATAGGGAACGCTGGGCTTCATTGCTTGGCGACGTCACGCGGTCAATTTTACTTCGGGCGTTGATGTAACAAATTTGACGGTCTAGTATAGCCACCCGTGTCTTCGCCTACTCGGTGGGAAACGGGAAGAAAAGTATGACTCGTGAAATTGCGTGAAGATCGGGTGGTGTTTTTAATATTTCTTTTATTTATATGTTTGTTGGCGCCCGGATAACACGAGCCGGGCGGTTCTAATGTCATTTGTCTCTTAGTAGGTAGTTCGAGCTTAAGTCTTTTGCAGGGTGTACGTGCTACCACACCAGCCTTGGTGGATTGGGTCTAAAGTAGGAGTGAATGCGGCATTCAGGAGCCCTAAGCATGGGTGCGATTACGTGTCGCGGTTGTTAGTCCAATAAAACTTTGACCATGACCCTGTGTGACTAGCTGTGGTTCCGTTGGAAGAGCCGAAGGAGTCGACCTTGGAAGCCGTTCGTATGACGAAAAGAGATAGTGACGCAAAAGCCTCCAACTTGGTCGAGGTATACGGGGGTTGACATTCCCCCGGAGGTATGATTTTTTGTTCTTTCCCTCTCAATACTATTGTTCTCCATGCTATGAGGACATAGCTCATTTCAAGTTGGGGGGAGAGATATATGCTATATATGCTATATAATATGCTATATTCTTAATGCTTTTATGCTTTTGGTTGCAAAATTTTCATTTTTAGTCACAATCCTTCCGTTATTACAAAATTAGTGGATTAAAATAACGTGGCACGTGTTTTCAAGTGTTAGTCTGCAAGAGTTCGTTTTACGCAAATTTTGTATCTCGCAACTTTCATGAATGGGCTAAAGTGGAATTCACGAGGTCTGAGTTGTTTTGAACAAGTATTTGCCATATCCCGTTTTTGTTCGTTACACTTTCGTAGTTAGGAAAATATTCTCATGTCATGCCTGAGTGTGCGTGATAGCCTAGATGAATCAAAATGGAATATATGGCGTATGTAGGAAATGATACAAGGCATTCTTTGAGTGATTTTACCACCTACGTGTCCCCTTGTCCAATATTTGTATCCTAGTCCGTGTCCTCCATTTTCGTTCATTACCTTAGGGATCCGGATGTTTGGAGGGTGGTTGGGAAGTGATTTTCAGTATTGTGAGCTGTTGCGGAGTGTTTGAGGATATGATTCCAGCTGATGGGAAGTGGTACAGGTGAAGAGCTGCAGGATTGCAGAAAATTTCATTCGTTATCGATAACTATAACCATTGTTATCGATAACGTTGGGTTCAGTTGGGACAAAGCATCATTGTTATCGATAACCATGACTAGGTTATCGATAACTATGTCGAACAGTCGGTTTTAAAGATCTGAAGAGGCGCGACCGCATCATTTAAATACTTTCTCTCTCTCTCTACTCTTCCATAACCGTTCCACCCCTCTCTCTCCCACTCGGCCGCACCCCTCCATGACCCATGCAATTTCCAAAAACCTCCATCTCCATAAACAACCACCCTAATACTTCCATTGATTCAAGGTTTTGAAGAATCTACAAGGGTTTTGGAGTCTAAACTCACAAAATCAAGGTAAACCCACGTTTCTCCCATTTCTCTGTATTTTTCAGAACTTCTTTCATAAATAATCACCATCTTTCATCTTCTCCACCCATAAAACCCATTCCAATCACCAATTTCTACCCCATTAACCAAAGAAAACAGACATGCATTCGAATCCAGGGTTCAGATCTTTGAAATCCCTCAGTTGAACAAAATCGAATTTGTACTAATCTGCTACTGATTAGTCCTGTTTTGGGGATCTGAAACTGGGGTTTTGCTTCATAATTACAATTTTTGGTCGGATTGTTCTACATTTTGGAAGTTTTATTGGTATTGCTCAGTTTCGATCTCTCTGTTTTGGTTTAGTTGCTGAGTTTTGGATATTCATCTGTGGCTGCTCTGCTTTTCTGGGTAATTGTTGAAATGGTGAGGGTAAAACAAGTCAGTGCAAGCAGTAGTGGAAAGGGTAAGGCGATCGAATCTTCATCTCGTCAAGAGATTGAGGAGGATACTCCGGAGGGGAGTGAGTATGATGAGATGGAAGAGGACAGTGATGAGGAGTCTGTTCCGGCTGTGAGTCGGACAGGGCAACGTGAGAAGCGTCGTAAGCGCAGGACTCCGGAAGAGATGGCAGAGGATGCTAAACTGAATTGGGTGGAGTCAATACCACTCAGGGGGTTCAAAAGTGAGCGGCAAGTCAGCCGGAGGAGCTTTGCTGATGACAATGACATTCTCACCTTGCTTCAAAATCATGGCCTGCGTTTCTGGACGAGGAGTCTTCGGGGTTACAATGAAGCTGGAGTCATCGAGTTTTATCAGAATCTGAATATAGGTGAGGCATTGGCAAAGGGGCAAGTCAAGTCGAAAGTGAATAAGAAGACCATTGTGGTGGATGCCAATGGGATAGCCAAGTATTTGGATTATCAGCGGCCGGATGGAGATGTGGTGAATTACCCCCGTGCTGAACCAATTGACTCTGATGCAGTTCACCACGATATATACACAGCCATTCCGAATCAAGGGGTTCCTCCACACAAGCCGGGAAAGTTTACGGATCTTTATCGGGTTTTGAACCAAGTCTTGCACTATAACCTTTACCCCCGTGGAGCGGAAAACAAGCCGTCAAAGCGGAGTGCAGAAATTATGTTTGCCTTCAAGAATGAGTCGGAGTATCGAGCTGATTGGGCTAGGTTCATTTTCGACCAGATCGTGGACTTCAAAGGAGATACATTGGGTAATGCTCGCTGTCCGTTTCCATGCATGATAACACAGTTTTTAAGGGACAAGGGCGTAGACAAGGGGCCATATGAAAAGTTGGAGGCACCATCCCCCGGTATTATCACTAAGGCAGTGCTGACTCGAAGCAAGTCTCAATCCAAATCTGCTGCAGCTGGTACATCAACAGGGCCTTCAGTTTCTGTTCCTCCCGAGCCATCCCTTTGGTCGGTTCCGGATCCAAAGGCAACCAAAGAAAGCATTTGGCGTAAACTCTGTTGCCAAAACATTGCCATTTGGAATTGCATTCAAAAGGAGAAAAAGGAGAGGAAGAAGTTGGCAAGAGAGGTCGGGGAGCTCAAGCACGAGCTGAATTGGCACACACGGTACATTGAAAACACTATAGATGAGAAGTACGAGGCTCCACCTAGGGCTGAAGAGGCAGAAAGTGAGGAGGAGGTGTTGTTTGGGCCGGGGGCTGTTCCCGGAGGGCCGTAAGGAGTTGTTTAGGGTTGGTGGTAGTAGTAATAAGTATAAATCCCTCTATTTGGTCGGGGTGCTTGGTGGTTGACAGCCCACCTATCTATCTTTGTTTATCGTTTTTAGTTAGTGAACTTTGATGTTAGTAGTTGTTTAGAGTTGGTGGCAGCCAAAGGGTAGTTTAACCATGCTAGTATATGGCTGTCACCCCTTTTGCTAACCGTTCTTTTGTTAACCAAGGTCATTAAATGCTTATAAAGTCCTTAGTTGATCCTTAGTACGCCTTTATTCCATGCGGATTCATTGTGTGATGTTAAGCATAATTTAGCTTACAAGCTTATCTCAGTTCATGGCATGCTTCTTCTTGGTACTTAGCTTAAAACTTTGTGATTTGCGATTTCTTTCAATGGTGCTCTCCACATAATAGGCATGGTATTTTTGCTCCCCATTGCCTATCTCTGAGTACTTCTTTGTGGGATGTGGACTGTTGCATGCTTTGGCATATGTGTTAGCCGTATCTCGTTTTTGTCGAATACGGTCTTTTGATTGCTTGCTTTAAATATGCTCCGTACTTAGTGTTCCATCGAAGTTTTCAGCTGTTAGTTGCGAGTTTTGAATAAATTTGTTTTTGGAACTCTTGCTAGTCTTTTGAAAGGAGCAGGTGCCTTAGTTATTTTTTCGGAAGGATTGATTTTCTCTTGTCACTAGTTTGTCTGTATTGCTCGGGACGTAGCAATGTTCAAGTTGGGGGGTGTGATAAGCTCACAAGATCACATGATCTTGTGTGCTCAAAGCCTTCGAATTGCAACGTTCTTATGTTTATTTGCTCTTTTTAGTCATATTTTGCACGTAAGGTGTGTCTTTGAGCTTTTCAGGAAAAACGTGTGAATAAGGCGCTTTTGCATGCCAAGGAATGAACCTCGGAAGGTGCAAGGTATCCCAACCAGATTAGCAGGCAGTGTCTGCATTTCCATGAGATGTTATCGATAACGAACGTATATGTTATCGATAACGTTCCTAATTCCTGGACACCAAGCATCACTCAACATATATGTTATCGATAACAAAGTCACTGTTATCGATAACCTTTTCTCAATTTTGGCCCAGAAGTTGTCCAGAAGCAAGGAGAGCGATAATAGGGAGTTTTGTAATCGATAACGTTGGCCCAGAATTTGTCCAGCAATCTAATGTTATCGATAACCTTCCCAACGTTATCGATAACTCTGCAGCTATTTTGGTCCACAATCTTCCAGACTTGAGGGAATCGATCACCAACACCCTGTGTTATCGATTACATTCTTACCCGGGGGTTCGTTATCGATAACCTTTCCTTGTGTTATCGATAACAAAGCTGTCCAGAAGATATTTTTCCTGCTTTTCAGAACATTCCATTTATGGAAACTTTCCACTTTTGTTATGTTTTTGGGATATTTTGGGGGTCTTTTTGTCCAGTTTTTGGCTGATTGTTTTGGCCTTTAAATAGCATTATTGGCCTTTATTGGCCATTATGTACTCTTAGACAATTTTCAAGTCATTTATGGTTCTAGAGCTCTTTAGTAAGTTTCAAGCTTTTCTCTCTTGTTTTCTTTGAAGATCACTAGCAAGTAATCATATTCCGTTAAATTCGCAAGTGTTAACGTTGTTCGTGTGGATTAAATCTTCTCATAAATCTAGTTTATTTCCGTTTTCATCGGTAAAGCATGTTTCCGTTTTCTAGCATAATTTCTAGTCTTTCTCCTATGAATGAGTAGTTAATTGGTTTGGTCATGGGGTGAGATGAACTCTATGGATTAGTCGTTTAAACGGTTTCGCTTAAACTTTAGTTCGATTTCAAGGTTTTGAATGAATTAAACTCATGATTTCCTGCATTGACCATGGGTTCGGTGGCTTCTTTGATCAATGAAGTCTATCGCCTTGTGCTACATGCTCGATAATCCTACGCGTGCGAACGATCCATTTTCGTCTCTCACTTGCGTTAAATGAGTTCAGTTTGAATTAATGCCTTAAGTTGAGTTATAAGTAGTCTTCAGTTTTTAATTCTTCAAGTGGAATCCGGACGGTTTCGGTTCACTCATGAGTTAGATGAAGAAACCGTTTTATGGCTAAGTCGTGGGTAAGTCAATCCCTTGACTAGACCATCTTTAATCTAGTTAAATTTCAAATTCAATTCCGTTAATCAAATCAATCACCAAGTTGGCCACTCGAAGGCCTCGCTGCATACTTACCATCTAATCCAAATTCGCTGAAGAAGTTTTCTCTGTGGGAACGATCCCGGTCTTACCGGTTTTATATGCTATCAACGACCTAGCCCTTTGCTCGGGTGCAAACCTTATTAGAGGATAGGTTGCGGTGGTAAGCAGCATATTCTAGGATCCATTCGAAGGTTGATACATCTTATCCATTCGACAACGGATAGGCTTCGCAATGGTTCTTTTTACTTTGGAAGCTGTATCTCTTTGTTATGCTTGATGTACCTTTTATCATGTAATATTGTCGTTTCTTGTATTTTTGAACATTGGGCTATAATGACTTTTATTGATCTATGAAGTTCTTCTTTGATGCCAAAAAAAATATTTAATTAATTTTTCCTCAAATTTCAAACGGGTATTGCTGGTGGATGATATTCTTATAATTTTGGATATTGATTTTGACAATTCACTTTTAAAAATTGGCATTCAACCTTTTGTTTTTTTGTTTTTCTATTTGAAATTACAATACTTTTTAAAGTAGATGAATACTAACAAAATAAGGAGTAATTTGGTAATTTGGTAATTTCACATAGGATAAAGATAAAAAGTGGAGTGCCAATGGCTAAATATGAAGTGCCAAAATCACTTTCCATTCTTATAATGCCAAAGAGAAATGATATTGGCACTCCAAAATTTGATGCAGGCACTCCAAAATACAAAGGAAAATGACTTTGGAATTACACTGATTTTGGAGTGTCTACATCAGTTTTTGGAGTGCCAATATCATTTTCCAATGCCAAAATAAGTTAAAATTCTACTCCCTCAACCCCCAAACAATAGTCTAGTATTCTATTTTGGATCGTACCTTAATAAGTGTCCATTTTGAAAAGTTAATTGGTAAAGTTTTTACAATTATTACTTTGTCGTTTTGAAAAGTTAATAGGTAAAAGTTGATGTGAAATGTGTAATAATTATATCTCCTTAATAAATTGAAATTATGAAGCTGAACATTTTAAAGGGGATTGAGAAGAGTAAATACATATTTCACTGATATCAATAAAATTTCATATGTATCAATACATTTTTTCGAATATCGAGACATTATTTACGTACTCCATCCGTCCAAAAATAATGGTCCATTTTGCTTCGTTTTTTGTTTTGTTTTGACAACATGTGTTGGAGGCCACTAGACGCACTCATGAGACTGCTCACATAGACTTTCATCTTTCAACTGATTGGCCTACCCCAAGAATCGTACTCACACCTCCGGGATGAGAGCAAACACTGTACTTTTGCTTATTAAAATTTTCCCTTCTTATTACTTTTCCCTGCACATTTGAGTCGTGGTCCTTCTAGTTTGCCGTATGTCTCAACTTGGTCCCCCGTGTTTTAAATCGTTAACACCAAATCGAACAGAATTGGGAGTACGAGTAAATTTCTTCCACTCCTGCTATAATTTCTTCGACATGAAAATGGAGATCACTAGCATGATGGCATCCCTTTGGAATGGGACAAAAAGTTCGAGAAAGTGATAGTAAAATTGAAGTTCTTTCACTTGTTCAGTGAAATTTAGTGCTCCTAGTAAGAAACAACATAAAACAATAATGAATAGAGAGAGAGATAGAAAAAATTTATTGCAGATTATGAGCAGAAATTTAAGACCCAAAACGAACAAACCCTTAATTCAAAATAATGTCTCTTTATTTTTCATATTTTTATCTCTTACGTATATTCAAATGTCTAAAAATTCTCATTTCTTTTTTTGCTATTAGAGCTCACTAGCATGTAAGTATAGATATGCTGGTCATTGCAGGTGAAAAGAGGTGGCATTGTGAATTCTATGGGGCTGGTCTGGTACTTGTCAATTGTCATAGGCTTGAGATTTGGGAATTTATTTGTTACAAAGTCTTACATTCAAAACTTTCTAATTGTATACAATTCATGTGGGGCCAGTTCGTATAGAGTGTTATTTTGACTCAAATCAAGCCCCCTGACTGGTAGATGACGAGATTTTTTTATCAGTTGTACAGATGGCATGAGATTTTTTTTCTCTTTTTGAATTAGAGTAGAAATAGAAAGGGTCCCGTAATAGATCACACACAATCCTGTGTGCATTTGGTGTACCCATAAAGGTTTTTTTTTGAATCATGGCCCTCTTCTACCACTTGAAAACAAGAACTTTTTGTTTCTACAAGCGATAGAAAAATGCAAATATAAAAATTACATGAAATTGAAAATAATTTCACAATCACTATTAAGCTTATCTCAATAACAAGCCCCAGCAGAGGAAGAAACAATCCCAAAATCAATATAAACCAAACACAATTACAAAGGAAGGAAGGAAATACATACGCTAGTAGAGAAGATTTAAACTTCTGACTTTGCAGTAAATGCAAAAATCTTAACCAATAGAGGATAAATTGGTAAAAATGAGAACATGAAAATCGGAAAACAGCTATTCCTAGTAGCATTGATGATGGGGTTGGCAAATGAGAGAACAGGTTACGTCTCCTTTGTTTGTCTTCTATCTTTTTGTTTTTTTGGGTTTCAACAAAGTGTCTGAATCAGTTTATGTACACCTCGAATAATTTCTCATATCCGATCGAAGGCATTCACACCAGACCCCGGTCACAATAAATTACTTTTATTTGCTTCCCGACCCCGAAAATAAAATCCTAATCAATTGTGTAATAAGCAAACACACAAAAACACCAACCAACCGGATTAACTCTCGAGAGATTGTCTGGTCCCCTCCCTCCCCCTCTCTCTCTATCAACCATGTTGTGTTGAGTGACAGGACAGGCAATCCAAACATGGTCTAAAGTGAATGGCACAACAACTATCTTATCGAGACATGACACCCACAAACACCCCCACTCGATCGCTAAAAGCCAAGCAAACCAATAAAGATGCCAAACACTATGATTTGACGTTTCAGATTCTACAATGCCCACCTTTTCCAACACCAAAATAATCACTGACACCCCCCTCTTTATTGGGTAAGTTATTGAACGGTCCTCCTAAACCCAAATTGCTACTCATTCCGTTCCAAAATTTTTGGTATTTTTCGATATTTATGTCATTTTTAAAATTTTTATATCTTTCAATTTATGATAGTTTTTTTATAATTTTGAAAATTTTATATTATAGATTTTTAATCGAAAACTATTAAGTAGGATTCATATTAAAAAATATAAGAGTTTAAAGAATATTACAGATATCGAAAAAGTTCAAAGATTTTGGGACGAAGGGAGTAAATAATTACTCCCTTCGGTGGTGGTTCATGTGTTTTTTTGGGAAGAACATCAAGAAATATATAGACAGCGTAAACAGTTTACGAGCAAATACAACCCACAGTGGTTCATTTTGAAAAGATAGTAATTACTACGATGGTAACAAAGAAAACAAATTGAAAATTGTGTATTTTGCTCCAATGTTTTTTTTTTCAGTTACTCCTATTCGCTTTTGTTTATCTCTCATGGTCTTGGGAGAACGTGCACTTTTGCAGAGAGAAAAATCATCTCCCCGTCAATGTTTTTTAAAAGGCTTTATCACCAATAAAAAAAAAATTGCTCAACTAATGTATATTCTTTGCCCATTGAATGATCGGAAAGTCTACCCTTACCGACCAAAAAATCAAGATCGGAATCCCGACACTCTGTCGGGCACATTCCGGCCACCGGACGGCAGATCAGAGCTGTCCAAAAATTCTAAAAAAGAAAAACCGAGTGGGCCCTCACCAGAATAAACAGCATCCGACAGGTGTAGATGGCCGATCCAAACAATTCATTTTTGTGTTTGGATCGGCCAAAAATGGAGTGCTTGGATTAGCCACCTACACACATCTGATGCAGTTTATTCCTGCGCAAGCCCACTTGGTTTCTTTTTAGAATTTTTGGACTGGTCGAATCGAACATCCGATGGCCGGAATGTGCCCGACGGAGCGTCGAGATTCAGATCGGGATTTTGGCCTTCGGGAACTGTAGCATTACTGTTGAATGATTACTGGCAAGACTGCTCAACTAATGTATATTCTTCGCCTATTGAATGATTACTGGCAAAGACATTTTTCTTTTCTTTTCTTTTCCGTTTTTGAATGAGAATGATATAAAGGACGGTAATAATTTTTTCTTTTCTTTGAACAATTGCAATAAGTTTGTAAGCAAATATGTGGAAAAATAAGAAATGTGTAAATGTAAATTGAAGAAAAGAAGTGTAAAAATAAATCACTACTCCTTCCGCTCGTAATTGTTTTGACCAATATAGGGAATACAACATTTTTACGGGACACAACATCACAAACATGCACCTGTAATTGCTCAACTTTTCAAAAGTTACGCTCCAAGTTTTATAAAAAGGTTACTTTAACTCAAATAATATTGGCAAAACGGAAATTGAATTTATAGGTACAGAGGGATTCGGAAACTATTTGTTGTTAAATGGAAACCCAATACTAGTTGTTGAATTCAAAAGGAGTATAATGTAATACCATACTAGCTAATTTTATTTTATATCTTTCAAGATGAATGAAATTAATTTTACTTATAAAAAAATAGTAACTAGGTGACCCCCGTATCTCTTTCTCCTTTGTTCTGAAGTCGAATCTATTTTGAGCCACATGCCCATTATTACTTCTATTCTCATAGGATTAATCTAGAAAAGAGCCTTTGAAGTGACAATTAACAAATAATTTACCCATTAATCATCTTTCGAAGTGTTCGCTTTTCATTTTTTTGTAAACTGATTGTTGCGCTTCCACGGTTACCATCCACATTCCTCTTTTAATTTGTTTTTTGATCCATGTGAATTCACTATATTATTTCTTGATGCGTGAAAAAATAAACTTATGAGAAGACAAAATGGTAATTTCGCGTGAATTAAAAAAAAAAAAGAGTGCGGACGTTAGAAAGAAAAGTGCAAAACCACTGCCCTGATCATCTGATCGATTATGATCTGAGCACTGAATGTGACGGGTCAACCCATGAACTGTTTACATCATCCACCACCACATACATGCATGTATATATATGCCCACACACTACACCTGTATGTATTTATATCATTACAGCTCCACTCTCTCAGGCAATTGGTCCTCACTGTGACAGATTTTTAATTATTCCCCGATTATGTGGCATTTTTTTAACGTAATATTAATTACGATGTGTTTCACTAACTAAAATAAATACTTATTTTTTGAATTAATTTTTCTTGGCGAGGAACAGTGATTTCATTTTTGTCAAAGAGTAACCTGTATTGTCTGTGTTTTAAGTGGTTTTTTTTTTTAAGAAAGGCATACAAATGTCACATAATAGTGTGTGAGTATTTGCCGAGCAAAAAAAAATAGCGTGTGAGTATTTGATAACTCATTATAGAGGTAGAGCTGCAAAAGAAAGGAGCTGTTTGTGAACAGCTCCAAACTCGGCTAACTAAGTGCTATGAGCTCACTCTAGATTGGTTGTTTAAACTTGACTTGTTAAGTTAATAAATAAGTTCGAGCTATAATTTTATGCTTGTTTCGTAAATGAGCTAGGCTTAAAATTAGAAATCTCGAGTTTTGAACTCAAGCTTGGCTCGTTTTGTATTTGTTTGATTCAAGCTTGACACACATAAACACTAACGAGCAAGACCTCAAATTTGACTAGCTATCTCCTCTCGAGCTCGAACTTCACATAATTTTATGAGCCAAACTCTGATACTTCGAGACTCGACTCGACTCGTTTGCAACCCTAATCATGGGTACCTGGTGGAATTTGGAAGCCTTTACAGCATCTCAAGAGATGTATAATTTGTTGGTGTCATTTTGGGAACATAAAGTGAATGCACATGATCATATAGAATTGTTACATCATGGTCAGATTTTGTATAGGATTCCTCGTTCTATTTCATAAGGGTTGTATCAAAATTAATGTTATTACTTTGGGTCTTTCACTCTTCTTCGAGTATCAATATCATGATGCGGTGTCTTGTCTCTTTTTCTTCCTCGATATACCCTTTGTCGAGTTTCTAATAAAATCTTTTTGCCGTTTCAAAAAAAAATATTAATGTTATTATTTGTGATGAATTTGGAGCGTGCATGAAAATAGCATCGGGATATTTCAGTGCAAACCGGAGTATGTTTCTGCCCATTTTAGCATTACCGCATGCACCAACTGCTATAGCGGTGATGCTCTTACATACATGGTTCGGACTGGAGATATAGATATTGTTAAGTATCAACTCATCTAAAAAATTAAATTTGTTCGAGAGCAATAGCGGACTTACCAAGGGGCACGTGCGGCAACATGCCTCCACTCAATTCCATATTATTTTTTTCAACTATAAATTTTCTTTTTGTTTGACTTAGAACTACAAAGTATAATTTGCACATATATAGATGTTGTCCCGATGATCCAAGACATTTAAAATGTAGAGATTGTCAAATGGTTTGTCCACGCAAACAATCAAGTTGATCAGACACCTATAATAACTTGATAATTTTTTTTGAAAGGCGAAAAATTTATTTAGCTTTGAAAACAAATTTTTTTTTTTGCTCGGCAAAATGAAACTTTTATAAAATACTCGAAGGGGTTACATCGAGGGAAAACACCAAGCTCACAGAGCTTTGATACACCATAAGCTGCACACGCATCCAACCGATAGTTGGATGGCACACCCAAAAAACTACCTTACAATCTTAGTTTTCGGATACCATCTAAAAAGACCTTAAACTCCTCCACAATGTAGACGTTGATGTTGAACTTTGCTTTCATCCACATTGCGACCCTTGTTTTAACTACATCTCCCACTTCGCAGGCCTGTTTTGTTGAGTTGTTGAAAATATAGTCATTCCTCACCAACCATAGGGACCATAACGTTGCATAGAAGCAAGCTTCCCAAATGTGTTCTCCAGCTTTGAAAACAAATTACAAAGATTAAATGGTTCTAAGACAGCTTCAAGCTAGAGATGAGAAAACTCACAATGGAAAATAACAGCTCCAACAATCATAAGCCAACACGGACCTAAAGGGAGAGAATAACAGCCCAAGGTTGGCAATAAACCAATAAAGAAACACTCCCAAAAAGACACCTAACACCTAAGACTCAAAACAAAACCCAACTAGAAAACACCAAACCTGGCAAACCATAACCAAAACAAAGCAACAAAAATAAGAAATACCCAAAGAAAACGCTTAAGAAATAATCATCTTGCAGTAGCAAGAACCTTGGCCCTCTCCGCATCTTTAGCGTCCATAGCCATGAATCCACAAACGATTTCCTCCTCATTACCCTCGTAATTAATGCCGATGATTTTTTCTAAAGACAATAGCGTCTGAGTCTCGTTGAGATGAATCCGGTTAATTCCTCCACGAGAAGAGGATAAAGCAGCAACTGCAACGGCAGCTCTGAACACAACGCATTTTAGCTTCTTTTTTCCGTCTGTCTTCTTGAATTTGTGATTCTTACTTGCACCCCTCTTCTTGAGTTTTGGAATGCCCAAAATATTGTCTACCGACTTCTGTTTCTATTTTTCTTTCCCTGAATTCTTAGCCTCCTCAACTGGGTTGAGGTCAACGAAAAGATGGATGCCCTCAACTTCCTTTGTCATTTAAAAAGCCTACGTCTGATAGGTTCCAAAAGTCTTCATTAGGCTCCGCAACCTTTGTAGCAGGGTCATATACCACTGCGCCATCTTCTGAACAAGGAAGATTATCCCCTGCAACAATTGCTCCATCATAAAAGGTTTGGGATTTTTCCTTTGCAACTATTTCACTATCCTGACTACACTGAAATTAAAGACTCCGAAGGTTCAGAGTCGGCCACAAGCATATTATCCCCATCAAGATCGGCCTCATTGAGTCTAGTATCAACGCCACCACTTACTGACTTGCAATGGGATTCACGCCCGTGAACAACATCCAGCTCTGCATCCGAAGAGAACCCATTGAGTCCAGTATCAACGCCACCACTTAGTAACTTGATAATAACATATTTTATGTTGTGCGCAAAAAATGGTTAGACAATGTATTTTTTTTTTATGAGTAAAAGTATTTTGATGAAGTGGCACTTAGAGTCTAATCAATATTTTTGAAATGACAATTTATTTGATGAGCTCTATTATATGAGCGGTTCGAAGCAATGAGGGGAGATATAGCTGTGGACAAATTGCACTTGGAGGAAATCAAAGTTCTTTTATTAAGTTAGAAAGTAAGAAAAATAGACTGCCCCAAGAAGAACAAAACAATAAAACAAAATTTTGCAAAACGTCACCACTCGGTTCACTGAATTCTTTTAACCTTCGATGTTAAATAAAAACAAGTTTTTTTTTATTTTCCTTTGTTAAATGGATGTGTCTTACTGAAAAATTTTAGCGGTACATACATATTTGTGGATATGTTTTTTTTTTTTTTTTTGTCAAAGTTTAGAGCTGTTTTCATTGATATAAAAACAGTACATTGAGAACGGGTATCCACCCCCAAGGAGAGAGGAAAACAACCACAAAGGAGACCTAAACTCATAAACGAACATTCAGGACCTCATACAGACAAGACTCGTCTCCGATCATGAAAAGCCATCAAGACGATTGACATAGAAAATCCACCACAAAAACACCCACAAGGAGTGAGAAAGTCCTACAGGGAAAGAAAACCAACAAAAAAACAGCAATAAAAAACTAAAGCAAAACCTGCAAGCAAATAACAAATCCACACTCCTAAGTCCAGCGGCCCAAAAACGCCGATCAAGACCTTCACTACCGCCGCCGTTGCCACAAGGGCGGTTGAGACACAACAAAAACCATGGAATGGAACCTTGATTACCACATCAGCCACACCCTACCATACAACACCACCTACTACCACCTCCGTCCCAAGAAACTATGCCTTCGTCAGGGCGCGAACCTATGCGACGCCCAGAACGACAAGAACGAGGCCGGCATGATAACGTCAATGGAACTGCAGGACGATTGAAAAGAAGAGCACACTGTGCGGAAGATCGAACAAACGAACACACAGGCGGACTGCTCTGATGACGATCAGCTCCGTCGACGTTGGGGATTGCCAAAAATCAGGGAGGATAGATCTAAAGAAGAGAGATAGAGAGAGAAAGGGGGGGGGGGGGGGGGGGGGGGGTTGTTGTGTGGAAGCTGCCCCTCCCCTAGGAAACCCTAAGCGTCAACACTCTTAGGGAGAGAAAAAGTTGTTTTTCGAATGATGTAATTCTTTCAGGATATGAATAATTATGTGCCCCACTACAAGCAATACCTGGGTCCGCCACTGTTCAAGAGGCTCTCATTTATAAGCATTACATATGGTGCAACTATTGGACTATAAGATGGGCCGATATTTGTACATGAAATCTATTGCACACAAAGGGATATTGGAGAGAGAGAGAGAGAGAGAGAGCATCACAGTGACTGAAACAAAAATATGTGCATTATTACAAAGAAATATTATTGCTACCACAATGTTTGGAGCTCAACATCAATGCAATTACAAGGATGAAAAACCAAAAAACGAAAAAAGAATCCAAGAAGTTCCGGCAATTCAGAAGGATAAAATGTGAAAATAAAACAACATGATATAGGATCGATGCTGAGGTTTTTGTAAGGGCCATTCAATTGGGTTATAGGATAAAGCTAGAATTGATCATTATCAACCTCAAAGCTTAGGTATTTTATCCCATGCATAAAAGAAAATAACCCAGAGATCAATTTATTAATAATCGCACCAATTGTCTCATTGGTAGACAATTTTAGTACAAATTAGCAGAACCAGAGTCTTCTTGATCAGGAGTCTCATTTGCTGCAAATGATTGGTCTAACTTTGCTTTTTTGTTTCCATCCAACTTTAGCCCAAAGTGGATGTGAGGGAAATGTGCCCACTGCATTGATACAAGAATGGCCTCATTAGCAAATATCATTAAAAACCTCTGTATCAAGCAAAATTCAAGTCTATGGAAAACACGGAAAAATGCTGAATAAAGTCAATTTTATTGATTTGAAAAATTAGAGTTACAATCTCTGATGAATTAAATTTACATGCCTACATCCTCCACGAGCTAGGTAATTAGAGTATCCACACCGCATGCCAAAAATGGCAAAATTTGTTGCCATTCCTCTAAAATGTCAAAAGAAACGACGAATTGGCGGATATAAACCCACAAGCAAAAAATTCTCTCATATTTGGCAAAATGCCAATTCCTTTGTCATATATAGCAAAATTAATGGCAAAATTTCTTGCCATTCCTCTAAAATGTTGAAAGAAATGACGAATTGGCTAATATAAACCCACAAGCAAAAAATTCTCTCATATTTGGCAAATGCCAATTCCTTTGTCATGTCATGTATAGCAAAATTTATGGCAAAACTACCATTTTTGAGATTGAGGGAGAGATTTAAACAAATAGCAACGAACATATCGGTGTAACACTTTTGCCATTTTGTTTTTGGCAAAATAACACGCTTTGTTGTTTAAAAATGACATTCATAGGTGTGGATGTTCTAATTGGGGGAGGGGGGAAGCAGGCAAATCTATTTGGCTAAATTCAAATAGAATTTATTGCGAAGCGAAGATGTTAGCACTCAACGGCATGGAAAACAACGGTTGATTTGCAGAAAAAAAGACTATGGGGTAAACGATAAAACGAGTACCGAAAAGTAGGTAAATATGTTACAGTGTTATTAGGAGCAAATTGCATACGAAATATCGAAGTGTAAACTCTTTTAGGTTTCAGATTGCTTTTTGCCAGTGTATTCTTAATATTTTTAATCTTTGTAATTATTTATAAAGATTAATAAATTCTTTTTACTTAGCAAAAAAAAGTGTAAACTCTTTTAATCGGAAATGTGGCATGTACAATTTATCTTTGGGATTTAAAACGAGACCGATTCATCGTGTTCAATTAATCTTCTTATCGGTTCCTCCCAAGATTAATAAATCCATGTTTTTCGCAGTTTAAAAAAAAAAAAAGAAAAGGGAACTGCTCAACTGCCATATCTTGAGTAAAAATAATTTGGCCCTATATGTAGAATTTTTCTTTTTTGTATTGGAAAAATATATATTAAAGAGAACTTAACAGGGTACATCGAGGAAAGAAGGGGGACATCCAACCAAAGGTTGAATGAAGAAGAGAAAAGTGAAAAAAACAAATGGCACAACCCAAAATATCATGGAAAACCAACAGGATATGTAGAATTATTCTTCACAAATATGTATGTAGAGTTTCGATATATATTTGGCTAAACTTTGAATAGGCTTTATTAATTAATAAGGCATATATTATAAGCATTGGACATTTCCTTCCAAAGGTTGAATACAGGAGATTTACTTGGAATAATTAAAAGTGCATTGGAGATAATTAAAAGTGCATTGGAGATAATCTCCAATGCACTTTTAATTATTCCATGTAAATCTCCTTTATTCAACCTTTGGAAGGAAACAACCATTGCTTATATATGCCCTAATTTATTTATTTATTTATTTCTCCTTTCGGCCTCATAATATGCTTCAATCTTTGTGGCTAGTACTATTTGGTCTTCCTATCGATGTACTATCTGTTGATCGAGTTTTAATAAAATTTTGTTGTCGATAAAAAAATAAAATAAATGTGACTTACGTTTTTAGCTGCTGTGCTAAAAGCTTCCCGGTGGCTAATCTCAGGATTTCCGGTCTTTATCCTTTGAATCTCCTCTCTGTAAAAGTGGAACAATTTTGTAAAAGACTCATTTATTTATTATACATTTTATTTGTGGAAGGAGAATTAGATAGGAAAAAAAAAAGGAAATGTATTTTCCTAACTATCTTACTTAATGAATCGATTATAAGCAGAGGGAACACGTTGTCTCTTCTCCGGGGCTGCATAGCTCAAGATAACCAAAAGATGTCAAAACAATTAAACATGAAAATTTATAGAACATGAAAGTGCAAAAAAAATATATATATATATCAGAACATGAAAATGCCATTTACCTCATATAGAACATGAAAATGCTAATAAGCACTAGGCATTTCTGGTATTTCGTCCAATCTTTTATTAGATGCTTGATGTATATACCCTTTGTCGAGTTTTGATATATAAAAAATTTGCCGATCAAAATAAAAGTACTTGGCAATTTTTTTCTTCAAATATGAGGTACAACTTTATATGCTTATTGTTAGCATAACATTTGTCTAACATTATGCATGTTACCAAATTGTGTACGTTTATGGTTCGGCCTATTTAGACTTGGTTAGTATTCACATATACGTTTCTCATGTTAATCTAGGTTTTCTTATTATGCATGCATGTTTCATTAATTTATTTACCCTTTTTAGTCACCAAATTTAGTAGCATATGCAAAGACATGCTAGAGAGCATTAATGTTTTTCTAACATGGTAACATGGATAAAAGAGGTGTTTTATCCAACCCTGGTTGGATATTTTCTATGCTTATAGCTCTTTGTAATTTTTGTTTTATCCTCGATGTACCCCTTTAATAAAAGTTCCTTTTGCCGAGAAAAAAAAAAAACATGGTAACAGACCTTCTATCCCTATAATTCAGTATCGACATGACTGACATAGCACTCCATTGCCACTTGCTATTATCTTTGTGAAACTCTGATTAGACGTTTCCTTTTCAACTTTTACCTGTTTTGTGAAGACGCTTTCTTCCATATTTGTATGTACAAACAAAGCTATATTCGCGTCTATCTTGTATGTAGTCTTATACGCGTCAGTTATGCATGTGGAGAGAGAGAGAGAGAGAGAGAGAGAGAGAGAGAGAGAGAGAGAGAGACTCACGGCGAATGGGAGGCATTCTAGGAGGTTCGAGTTCAGCAGAACCGAATGCACCAAATTTGCTACATTTAGAAGATGATCCTCCACTGTCCTTGCTTCCAGATTCAAAGCTCGATTGTTGTTTCTACAAACCAAGGGAAATTTAAAAAAAAAAACATGCATATTTTAGCTTACATAAACCAAACAAGTCCTTGTTTTTTTAACTATAGCAAAGTTTAAGATTATAGGGAAAAGATTTAGACTCATATTGAATTGTTTTTGGATGATCAGTTTTATTAGACTCAGGAAGAAGAAGAAAATCAAGAAAGGAAAACTAGCAGGACTAGGAAGGCATGAGGAAGGAGGGAAAGTTTCAAATCAAAGCCCCAGGCAAGTTAGAACTCAAAATTCTCAAATTAAAGTAAACAATAACAAGCCCATGTGGTTATTAGGGCTATATTGTTTGGGGCCTAGTCCTTAGGGTGTGTTTGTGCTTAGTCTCAATAGTTTTTTTTTTTTTCTTTTTTTTCATTCAATCATTGGTTGAATTCCCCTCCCTTCCCTCAACTTAATATACCCCAATCAAGTTTTCTTTAATAAAATACTTCATCTGTCCCTTTTTAATTGTCCACTATGACTTTACGTGCCATTTTCAATTGTCTATATCTCTCACTGTATATTGCTAAAAATATGCATTATGAATCTTGTTTGA
This sequence comes from Rhododendron simsii, assembly GCA_014282245.1. Classification (NCBI taxonomy): domain Eukaryota; kingdom Viridiplantae; phylum Streptophyta; class Magnoliopsida; order Ericales; family Ericaceae; genus Rhododendron; species Rhododendron simsii. Next base: position 37,623,795 of record CM024953.1, on the reverse strand, counting down.
TAGATCTTAATTATTTTCTATAAGACAATGATTTTAAAAATATAAAAATCCTGTTCGGTTAGGATTTTGAGGGATGTTTTTAAAAGTAATGAGTGCAGACAGATAGATATAGAAAAATTATTGGAGACCGTGCATATATAGAAGTTTTGAATCCCCCAAACGAACAAGCCCAAAATATAGTATACATCGAGAGATATAAATAATTAAAAATGGCACTTAGAACCGTAATTGATGTTTTTGGCATATATAGAAAACCCACATCATGTTGACATGGAATAATGTGCCATAATTCAATTTGGAGAGAGCATAATATTTGGTTGGAGAAACCTCAAAACTTGTTACCATTGACCATGAAGACCAAGAAGAGAGGAGGCATAAAAGTTGTTTGAAAAAGAAGTCATTAATATGGACCAAAATATGAACCAATTAAAATCAGAGACAAGCAACAGCTACCGAAACAGCAACAGTACTCTCTCTATTCCCCAAAACCATGTTCCATTTTGAGAAATTACATTGGCATTGGGTACTATACTGAAGTCATAGGATTTGCTATTTTTTGGGAGATTTGAAAAATTACGAGAAAATATGGGGACCACAAATTAAAGTAACCACCTGAGGAGGATCTTGAAGAGGAATAGTCTGAAGCAAAGCTCCCATGTTGACAGACAGCAAATTTGCACAATGCCCACATCTAACTGTCACAATTGTCAACATGTTGTTGCATGGTACACTAACCTGCAAAACCAACTTAATTATTGTGAAATATAACCCTAAGTACATTCTTTAATTCATTTTTTGTTTAGGGCCTCCCCCCTCTTGTTTTTTTATTTTTTTGATTGGCAAAAAGATTTTATTAAAATTCTACAAAAGGTACATCAAGCAGGCTTACTCTAGATAAAAGGAACACTTGAAGCACAGAGCGAGAAGGCCAAAAAAAAAGGAGAAAAAGAAAAAAAAATACATCCAATCAGAAATTGAATGAAAAACCCAAACAGATGAAAAAGTCTTCCTTAAAGCTCCTATATATCAAGCAAAACCCTTGTTGGGAGATTTTATGTGATGGGGTTGCATAGTGAATAAGGCTAACGACGGTGAGAAGTCTCCCTTGAGAGCTTTGAAGCCAATGCAAATTACATTCCAACGGTGTAATTCATAGTACGTGAAAAATATACGGAGAATACATTCCTTGAACTACTTTAGGTGCTCATTTTGTTTTCACCCTGACGGTAATTACTTACAGTTGAAATAACCTTAGGTCCTGTTTGGAAATATGTGGATTTCACGTAGAAGGATTTAATATTGCAAGTGGTTTGTGGAACTAGAATGGAAGATGAATTAAGAGCAGAAATTTAGTTTATTGGGATAACCGTATAATTACATTCCTTAACGTGAATGATTTCTAATTGATAATGTCAAAATGTGCAGATCTAAGCTGCCTAATTTATATTTGTTACTAGCCCGGTTTCTAGCTCAAGTCTATTTTTTACCAGAAAAAAAATATTAATAACTCGAAAGGTACTAGCCGGACGGACTGCATTTGGATTTGGAAGGGTGATGTCAATCCCTGAATCAAAACTTTTCTGAGAGGAGAACCAAATAAAGGCAATGTAATTTTTTTTTTCTCAACAAAGAAATTTATTAATTTTCAAAATGTTACGTGCAAAAATTAAAGGGATCAATGGCACAACGGAATCACAACATAAAGCAAGCATCCCAATGCAATTAGTGGCAGCAAATTAATTGACCTATCTCACCAATCTAAAAATTCCAAATAGAAAATAAAAAGAAAAGGGGAAACTTCAAGCCATTGATTTCATGAGCATCACTACTTACCAGTGAAAACAAAGATTCAAAGTTTAGTAATGACGAGAAGAATTAATTCAGAAACCAGAAGAGTAATGTGTGCATACGTCTCTCTCTCTCTCTCTCTCTCTCTCTCTCTCTCTCTCTCTCTCTCTCTCTCTCTCATATTGAAACGTAAGAAAGTGTTCTTCTTTACTGGCTATTTCTCGGCCCGTATATCAGTGATATTAACAGACCTGACTCATGGGTAACGTTAAAAGAGAGGCTCTTTCCTTTCGGTGGTCCTCACTTTACACAGCAAGCCAGGAGAGAGAGAGAGAGAGAGACGTGACCAGAAGGAAACCACATTAGACCGAACGAAGATGGCTATGCTATACTTACCCCAAAAAAAAAAAAAAAAAGATGGCTATGCTATGAATAAAGGGGGAGAGAGAGAGATGTGAAAAAAATCATGGAGAGAGATGTAATAATGCACTCTTTTTTTTTTCAGTCACTGTGATGATCTCTCTCTCTCTCTCTCTCTCTCTCTCTCTAGATCTTCTTTTGTACAGTATGTAAGATCACACATCACACTATTTTGATTCCTCAAAAAAGAAACACATAGGAGAGAATGCACTCAAAAGGGGCTACGCAAAAGAGGCCTTGTTATCATGAGAAAAGGGTTTTTGAAAAAAAAAAAAATGAAAGAAAAGCATTTCTCAAAGCCATAATTTCCTTTATCAAAGAAACTAGACATTAGCATCTTCAACAGCCTAACCATTTTTCTTGCTATTTTGGTCAGGAAAAATGTCTTAGCTAGCCGCCAAACAAGTGTAAAACCCAATAGTCTAGGCATTTGCCTCAACAAAACCATAGGCGTGTGTGTGTATATTTATATATATATATATATATATACACACATATAAACCATTAAAAATTCCAAAAATCCCACCGTAGTTTTACTCGAACTCGAAGAAACTCGCCAGAAAAATTTAAAGTCGAAGCAAACTCGCCAGAGAAACTCAAACTCGAAGTAAATGAGATTTGAATCATCGGAGAAACTTGCTGGGGTAACTCGAACTAGACGCAAACGAGATCTGAGTCATCTGACTGACCAAAGTGCCTCGAAGCAAATGAGATCTCAGGCTTCGACAAACCACTCAACTCATCGTGAACATGGCCTGAATCGGATTTGGGTCGTGGGTGTTGGACGAGGACGAATCATTTTTATGACACCAGCGCCGTCACACCTCAACTTCCATAGTAACCACCACCAGCAGCCATACCCACCTCTTTCTCTCTCTCCCTCTCTCTCTCTCTCTCTCTCTCTCTCACAAACACACAAAATCCTGTCAGCGATCTCATCTCCAAAACCCGAAAGTAGAAATCGGCGACAGACGACGACGACGACGATTGTTTGCGGATCTTGGGGGGGGAGGGGGTGAAAAGTGGCTTGCTCCTTGTGGCGAGGTACTATAGCAACGGAGATAATGGCGAGGTAAGAGGTTGTTGGGTGTTGATTTTAGGTGGTTTGGCTCAGCCATTTCCTCTTTTGGGGGTTTTGCTGAGGCGGTAACAGATGCTCTTACATCTTGGTCTATTGGAGATGCTCTTGTATCTAGGTCTGAACAGTATAACCCACTGGAGAGAGAGGGAGAGAGGAAAAGGAGGAGCAAGGTAATGGCATCTTTGATTAAAATGGCAAAAAATTGTACAAGTCCTTATGAGTTAGTAGTTCTGAGCAGAAGTACAAATGTTGAGGGGAAAAAATGATGAATGATTATTGCTGAATTAAATTAAAAACACAGCCAACATTAGAGAGAATTCAATTCAGTAGAGTGTGGGATCATAGGATGAGACATGAAACTGGGTAGCTAGTCTCTTCTGAAAAGGGATTAAAAAAGGCTTATTGTTGACTTTATTATAAAAAAATCACTGTACTGACCTGAATATATATATATATATATACACACACACACTCACACACACACACGCACACACAATACACATACATACACATACAGTAATAATTTAAAAACCATATGTGCAGCCCTAATTTAAAGATTCAGTGTGAAAATGATAGGGCTTTCCATGAGTTTAAAGCATTATCTAATTCTACCGTTATATTGCATAAATTCATGCGTTAATATCTGTTCAAATTATGTGCTAATTAATTTGGTGGATCGATCTTAAATCTTGATTATCGATTCACCAAATTAATTAGCACATTTTTTGGAAACAAAAAACCTTTGTTCATCCTTTTCTTTGGAGTATATTTCAATTGGTAAACAAAATCTTTGAACATTTGTTTCAGGCTTTCTGCGTAAACCCACTTCAGATTTACATGAAATATAACTTATAAGCTTGAATCTTAAGCTAACTCCCGTAAATCAAGAATTTTTAGTCCATGGAAATAAAATCGAAAGAATTTGTACCATCAAGCGATCCCGAAACATTTATCAGTCAGTCGTCGAGGGTAATGCTTACCAGAATTTTCTTACCGTGGTGGCATGATCGCCGCATAAACGCGGTGAAGGACGAATATGGTTTTTACGGTGATTTCCGCCGGCCGTAAGATATTCGGAGCTCAATTGAAACACAACAAAAATAATTCCGGTGCGAAAGCCACGAAAGCAGATCGAGAAAATTAAGTGAAATTCATAGATGAAAACATATACCGCTAAAATCGTGTTGCAGAAGTTGCAGTGGACGTAACAAACGCGCTCGGACGCCATGTCCGATGACATTTTTCTTAGCTACTAGCTCAGACTATTTGTGTAGATAGATCACCACACCAGATCAGATCAGAGGAATTCTTTGACAAATTCAAGAAAGCCGTAGCAGCTGAAATTTTTTTGTGTAGATCACAAAATTACTCATCAGAAGACCAAGAGAAGCCAAAAACACACATAGATAGATAGATAGTTACAGACAGAGAGAGAGAGAGAGAGAGAGAGAGAGTGCACAAGTGATCGACGGGACTGGACTGGTCGGGATAGTGGTGGGGGGGAGAGAGAGAGAGAGAGAGAGTGAGCGAGTGGGAGTACGGAGGAAGGGTGTGAGTGGTATTGTGATGTGGGTAGAGAGGAAAAAGGCGGTTTTTCCGGAAAGGTGGATTGTGGATTAAGAGAGAGAGAGAGAGAGAGAGAGAAGAAGGAGGAGGGGGAGGAGGAGGGAGGTTGTGTTGTGTTGGGTTATGAATTATGATTGAGGGAATGAGTGGGTGGGAGTCACTGCCCCTACAGTAACCAGTCCAGTCCACTGTGGCCTTCCGTGTAGCGGACGAGGAGGGGGTGTGAAAGATAGATAGAATAATTAATGCCCCTTTGGCTTTGGAATAATACTAGTACCAGAGAAATTATTCCATGCCTTCAAGCATAACGAGGCGGTGTTCCAAATTCAAATTTAATCACACATTTATGTGCAAAGTTTGAAGTATAACGTGGCAATACTTCAAAAACATTAAATGATTTTTCTTAGTATTGGTAGGGCTGAGAGAGAGAGATGGGGCCACAGCTCTGCTTTTGATTTTGCATTATGCTTTTTTTTTTTTATCCGCTTGCATGATGCTAATAGCCTACTACTATAGGTCGGCCTCTGTGTATAATAGTGGATGTTTGCTGCATGGTTAATTTCGTTCACTAAAAAATCATGGTTAATTGTAGCTACGTGGACAAGCGGACTTTTTTTTTTTTTGGTCAAACGATAATTTGTAATTTTATAGATCCAAGAAACAATACATCAAGATAAAGTACTTCATCCCTAAATAAGGGATATCAAAGAACCAAATAGAAGGAGATTCCATCTAAAAACTACACCCAACTCCAACTAGAGGGTTGTTCAGCTAAATAATCAATTCTGGATTATTTTTTATCCTTATTCAAAAATATTCGCATTTGTTTCGTCAATTTTTTGAGAATTATTGTTTCGTCATTACAAAAGAAATCTAAAAAGTAAAAAATTACTATCAAAATCCAAACTTTTTTGAATAAAGACGAAAAAATTAGCTTATTTTTGTCTTTATTTAAAAAAATTGAGTTTCGTTTATAATATTTTATTTTTTAGATTCCTTTGGTCATGACGAAGCAATAATTCTCAAAAAATTGATAAAAAAACCTAACAAATGAGATTTTTTTTTTTGAATAAGGACAAAAAATAATTCATTGTGGATTATTTAGCCGAACAAACTTTCTAAACCGACTGCTCCAAACAGACGGAACATTTCAGAAAACAACTAAAAACACCCACATATGAACAATAGAAGTCCCACACATGGGACACCAAAGAAGAGAGCAAAAAAAGAGAGAAAACTGGTAACAAAATCAAACGGAGTCTGCCGTACCAGAGCAAACTTTATCCACCAACCTAGATCTCCTACTCCGGTGGAGAGAGGACGCCTCCGGTGACCACGATTTGCACGGCACTACCTCAAAAGTCATCGAAATACATGGCGAAAGAGTCGAAGGAGGGGTAGCGGATGGTGATTTTGGGAGGAGGAGGATGGAGGCGAAGGCAAAAGGAGAGAAAACTACTGACATCTACGATTGGGAGACGGAAAAACCCCACAAGAGGGAGAAATCTCTCCCCTCCCTTCACCCACTGGGCCGTAAAACCCTAGGGGAGGGGATTAGAGAGAGAGAGAGAGAGAGAGGGGAGTACTTCTTCTTACACCATGTGTTTAATTACTGGGTCCAATTTCAGACAAGCGGACCTAATGTGCCTTTAATCGCACTCCTCCGGAGCTTGAAAAAATAATCTGAAATGTTCACTGCTTAGAGGTAGACACTAACAATAAGCATATATGTAAAAAAATCACATCCATTGGACATCAGTAAATTATTGATCGAATCAAATAATCTTGCCCGAATTCAAGGCACAACATATTTTCGTGTCCTAAGGCACAGCAGGGCCCAATTTTTCGTGGTAGGAGAAATTGCATCGGGCTCACACCTTACTGACGGTCACCTAAACGGGGTTAACGGGAAATGAAATTATAACCTTTTAATCTTTACTGAAAGTTTTTTTTTGATAAGCGATAATAAATTTTATTAACCCATAACGCGAAGTTATAGAGGAAATAGGAAAAGAACCGGCCCGTTCTTACAACGATGGATAACACTGCCGTTTACCCAAGCATTAGAGGAATGCAGTCTTATTTTCCCTTGATCTTGGAATCATTAGCCCCTTGGCCGGCCAACATTTGTTATTCCAAACGGATGATCAGTATAATTTTATAAATGAACTGTCAGACAAATCTGTCTTAATAATGTGAGTACCAAATAAATGTCCGATGAAGTTGATTTCAAGTATTAGTGTTCAACAACTTCTACGAAATATTGAACACTTCAGATCACGATAATAAAATCCCAGTAAACTGCACCGAGATGCACTACACCCTCTCGTATCATAATTAATGCGCGCACTACAGAGAGTCGGAGACTCCTTGTCCGGAAATAAACCAACAAGAGTAAAGACAGCAAATTCTGATACAGCTATTGATCAAATATTGGTACCCCCTCTCAGTGATGCAACTACAGCTAGCCTTCACCGTTTCGTACGTCTCAAGCCCAAACAGTTTGGATATTCTTACCATTCTTACCATCTTAATACCAAAGCTAATCAGCTCCGGTCAATGGCAGATGCGGCCGGCCGTTTTAGCTTCAAATAAATTCAACCATTTTCTTCATGCATTTATCTTTCTTGCTGGCCCATAATTATTCAGGGGTCCAATGCTTTTTTCCCGTCAAAAAATGCTTTTTTCCGTACAACTGAGTTATCAGAAAATGCCAATAAAATTCATTGTGTGGCAAAGAAAGATTTTGTTAATCACTGAAACAGTGGATACAACAATTAAACAGGCGGCCAGCTTAATTTAATTTTCGGTATTATAATGATAAAATTTATTATGCTGAACAAAGTTTTCATACATTTTGGGTGGTGGTTGTTTTTCCCTTTTACTTTATGAAATATGTGTATTTACATACATATAACATCGTGTATGTATACTCGTGGGACAAATCTATATGGAATCCCCCTTCTAATTGTGTGAACAAAACATAACATGGTATGTGTTTTCATAGCGAATGTTATACTCCCCATTACGAAAAACTTGTATTACGTACTTTATATATCTGAAAAAATGAAAAGAAAACATGGTACATAAACCATCACTACAACACTAAGTAGCCTATAGCCAAGTTTAAACCCAATTAAGACCTTCCAGTTGATATAAACCATCACTACAATACTAAGTAGCCTATAGCCAAGTTTGAATCCAATCAAGACCTCCCAGTTCGAAGGGTCAAGGAGGTGTCATCCTGCCATCAAGGCTAGAGCGCATTTGCTCTTTTGTGTTAGCTTGTATGATTTTTTAATTTTGGCCAAAGTTTGGAATAGTTCAATTGATAAGAAAAGAAAATAGTACATCAAGAAGGACAACCATTCCCATAAAGGAGAGATACAAATCACTGTATTTTTAGTTATACTATGCGCCACAGAATTGTTACCATTTCAAAAATTCACTGTCAATCACACTAAAACACTCTACAAAACCAACGAGATGAGAAAGCTCCGTGAACAGGAAGAAAAATCCACACAGGGGTTGGACAAACCAAAGAACGACGACCTCCCGCTAGAGGTCCAACAAAACAAGAAGAAGAATCTTCCGAAAAGAGACAAAAAGCTACCATCTGAAAAAGAAAAAAGAAGCAATCGGTTAATAACTAGTTACAAATTGCCAGATTAGCCGGCCAGTTAGTACAGTACTAAGCATTTAATAGGTGATGTTAATGTACAAGAAAAAAATCCCAATAATAAGTATGAGATGGGAAATTAGAAGAAAAATAGCCACGTGTGGATCGCAAGACGGCCAAAAGAAAAATATCCCAACCCCGAAATCAATCGAACCGAATCCGAGACAAATAATAATAACAGCAATGAGTGCAATTGACTAGTGACCACTGTTGACCCATAGTCTTCTTTTTGGTGCATGTGGGAGCTAGCTACCAGTTAGAATTCATAAATTAGTCTTTTTTTTTTTTTATAACCAGATATTTGGGTCAACTTATGCGTAACTCGGCCAATTTTGGTAATTAACTAGAAGGGCTTTTTTTTTTTTGGTCAAAATGTGAGAAAAATTTTATTCATCTTATAGGCAGAACCTAAACATCAGAGAGATGAGAACTCCATGGGGATAAAATGGACGTCCACAGGCCGGACATGCCATGTGAAAGGACTTTTTGAGCACAAGCACCACAGTGCACTGCCCTATTACAATCACATTTAACAAAACCAAAAACACAGGAACTGAAAGATTTTTTCAAGACTAAACAATCATGAATAACTACTGCTATGTTTGAGGGAGGGTCTTGATCATCACTGCATCTCCTCACAATTGCTTCCGCGTCCGATTGCAATATGCATCTTAGAACACTTTAGAGCAATCCCCAGTTTCAACCTATTTTGAATGGCCAAAGCTTCAGCAATTCTGAACGAGTTGATCCCATGATGAATAGCCAGAAAAATACCTATAACCTGACCATCATCTCTTCTAGCCATTGCCCCTGTGCCAATAGTATTTGAGCTCCTTCAAACCGTCGCATTGAAGTTTATCTTCAGCACATTCATCTCAGGTCGCTGCGACACCAAAGTCCCCATGAAAGAGGAGCTCGAGGGGGGATGGGGGACCCTAGTGTTTGCGTTCTAAAATTCATAAAAATCACCTTGTGCTTTCCTACTAACAGCATCCGTTGCCCAAACTTTCCCATTGAAAAAAAAGTCGTTCCTTGCTCGCCATATCCACCAACAATAAAGTAAAGTCATAACTAAGAAGGGAGAGGGCAAACGACACTATGTGATATGATTGTAGATGCATTCCCATCAATTAACTATATACCTGCAATCGAGCAGTTCCTTAGGTCTTAGCCGAAATGGAGAGTGAATCCAGACTTTAATTGTAGAGAAAGGGCCATTTGAATTGCTATTTTCGTTGGCGCCTTGCCGGCTCTTTTCGGTGGTCTTAGGTGGCTTATACCGGTGTGCTTTTGTTCCGATTACTCTTTGTAACTGCTTATAAAGATTAATAATATCTTTTTGCTGAGAAAAAACAAGGGCCATTTGAATTGATTATTCGACCGTGCGCCAGATATTACCATTGGTGGGATTTTTTGTTTTGTCAAGGTTTAGAGGTATTTTCATTGATACGAAAACAATACATCGAGAACGGGTAGCCACTCCCAAGGAGGGAGGAAAGCAAGCACAAAAGAGGTCTAAATTCACAAACGAATATTCAAGACGTCACACAAATAAGACTGCCATCAAGACGACGTAGAAAACCTACCACAATTACACCCACAAGGACTATAAGAAAGTTCCACACAAAAGAAGAAAACCAACAAAAAACTAGCAAACAAAACCTGTAAGATCGAAAATAACAGATCCACACCCTTAAGTCCAACCAATTAAGACCTTCACTGTTGCCGCCACCGCTACCACAAGGATGGCTGATACACAGCAAAGACCACTGAACAAAAACTTGATCACCACAACAGCCACACCCCACCGTACAACACTATCAACTGCTACTTCCATCTCAAGAAACTACGCTCTCGTCAGGGCGTGAACCTATGCGACGCCCATAACGACAAGAATGGGGCCGGCCTGATTACGTCAATGGAACTACTGGACAATTGAAAAGAAAAGCACATGGTGAGGAAGATCAAACAAAAGAGCACACATGCGGATTGCTCTAGCAACGATTGGCTCCGTCGACGTTCGGGGCTCACCGAAATCTGGAGGAATAGATTTGAAGTTGAAACACTTAGAGAGAGAGAGAGAGAGAGAGAGAGAGAGAGATGACAACGGTTCAGTAGCTCTACTATTGGTGAGGTCAATAGTACTTATTTCTCATTTTAAGAGACATGTCATTTTCTTATAATAAATCACATTTAATTCAAAAAATAAAAAATAAGTACTTATGTAAGTTAGCGGAACAGGGCCTTACTAGTTATCAGAAAAACACATTTTACTGTCTAGATTGTACATAGAATTAACCACACTTTCCCTACCTAACTTTACTTCTAATTCCCTACGTTTGCAAGCTGAATTTCACGCTCGATTGTCTTTATACTCAAAAATCAACCACCTGAAGTAAGAAATAAATCGTCACAGAGAGAAATCAAAAAAATATAAAATATGTACCAAATTTTATAAAAGGTGACTAAAAAGACAATAAAACTTACTTATTTGAATTTTATTTGTCTTTAATGAATTTTATATAGCTTTTGGTCTTAAGTTTTTACAATTTAAATTCCTACAAAAGGCTAAGTTAAAATAATTGATGAAGTTTTAACAGAAAAATACTTGGCTTAAAAAACGATATGGAGACATGTAGCGGTAATGGTCAAGATATAACGGTATCAGTAGTATCGAACAATACATAACGGGAATTAGTTGTTGCAGTCGTCAATTTTTAAAAATCGGTTTTGAGAAAGAAAAAAAAATTAAGTGCCAAAATCATCCTTGACAGTGCGAGACTAGATCGACAGAAATAAGGAGCTTCGACTAGACAGATCTTCAGATATACTACAAGAGGTGAAAGCACTTCGTTGCTACTGGCCGGCTTTCAAACTCGATCTGCCAACAGTCAATCCAACAGTCAATTTATGCTGGTTCATGATGCTATTGCTGTTTGGAGATGTTGCTTTTGTTTTCTACAGCCTCCCTATGGAATTTGTGCTGTGATGCTGCTGTCATTGGTGCTGCATTGGATGGACTGTTTGAAGATGCTGAGAAGTGTTAATTTAGCCCTGCTTTGTTGGGGCCGGCTGGTTTGTGGATGCTATGAAGTTTGATCATATACGTACCTTTGTTTATGAAACTGGTTGGTGATTTTTGCAAGCTCACGAATGGTTACTGCTGCGCGCTATTCGGAGCATTGGAATGATCTTGTCTGGCTTTAGGATGGATCCATATCTCTCTTGTGGTTTCATTCAATTTCGTTGAATGTATTTTTTCTTTCTTTTTTCTCCTTATTTCTTTTGGCTTTCTCTATATATGATTCAAGTTTGCCTTGTATCTAGAGTTGGTCACCTCGATGTACCATTTGTCGAGTTCAATAAAATCTTGTTGTCGATAAAAAAAAAATCTAGGTAAGACGCCTTGCTTCTTCATCCGTATTCAGATTTTGCCTTGCTTGGTCAAGACTAAGTCATAAGCGACTAAAGAACTCTGCCTTTATTGGCCGTTACGATCGTGCATGAATTGGAAATGGATTGATATGTCACCAGAACCGGCCGATACTCATGCGAATTTCCCTGCCAATATATGCATGGGTACATCTTATCTTTGGAGTAACAATGAGATATTCCCTGTTTTGTGAGGTGAAAGTGAGCTTTAAGCAAGAGCATATATATATAAAGACTGCTTGTCTAGACTTTTAGTTAAAAGTCAACATCAATCGGGTGAGTGAGAATAATTGTTTTTACTGTATAAGTAAGCAATATTCTATCCATTTAAAGCAGCAACTCCATGTGCAAATAATTAAAAATCGATAATTTAGCTGTACATTTATATCTCATGGTAACTCCGCAGTAAAATGCTACTATTATTATTATACTGGTACGTAGCTCCTCGATGTTCAGTCCAGTTTATGCATATTTCAACTAATTCTAAGGGTTCAATTTCACTGCTCACTTTGTGGAGAGCATAATTAAAGTCGGGGCAAAATTCCGTATGGACTAGCCCCAAAGAAGTTGATCAATTACACCTAGATGGTTTCAAACATGAGACCTTATGAGGGAGAAACCCTCATAAGGAGTTTATATTTTTTGTGTCAAGTATAAAAAAAAAAAAGAGTGATTTTTACTATCTCCTTTTTGATATCCACATCCTATTTATATTTTCTAGTGTTGAAAGTGTATTTTTTTTTTTTGCTAAAAGACAAAAAAAAAAGTGAATATAAAAAGAGAGAGTGCGAAAATCATTTTTTTTTAAAAAAAATCAACTTGTGGGTGATTAATTACCAGTATTTGTGGCTTTACCCTTCATAAATAATTCAAAGTGAGCCTCCATGGAGAGGGTTCTTCAGCAGCAAAGAGAAAAAGTAGAAAAAAAATTTGTAGAAACAATGATTTTGGTTTTCAGCCGACGCAATAATTGGGACTTAAGGTTCGGTTTGATTTGGTTGGGTAATGAGTTTGGCATTCACATCAACCAATTACTCTTCAGTACTGCAATGACACTTAAATTTTAGCACATGCACAACTAGAATCTGATGAGATTGAAAGATTTAAGATATATATATACTACATTTTGGGAAAATTTCAAAATGACAGCTGAACTTTGCATCAAATGTCACAGAGACACCTGAACTTAAGTTTATTTTAATTAAACACACGTACTAACAAAATCCCCAAATTTAGACACCTGAACTTAAGTTTATTTCAATTAAACACATTTACTAACAAAATCCCCAAATTTAAACCTCCGCCGTTATACTCCGTCCCAAAAATTGCTAACATGGCATCTCCAACCCGTTTAAATTGCCCCATTGCACATATTTTCAACCCTAGACCTGAAGTCTGCCTATGGGTTTCGCTTGGGTGCATCGTCCTCTGTTGGAAACATGTGCAATGAGGCAACTTAAACAGGTTGGAGATGTCATGTCAGCAATTTTTGAGATGGAGTATAACGGCGGGGGTCTAAATTTGGGAATTTTGTTAGTACAGGTGTTTAATTGAAATAAACTTAAGTTCAGGTATCTCTGTGACATTTGGTGCAAAGTTCAGGTGCCATTTTGAAATTTTTCCATACATTTTTTGTGTGCACCCTCTGAAGATTTCAGATTACATTTTTTGTTGGGCAATTTACTTAGGGTTTGCATATGGATTCGGTTCAATAAAGATTAATTCCAAGAAATTTAAATAAAAGTGATTCAAAAAAAAAAAAGAAATTTAAATAAAAGGAAGAAGGAAATGAAACCTTGCTTCGTCGTTTTCGCGGGGAACTCAAGTAAGGAGTAGATCTTTTTAGGAATTTTCTCTGGAATTTGAAAGTTAAGAACCTCCCTCCTCATCGCAAGCGCCAGAGAGAGCTTTTTTTTTTATTTATTTATTGGAATTACAAAGCGCGCGGTTGCTAATGCTTGTAGCTTGCTTCTTTCCCTAGCCAAATTTTGGACTCAACTATTCCAACTGCCGTATGTTTTTTTGAACTAAAGACCTCTGCAGAGAATTTCGAGTTTTAAAAATTGAAGATGATGTATTGCACAGATTATCTTGACTAATTTAGAATAATTGTGCCACGGGTTAGGTAATTCTTGCATTTATGTTAAAATTTGGCAGAATCCAAAATAATGAAAAAATATGCTTTTAGATTAAGCTTTTAAGAAGTTGTATGATGATAGCTTTACCCTCAAATTTTGTATTCTTATAAACTTATTTTTCTTTTTCGTTCTGTGTATTTTGTTCGTTTTTTTTTGAATTTTTGTTAGATCCGCGTCATATATTTTGGAGTAATTAGAGGAGTTTAAAAATTAAAAAATTATGACCAAAAAAGAAAAATAAAAAATTACCAAAGACGAAAAATACCAAACAGCTGTCTTTTTTGTCTAAATTGTCATCTTATATAAATTTTTGTCAACATAGGTCAACGTTTTTATACTTTTCTGATTCTTCTCTTCAAGATGAACGATTAATTTCAAAAATTACGACAAAAGCTCAACAAAAAATTGTGAAATATATAAAATATCGAAGAAAGTCTTAGACAAAAAATTTTAGAAGAACGCCAAATTAAGTTCTAATTCTGAGAACTTCCAACGCACCCTAGTTGTGCATTACTGCTTTCTTTACAAACCCCATCCCCGAAAGGCCCATTGGTCAGCCTCATGGGCCTGATGCTTTTCATTGAGATCCATATCCTCTGGCACCAAAGCCCTAATCCAGCAGCCTGGCCCATATGAAGGCTCGTAGCTCCATGAAACTGTTGATTACGTAGTTGATCAAACCAATGTGTCGATTCGGCCGCGCATCATCGTACCTAGTTTGTTTCGTGCCGTGTATAATCTAAAGGCCCGATTGGATGCGGTATGTGTTTTGAGTGTATTATTTATGAAGGGGTGATAAGATGGTAAGGGATATTAGTTAAGAAGGGAGGGCCCATATTGATGTGATATTTATAGAGGGTGTATTAAAAAGTAGATGATTTGGATGATGTATTAGAGAAGTGGGATAAAATAATAATTGATTTGCATGGAGGATAAATTGGGTGTATAAAGAAGGGTGTATGATGTAAGAAATTTTCAAATGACTCTTTTGCCCTTGCACAGTATTATAATAGATAATTCATTACATTAAATATATTATTACACAATTCAATAAAATTAATTACTTTATCACAATTAAGCAATAATAATTTAGTTTACTGATAATTTAATTATTTTAATAATTTCAAAAATAAATAAATTTTGTGTTTTTAAATTGTTTTATTATCTATTTTATTTATTGAATATTTAATTTGGAAATTGAATTCTACACTTCTTTTTTTTTGTCTTCTAACAAAAAAATTACAACACTAAAATTCAAAAAAAAGAATGTAGATGTTTTAAAAAGGAGTGTAGAATTCAATTTCCAATTATTTTTGTACACAACAAAATGAGAGTAAAAAGTGACAAATAAAAGGGTCAGATTTTATTAAACCTACCCTACCCACAGTTTTGTTACTTTTGTACAGAGTTTTGTATCCAACCCCCCCTCTCTCTCTCTCACTCTGACTACAAAACCACCCACTTTCCCTATAGACGACCGGCAAATTTCGAACGAGCAAATCCACACCGACGACAACGGCAACGGTACTTCTCTCTATCTTTCTCTCTCTCTCTCTCTCTCTCTCTACTTAAATGATAACTCTGGCCATAATTTTTTTCCTCTCTCTATTTCCCATTTTTTCCGTTTTGTGCATGTACGAAGAGGAGATGAAGATGGGGGATTAGGGAGGGCAGAAATGGCAAGATTTCACCTGTATTGCCCCGGATTAGTTATGGCTACCTCCGGAGCTGGCCATAAATTAGTACCCTCTGGCCTGTGTTAACAAAGAAGGGGAGAAACGAATACAGGAGCCCTTAATCTTGCCGAACGGTGTGTGGGCATGCGGATGCCCGATTTTTCTTTCCTCCGGGAAGGGATTCCGTTCCCCTCCTCGAGAAGAGAAAATATGCCGGTTCGCGGGAGCTCTTTGGAAGCTGGACGACAAGCGCTCGCGAAGATACAGAGTCGCCACTCCGGTTTGAAAGTCCGAACACCCAAGAAACCGTATTTCGAAGCACTTGCCGCGCTATTTGATTTGAAAAAAGTTAAGGAACCAGTCCGTCATAACCATATCTGGGTTCGGGAGCCAAGTTACGAAAGGGGAAGGGTTTTATGGCACCCCTCTCGCCCAATCCGGAGATCGGTCTCTACTTAGGCATTTGCGAAAGATGTTTGTTTGTGATTCTGTTTGATTAATCAATTCTTTAGCCAATTAGGGCGGGGGAACAGTTAATCGGGGATTAAAACTGTAACATGTTTGCAAGATGTGAATGATAGCATGGATGAACAGTTAGTATAGGATGAGAACAGACTGTTATGGGAGTTTAAACAAACTGGGAGGCTTCTGTTTTAGAGTGACGTGCGCAGGAAGAAACCAACATGCACTGAACAAGTCACTACATGTTATTTACTCCTGCGCGCACAACTCTAAGACACACGCACGCCGGTGAGCTTAAACACACAACTCTTATTCTCAAACCTTCTGGGCTCCGGAATGACCAGTGCACAACCAGGACAAACCACGCAATTCATATAGCAGCATAATATACAGTTTAAAGGCTGAAAAGCCCTACAAATTAATAAAACACCCCATAAACAGTGTGGGGACAAAATAATGGCCTAAAACTAAGCTACCCGTGCAAGGCCACTCACTGGTCAGAGGTAAACTGTCGCATGATGGACTCACTCTGACGCGATGGTGTGCCTTGGCGCACTGTCGCGCGATGGAGCGAGTCTTCTGGCGCGCGAGGTGCGCCCTGGCGCACTGTCGCGCGATGGAGCCAGTCTGTCGCGCGATGGTGCCAGTCTGTCGCGCGATGGTGCGCCCTGGCGCGGGAAGGTTGCGCCCTGGCGCGGACCAAACCAGTGCTTGGTTTACACATTTCTGGGTTATGGGACAGGTCTAGAACGATCCCAATGGTACTCCAAAACAGCAGAAATGCAAATTGAACTACAGTTAGCAATTTCTAACAAAGGAAAGCAGTAAACTGATTATTATCATGCTTGCAGAGTGATCTATATATACATAAATAGAAAACGATAGGACACCAATCCCCATGCGGTCCATTTCATGCAGCACCGGAGTGTCGCGCGAGAGAGTGGAACCATCGCACGCTGGTTCCTACCATGACGGTTTTTGAAACTTTGCCAGCTTTAGGACCAGGACTGGTATTGATTACCAGCCTTGGCCCAGCCAGCCCCCCTCAGGGATCAGAACAAAAAGACGGTAGGTATGCTATACCTTTGGTTGAGTTTGAAACAAATTCGAGCTTTGAGGTTCGATTGAGGTGTTTAAAAAGGTTGAAGTGGAAGAACAAGTTTTGTTCTTGGATGGTTGAAGTGTGAAAATGGAGGATTGAGAGTGTAATCCTTCTTTGGGCTTAAAATTTGGTAACCCTTTGAAAGAGAAACAATGGAAAATGCTAACCCTTGCAAATGAAGAAGGAGATGGGTATAAATAGGGAGAGAGGGAGGATCTGGTTGGAAACAGAGGAGTTTAGTCAGTCCACGAGGCCAGCTGAGAGTTGCATTGGTGGCCAACTGCCCATCTCAAGAAAGATTGGTGGTAGGTTGGACCGTCGCACGACGGAGTCAGTATGTCGCGTGATGGTGCGCCCCGGCGCACTGTCGCGCGATGGAGTGGGTCTGCCGCGCGATGGTGTGCCCTGGGGCAGACTAGTTGGGTTTTTGATTTTTGAAGTAGCTTAGACTAGATTAGGTTCAAGGGTTTTGCAAACACTCAAAGCTCAAACTCGCTATCATTCTTAGGGTGTTCTTGATTCATTTCATCATCGGGGAATCAAAAACCGTAAGTAAACTAACCTGGAAGCCCAGATTGGGGTGTCTACACGGTGGAGTAAGGAACCAATACATCCAAATTACGAAATACACCCGATGGATACAGCATCCAATCGGGCCCTAAGGTAATTGATATTCGCACTTCACTTTTTACTGATGGCACTCCATTTTGTTTATGAAGTTACTAGTAATTTCACATTAAAATTGGAGCTCTGTCAGTAAAAAGTGGAGCGCGAAAATCAATTTTCTAATCTAATACAGTATATTTTATGGGGAAATGACGGCTCAGGACACTTTGGGGGCCCAAATTACCAAGAAGGATGAGCCTATTTCCAAAATTTACCAAGTACAAAGCTAATCGCTAATCCTTACTAGTCATTAACAGAAAACCACGTTCTTGCCGGTCATTAAATGGAAATTCTAATCCTGGACCGTCATTTTTCCTTTTATTAATCGTATCATGCCCTGTTATAATACTTCGAGTCCAACTCAACCCATGGGCATGCCACAATTTGTGTCATTTTGTGCATGTGTCACTAACTATATGGATGTGTGATGGTAGCGGGTATTGAGTTAAGTCACACAACTCATGTGCAGATGTGTGAGTAAGAGTGTAAAATGTCTTTGGAATACATTCAAAACTATTCAAATCCGCAAGCATGAATGTAGTGTGAGAATTGAGAGCAAGAGCATAAAGAATTTTGAAGAATTATGTGACGAAGACGTTTGCACATCTAGAGGTGTCAAATGGGCCGGTTCGGTTCATTTACTTAATCGTGATGTGTCGTGCCATGCCGTGCCCATGTTTTGTAACACCCCGAAAATTCGAAGACATTAATAAACATTTCAAAGATTATTTTCACGAAAGGATTTCATAGATTTACTACGTCACCATTTCAAAAGCATATGTCATTATATTGCAACCATTTTGAATAAATCAAAATATTACAATTTCCAAATAAACTTAAAAATTTCCAAAATAAAGTCGACTTAAATTAATCAGAGCGACTATGCGCACGCAAATCAAGATTTTCAGCGTCTTCCTCAATAGGATTGAACTAGATCAAATCGTACGACACTTCTGTTCCATTTTCGGTACTTGGCGTTCGAGTTACCAGTGCAATATAGTACCGTGAGCGATGACGCTCAGTAGCCAAAATCCACCAAAACCCATAACTTACAAGCAGCAAGAAAATATAATTGAAATGCATTGACATAACATAAAAAAAGAACAATTAATCATTTTATTACTATTCTTCAACCTTAGTGAAATCTCGGATCTTATCCACAGATCCGTTCCTACCCTTAACCTCCGGCGTAAGGCACTGGTGTGGTCCGACTTCCCTTTTCCAGATTCGGAAGAAAGATATGTAAGTTATATACTCGGATAACCCATCCGTGACCATAGGTTTGGATAAAAACTTCACCAGATGCGAACGCATGCACAGCTAGCCCGGGTTGTGACACAAGCACAATACCTCCTTTATGACCCATCCCAACATCCGAAAGCCGATCACCACCATGCCGTACCTAGGGTTCGTAACTCAATACTTTCAACAAATCACCAACAATCATTTATCAACAATACATCACCACGGGTTCCAAACCAGGATTGCCCAGAATCCAAAATCACAACCTCTCACATTATCCATTTTCCATTAAACCTACTTTCAACGTCTAAGATGATAAGTCCGCACATCGCAACCAACCCAGGAGCCTATTTGTCCAATCTATCAGTACAACAATCTTTCACACAATTCAACATTTTTCGAAATATGCTAACAAGCTAACAAAATTAAATTCACGATAATAATAAATCATGCGATAAAACTAAACACGCGAATAATTTATCATATGATAAAATTTATCATGCGATTCAATAATCCAACTAAACATACCAACATGCTAAAAATATTGAACCGTGCAATAAAAATGAATCATGCAATCAAAACAAATTAAGTAATTCCTTTTATTTTCTCTTTTCTTTTTCAAAGCTAAAATCCACGTTTACTCTTAATCATCTCGGGGTGTTGACGGTATTAGAAAAATTTGTATTTGCAACCAAACTAGGATCGCCTCGAAACTAATTAATGTTGGGACTTATAATATTATATTTCAATACACTAGGGTTAGATTTATAAGCTAAACAACTCGAGGGACCAAACTGTAATTTTTCTAAAACTAGTTTGAACATTTCGATTTCCAGTGACTGTTTTCATCGGAAAATCAGTGGGTTTCAGCCCAACTCAGTTTACGACGTCGGGTTAGAATCTTATTACACCGAAACACAAAACAATCAATACGGAACATATATTTAGAGAGGTGAATTCGAACTCTCTCTCGTCCCGGCAAAACGATTTTCTGAGTGATTCGGAAAAGAGATGGCGGCGGGTCGGAGCTCGGTAGGTGGTGCTAGCTTGTACGGCAGTGGGGACCCAGTTAGTGTTGAGGAGTGGAGTTAATCGGTGGTGATGATGATACACGGCTGGGGTTGGAGATTGGAGGAGGTGGTGGTGATGGCGTCTGGTGGTGGTGATGGTGAGGACGGTTGTGAGGTGAGCTTCAGGTGGTGAGGAGGGACGGGCCGAGGGGGTGAAAACCGTGGAGTTTACGGGGTGGTACGGCCGGTTGGACGTGGGGCGTCGAGAGGTGGAGGATGATGGTCCGGCTGCCGAGGGAAAAGGTGGAGGTGACTGGAGGTGGTGACCGGTTGGAGGGGTTGGCCGAGAGGTGTGGTGGTCCGGAGGTAGGTGGCTGCAAGAGGTGGCTGAAGAACTCTCTCTCTTTCTCTCTCTCTCTCTCTCTCTCTCTCTCTCTCTCTCTCTCTCAGACAGGAGTGGGTGTGTGTTGTGTGTACTAGTTTTTGTTCGTGCCTACGGCACTACGCATTCTGGTTGAAATTGTCCGTGCCTACAGCACTTGCTAGCTAGTGGTTCAACTATTAAATCAATTGCTTGTTCGTGCCTACGGCACTACATACCCCGGTTAGAATTGTCCGTGCCTACGGCATTTGCTAGCTAGTAGTTTAAACACTAAATCGATTCACGAAAGAGAATTACCCGTACTTACGGCACCACCCTAACTTATAGGAGTGGAGGTAGATCTAGGTTTTGAATCATCAACAATCCATGGTGGGTGAACGTGAGTGGGCCGCAATCGGGAGGTAAAGGCAGGGATGGAGGGTGAAGTGATAACCTGGGTTTGGGGGGTTCACCTCTCGCCTCTCTGCTAGATAACTTGGGTTTGAAATTATTTTTTTTATTCGACCTGGATTTGAAACTTAAAAATGGGTTTGATTAAGACTGATGGCGTTTGTGTAATAAATTAAGAAAGTATGGTCACCTTGTTAAGGGTAGGATTGAAGTGATCTCAGCCATTGATCTGAAATTAATTTGGGCTAACCGAAGATACTTTTATATATTAAAAATATAGTTAAAAGATTAAGTGTTAGAATTTTCAATCCGTTTGAACCTATGCGAATATCTTAATTAACTTTTTATTTTGCCATAAAGGGTCATAATTAATTTTTGATTCTAAAACATTTCTGTTAGAGCCCTAACATGACTATAGAACCAAATATAGTTATAAGATTAAGATACTTTAAAAAAAAAGCCTTATAATCAAAATGTAATTACGAACCTTTAGGGTAAAATGATTAGGAAAATGAGATTTTTGCACCGATTCAAACAGATTGAAAATTAGAATACTTATTCTTTTAACTATTTTTTAAATATATTTACTTATTCTTTTAACTATTTTTTAAATATATAAATATATTTAAAAAATAGTTAAAAGAATAAGTGTTCCAATTTTTAATCCGTTTGAACCGATGCGAAGATTTTAAATCTTAATTAACTGATAATTTTACCCCAAATGGTCGTAATTAATTTTTGATTCTAAAGCCTTTCTGTTAGAGCCCTAAGATAACTGTAGAACCAAATATAGTTATAAGATTAAGATAAACTAAAAGCCTTATAATTAAAAATTAATTATGACCCTTTAGGATAAAATAATTAGGAAAATAAGATCTTCACACTGATTCAAATGGATTGAAAATTGAAATACTTAATATTTTAACTATTTTTTAATATATAAGACTCCTTGGGATCTGGACATTGAATGCACAACATGCTATAAAAAATTTGGCCAAACAATGTAAATTATTTATAAAGATACCATTGGTTTGTATGTAAAGGTGGAGAAATTTGGACCGTTGGATTTATTTATATGGATAGATAAATTTGTGTTAGGGAGAAATCTGAACCGTTAAAATAGAATATTTCTAAAGAGTATTCCTAAATACCCTTTTATTTTATTAGATAGATATATAATATTAGATAGATAAATATCTATCTATATATTCTAATATATAAAACAAGAGCAATAGTTTGGTGTCTCCTATTTTGTGTCACAATTTTTCATCTTCCAAATTTATCCTTCTAGAATCTTTTATTCACAAGTTAAATGCCCTTCTTCTTCAATAAATGAAAAGTCTAAAAGGACAAAGATGTAAAAAGTCCACCCACAAACTACTCCACTACGTAACTGCAAATAACTGTTGTGTCTGGTTATTGTTTCCTCTTCCCATCTCTGCGATTGCCTGCATCGAGGAAACCAAAAACAAACTGTGGGAGGCTGATTTCTTCTCCTCTCTCTTGATCCTTCTGAACCGAGTGACGTGGCACCGGATGTCAGGTACCTGCAGAACCGGAGGGGGTTGTTCCTCTGGGAAAAAGCTCCGATGATCTAATCAGAAAAAGAGCCGGGAAGAAGTTTGGTAAGAAAATATGTTAAGGGAGTAAAGAGTGTTTAGAGAGCTTACCTCCTACTTGGAGGAGGTACCTCAGTATTTATAGGCGGAGAGAGGAAGAGTGTAGAACGGGTTGTTTCTGTCACCCACGTGCTCGATGACGCTCGGATGACGTCACGAGTCAGGAGCATTAACTGAACGCCGCCTGTTGGGAAAAGGGGAGCCGCCCAGTCAGAATAAAGGGGGGGGTCACGTCATCCAGAGACGTCCCATCCTTTATCAGAGAGGCTTTCCCACGTTTCTGTGGAACCTTCTAGAAGGTTCTGGAACTGTGGTCTCCGAGTGAAGTTATCGTGTCCGAAGGAACGAGAAGTGAGAGTTGATGTATCTCACCGAACGAACGAAACCTAACTACTATCATATCCGAACAAACGGGTCTCTTCCTTCGGAACTCGATGGAAGCTCGGCGAGGCCCCTCAAGACACTTTATCCTTCGGATGACGTGTACGACTGACGTGTCAAGGTTCCCTATGGAACAGTTGAACCTTCTGGCCCTTCGGATATTTCGCTCCACTACAATAGCCCCTCAACTCCTATTTCCATAGTTGTAAACCCTCGGAATGGAAGGAGGAGTTGAAACATCAGTAGTGGCCGAAGAAAAAACCGCCACCGAACCAGATCCGTTGACAGGGCTTTCCGAACATCAGTGCCAACTCAAACGTCAGAAAGTTGTTGAATCGTCAGGTCTGTACCTTTCATTTAATGCTTCTGTAACCGCCAGCGTCAAAAGTGACCACGCGTCCAGCCGTCATTGGGTGTCGATACGACGCACCCCGTACGTCTCCACGTGTCACCCATCGACGGTCACATCAATCTCCCACCCAAATCCTACGGCTAGGGGCTCGGCGATGCTTCGAATTCTGCCCTAGGTATAAGAGGCGACGAGAGGAGAGAGAAAATCACTTTTTCTCCTTCTCTCTGACGTTTGAATAGCACAGGCCGTCCCTCTCTCCAGATATTCAAGCCATCTGAAGATTTTCGACGATTTTGAAGACTTCGACTCATATTCTTCTTTGATTTCCAGGTATATTTCTGCTTTCTTGATCTCTTCTTCTGTCTCAGTTGTCGTTACACGCTTTCTGGGTTGTTTTTCTTGCTTTTTGCCCTGGTTTTTTCGCCTGTGCACTGTAGAAAACGTTGGAGACATTCATCTGTTCTTCCGAACGTAGATGAGTCTTCAACATGTGTTCTTCCGAGCACAAATAGGACGATTTCCCTACCAATTTGCAATGTTTCTTTGGAATTTCTGCTCTAACTAATCATCTCTCGGCGGGATTGGTTCCCCCGGGGCTTCATCTCACCGAACATAGGCACATTAAGAGTTGACCATGCAATTTGCTAACGGTCCTTCCCCTTGCACTGTTGCTTCTAGGTATGGCTACTTCTGCTTCGGTTTCATCCGGAGAGTCGTTTCGTTCTGTTGATAGCGCGGCGCTAGGAGCCGGAGGTGAAAACCTAGCGATATCAGATGCCATTTCCAACCTCGCTCGGAATTACCGTGTTCGGGAGGGGAACGGGGACTCTGGAGATTCTGCGGGAACTGACATCCCTGTAAGCGTCACTCCTCTCCGAACGATGCCACCGGACAGCGAGATCGTTGATCTGGAGGCAGGCGACGAAGAGGAAGGCGCTGAAGATGCCGAGGAAACAATCTCCGAACGGGAAACATCCGAGAGAGGAACGCCCATGGCTTCATCCAGCCATACCGAGGTTATGGGTGGAGCCACAGGATCTTCATCCAACCCTCCCAAGAAGAAAAGGAAGATAGTCCCCTTGGACCCTGACGTCATTCCTGACCGAACAGGAAAGGACCCATGCCCGTACTGGAAATCCTTCGAGAGCGAAGAAGGCATGAGGTCCTTCCGCATGGATTACCAAATCCCGAACGATGTCGTCGTCACTCCAGTTCCTGGTCCTCGGATTAGGTTCAGTGACGAACACATCACGGTTCCACTAATGGCCATTACCGAAGGTGGCCTGAGGTTTCCGATGCACAGGGTCCTCAGGGAGGTCCTCTCTCTCTTCTCGCTCACTCCTTGCCAGCTGAGCGTCAACTCTTTTAGAATCATCCACTCTATAATAAAGCTCGCCGAGCTAAAAATGTACCCACTTGAAGCCCATCACCTTTTTGAAACTTACACGATGTCTCGCAACGTGAGATATTCGAGGTATTATCTGTGTTCCCGAAGGAACATGGCAAAAATAATTCCAGAAGGGATGTACGACTCCGAGAAATGGGCCTCGGATTACGTCGAAGTTCGGGGTAATTACCAGTTTCCCCAAACGGAGTATGGGCAATTCGAAGTTGCCACACGCAGGGGCGAACCTCGTAAGAAATCATAACTTTTCACTGCTTTCTTCAACTTAAGTCGTTTCCTTCTAAGAAATCATACTTTTTGTGCTTCGGAATGATGTTTTACTTGTTTTGTTCCACAGCTACAACCAGGATTAACAAGGCCTTGTTGAGAGCTGCAAGAAATTGCAAGCTTGCTACCACCCTTCTCACCATCCCCTGGGAAGAGCGAGACGCTCCCACGATCCTCCAATACAAAGCAGCATACGGGGGCAGGATCCGAAGGAAGGAAGCTGACAAGGGAGAGGAAACATCCGAAGAGCTGCCCGAAGAGAGACTTCCGAGCGAAGACAGGCCTCTCCGAGGGCTTATCCGAGAACCTTCCGAAGACTCCACCCCCGACGAAGAAGAGAACATGCCTCCAAGAAGCATGAAAGACTTGCTGCAGAAGAAGCTGGAGGCAGCTGAAAAAGGCAAGGCCAGAGGCCTTTCAAAGAAAGCCGGGGCGCCAGAGGCCATGAGCTCTGGCCCGAGCAACAAGGTGCCCCCACCTTCAACTCACAAACGTACCACTCCTGTTCCTCTATCACCGAAGGAAGCCCCGGCTGGCAAAAAACAAAAAACGGTGCAGACGGAGGCCGAAGGTAGAGCACCTGAGGCAGCCAAGGGGAAGGGGACAACCGAAGAAAATGTTCCATGGGCACCGAGCTTCGTCACACCCGACAAGAAGCAGGTCCTGAAGTCTGACAGCCTTCGGGAGGACCCTTCCCTCGCCCTGACACTACTGTCAGGGGTGGGCCTGCCCAGGGATGTCCAATCTCCCCCTTCGCTCAAGGCTGCGCTCACCGAGTATTATTACCATGCTACGAGGGTGAGTTTCTTCGGCTTTAACTTTTTCGCTTCTTCCTTTATTTCCTTGAACATACTAACTTGTGTTGTCCCCTCAGGCCTCCCAGTCCATTATGAGCGTCAATCTTCATCTCACTGAGCACGAGAGAAAGAAGAAATTGCTGTTGCAATCTTTACAAGTAAATAAGGATGCAGCTGACGAATACAAGAAAAGCTGGGAGGAGTCCGAGGCAGCACGCAAAGCGCTCGAGGCTCAGGTGTTCAACCTCAACGACCTGGTAAAAGGCATGCAGGAGGCTGCTGAAAAAACCAGGTTGGAGGGGAAGGACGAAGGCTTGGCCGAGGGAAGAGCTCTTGGCCGAGAGGAGATGAAGGTGGAGCTGGAGAAGCAATACAGCAAGGGGTACGACAAGGGCTACTTCGAGGCCGAAGAAGCTGCAGCCGAAGAACTTGCTGAGGCCCAGGCTGAGATGCTTGAAGAACAGCATAAAGCGAGCTTTATGCTGGGCTACAATACAGGCTTCGATGACGCCGGCGTGGAAGCTGACGACGAGCGGAGGATGCTTGTTGAGGTTCCCCCTCGTAGTCTAGCCAAAGCGCCACAGGCCGAGGATGCACAGCAACAGCCCGAGGCTGAGGAGCAGCCTGACCCTGTCGTAATGCCCGTCGGTGCATCTACCGAAGTTGACACCACTCCAGCTCCTTTGACAGATGACCCTACTCTGCCTCTTTTCCCCACTCCAGCCCCTTGAGTTGTTGGGCGATTTGCTCTTTTTGTTTTGTTCTTCTTTTTATTGCCTGTTTGGTTACTTGGAACAAACGTTCGCCCGTTGGCATGTAAGACAATAGATCGTTGCAAGTTTTTTTTTTTGGAATTGTGATGAAATTGTTACAAGTCTTTTTGTTCGGTTCAAGTATTGTTGTTCGGTTATTGTGAATTGATATGTTGCAAAATTTGTTGGTCACGTTCCATCATAGGTTAGTATAGCTGCCCAGAATTATAGCGTGCCAGTATAGCTTTCCATTATAGCCCCCTAGCTGCGAAGATTACCGAAGGATAAAGGCGGTAATTCAAGCAGATAGTACACGAAAAGTGAACCGAGAGAAAGCCAAACACGATCGAGTAGCCGAGGGAAACGTTGCAATTCGGAGTGAATAAGCTGCCAAGGGCGAATGAGCCCGAGGGAATGAACCGAGGGCGAAGGGGAGTTCGCCCAAAGGAATTAGCCGAGGGCTAAGTGGAGTTTGCTTAAACGAATACGATGCTGAGCCCAACGGCTTAAGAGTGGGCTAGGTGAGATACCCAAAACTTACAGAAAACATAGAAAACAAACGAGATAAGAAAAACAATTTCTATTAGTATGGCCCAAAGGCTTACAAAGGTTAACAGAAATAACAATTGAAGAAAAGCAAAAACATGAAACAATAGCTAGCCATGGAATTTCCGGAGCTTCTGGGCATTCCAAGGATTAGGTATGAGAGTACCATCCATCTCAGCTAGCTTGTAAACCCCATGACCGATCTTCTCAACCACTCGGTAAGGACCTTCGTAGGGATCCTTAAGTTTCGTCAGTTTTTTTGCTTCCACAACCATCCGAAGAATGAGATCCCCGACGTTGAATGGCCGTGACCGAACGTTCTTGTTGTAGCTTCGCGCCACCTCCTGTTGATACACAGCATGCCGAAGGTTAGCATTATCGCGAAGTTCTTCGGCAAAGTCCAATTCAGAACCCACGAAAGCATTGTTAGCCACTGGGTTGAAATTTTCCGTACGGGCTGTGGGAATCAACGTGGATAGGGGGAGGACGGCCTCCATGCCGTAGGCCATTGAAAATGGGGTGCGTCCCGTGGAACGCCGAGGCGTAGTACGATAGGCCCACAAGACATGAGAGAGTTCCTCGACCCACAATCTGAGCTTCCTGTCCAAACGACGCTTAAGCCCCCGAGTGATGGTTTTATTGGACGCTTCGGCTTGACCATTGCCCTGCGGATACGCGACCGAAGAATTCTGGATCGTGATCTTTCGTCGTTTGTAGAACGCTTTGAGGGCAGCAGCCACGAATTGTGAGCCGTTGTCCGAAAGAATAGCATATGGAACTCCGAACCTCGAGATGATGTGCTTCCATATGAACCGTTCCACATCACCTGCAGTCGTCTTCACCATTGGCTTGGCTTCGACCCACTTAGTGAACAAGTCTGTGGCAGTCAATAAATACTCAAAACCCCCAGGAGCCTTGGGCAATTTGCCCACAATGTCGAAAGCCCATACTGCAAAAGGCCAAGGACTGGTGATCATCTTGAGTGGAAATGCTGGTTGATGAATAAGGGAAGCTTGTTTCTGACACCGAACACAGCGTTTCACATAGTCTTCGGATTGTTTCACCATCTTGGGCCACCAGTACCCTTGAGTCAAAGCTCGTTGCGCCATGCTTCGTCCACCTGAATGAGCCCCATAACTACCCGAGTGTAACTCATCCAGGATGCCGTCAACTTGGGACTCAAACACCACTTTCAAATCTGGGCCCGTGTAGGTTCTTCGGTAGAGACTTCCACTGGCATCCAAAAAGTAATTGGCAGCACGGCATCGTATCTTGTGAGCTTCCCTTCGGTCTGCCGGCAGCGTTTGATTCTGGAGATACAACACAATGGGATCCAATTGGCTGGTGCCGAACGATATGGCTGCAACCGGTGGGTCAGAGGGTTCGAAGCTCGGTGTGTTGATTTCATCAAACACTATTGTGCGACTGCCCGAGGCTCGATACACCGAAGCGAGGCCTGCGAAGGCGTCAGCATGAGCATTATGCTCCCGAGCGATCCACTCAATTTCCACCCGTCCGAATTGTTTCAGAAGAACCAAAACGTGGCTTACATAGGCGTTCATTCATTCATCCCTGGCTTGATAGTCATCATTTAAGTGGCCCACAATCAGCCGAGAGTCACAGAACACGTGGACAGAAGCAGCACCAAGCCGAAGGGCAACTTGCAACCCAGAAATTAAGGCTTCGTACTCGGCTTCGTTGTTCGTCACTCGGTATCCGATTGATACAACATGCTCGTGTACGGTTCCTTCGGGGGAGACTAGAACTATTCCAGCCCCAGCCCCATGGATGTTTGACGCGCCATCCACAGTCATCCGCCAGGCATCTCCAGAGAATAAGTTCCATTCATGAGTAGGCCACTTTGTGCCGAGTGTAAATCTCGAGCGACGTGCGTCGGATGGCTGTTGGCTCCATTCCATGTGGGCCTCGGTCGCAGCTATCCGAGCTTCGGTCTCCGCAAGGTCCAAGGCGTTAGCTTCGTCCTGCAAGCCCGGAGTAAGCTCGGCGAAGAAGTCGGCTAACGCTTGCCCTTTGATCGCCGTCCGAGGTTCGAATTGGATGTCGTAATTAGCCAAGTCCTGAGAGAACTTGAGAATCCGACTTGAGGAATCCGTCTTCCGAAGCACCGCCTTGAGTGGAAACTCAGTAAGGACCACAATCCTATGGCATTGGAAGTAGGGCAAAAGGCTCGTTTTAGATGAAACGAGAGCCAATGCTAACTTTTCCATAGGCAGGTACCTAGTCTGAGAATCCGTCATCGTCTTGCTTGAGTAAAAAATCGGTTGATGTTCTACCCCCTCTTTCCGAACAAGCACAGAACTGGTGGCATGATCTGAGACGGCGAGGTAAAGGTACAGATCTTCATCAGGTTGTGGCTTGACGAGGAGAGGAGCATGGGACAAGTAATCTTTCAGTGATTGCAGCGCCTGCTCACATTCCTCAGTCCAAACAAATCTTCGGCGGCTGGTTTTGATAGCTTGAAAGAACGGTCGGCAGAGGTCTCCCGAACGTCGTATAAACCGATTCAATGCCGCAACCATTCCTGTAAGACATTGCACTTCCCTAATAGTCGTCAGAGCTCGAAGGTTTTGCACGGCTGTGAGTTGCGTCGGATCTGCTTCGATGCCTCGGCGACTAACAATGTAACCAAGGAATTTGCCGGAGCTGACCCCGAACGCACACTTCTCCGCATTAAGTCGCAGCCTTCGTTTCTTCAAGACGGAAAAAACTTCTCCGAGATCCCGAAGATGATCCTGAGCGAATTTGCTCTTGCATACTAAATCATCAATATAAGCTTCCAGAATCCGTCCGAGCATCCCAGGGAACATGGACGTTATCGTTCGTTGAAAAGTAGCCCCGGCGTTCTTTAAGCTGAACGGGACAACATTGTAGCAATAGACGCCGCGAGGCGAGATAAAGGCCGTCTTTTCCTGATCGTCTTTGGCGAGGGCGATTTGGTGGTATCCTCGGTAGGCGTCCATAAAACTTAACCGCTCACATCCTGCAGTTGCGTCCACCATTTGTTCGATCCGAGGGAGGGGGAACCTATCCATTGGGCATGCATCATTGAGGTTCGTGTAATCCACACAAACCCTCAACTTCCCATTTTTCTTCGGAACCACAACAAGATTAGCCAACCAAGTGGGGTAAAGTATTTCTCGGATTGCCCCTGCCTTCAATAATTGATCCACCTCTGCCATCACAGCCTCAACATGAAGGGCGGAGGAACGCCGAAGCTTCTGCACCACAGGCTTTCTATTCGGATCGACGTTCAGAGAATGGGTTGCAAACGAGGGATCTACACCCGGCATTTCTTGCGGAGTCCAAGCAAATACCTCAATATGTCGCATGAGGAAATCAAACATTTCATTACGCTCCTCCTTAGTCAGAGAACTGCCGATGAGGAAGTACCGGGCGCCATCTTCCGAGATAGGCATGCGAATAAGTTCCTCGGATGACCTTTGCTCGGCTGGTAGTCCAACATCTTCGAGCACATCAATTTCCCCACTCTCCACACACTGCACTTCCAAGCAGCTCTGTTTCGTCGTGACTGTGCTGATATAGCATTTCTTGGACTGCACTTGATCTCCTCGGAGGCTTTTTTGTCTTCCGTTCCATCCGATGAACTTTACGACTTGATGATAGGTTGAGGCCACGGCTTGTATCCCGTGTAGCCAGGCTTGACCGAGGATGACGTTATAGGGGCTAGGAGAGCTAACCATTATGAACTCAACGTCAGTCACTCGGGAACCGGCTCTCACAAGGAGATTGATCGCTCCCAGCGGCCAAACCAGTGCGCCTGTAAACCCAACAAACAGTGCTGTTGCTGGCCGAAGCTGATTCGGGGACAGGCCGAGGCTCTTGAAAGTAGAATAAAACATCACATCGGCCGAGCTTCCCTGGTCGATCAACACCCGTTGTACTGTGGACTTGTCAATGATCACTGTAACGACAAGGGCGTCGGTATGTGGCACCTGAACGCCTTTCAAATCTTTAGAGGTAAAAGTAAGTGGGCCGTCATAGTTACGATCTTCAAATTTCCGCTTGGCCGAAGTTCCGACATTGCAAACGGACAAAGCGGCGACGACCGTGTTGATCTCCGTCTGTAGCTCGGATATACGTACCTCCGAGGCGACCCCCTGAATTACACTGACATGGCCACCGAGCAATGGAGGTGGGGGCGGAAGCGGACTTTTCCGAGTGTCGATCCAAGGATTGAGATGCCCAGCCGCGGCAAGCTCTTCCAAGTACCTTTTAAATGGCTGGCACTTGGTCGTGTAATGCCCTCGTTCTTTATGGTACGAGCACATCCCAGGTCCTTGTCCAGTCGTGCCGAGGAATCCCGTAGGCCAAGAGAAAAATGGGAGCGTTCCGATAATGGAGAGGAGCTTGTAAATGGGCTCCATAAATGTTGTTTGCTCGGCAACGTACTCGTCTGGCCTCGGTTCCCGTTTCTGTTGCACCACTTGCTGTTGGTGCGGCTGGGGTCGATTTCGGTTATTCGGCTGACTTCCCTTCGAGGTTTGACCGACATTGGCCACTTGCTTTCGAGCCACAGGTGTTTTAACCGTTTCTGTCACCTTCGGAGCATGACGCTCGGCCATCGCTTCCTCATGTACGCAATCCTTCTCTATAATGGTCATTAATTCCCCCATGCTTTTTGGTGGATTTCTTGAGAGATCCCAAAACATTGCCGAGTTTGGATCCAGGCTGTTCATAAACGATTCAGCAGCCACGCCTTGATCGCAATCTGGAATAAGGTTGTACACCTCCCAATATCGCTCGGTATAGAGCCGAAGAGTTTCTCCCGGGGTCCTCCGCATATTCACCAGCATTGAGAGAGTCTTCGGTTGGACGTTGCTGGTCACAAACCTCTTCGTGAATTCCAACTCAAGCTCGTTGAAACAAGTGATGGACTTTGGTTTCAACTGATTGTACCAAAGCATGATTGGCTCACTTAACGAGAGTGGGAAGATCTTGCACATAAGTGCGTCGGAGAAATTGTGGAGGCTCATCATTTGGCGAAAGCGGAAAACGAACGCGACTGCGTGTTCCTTGGCTTCATAACCCTGGAGCTTCGGCATGATGAACCGATCCGGTGGTCGCTCTCGCTGTATTGCATCCACAAAGGGGGATGCTTTCGCCTTCCTGAGCTTCGAATTGTCCTCTGGCACGGGATTCGGTTGGACTACTGTGGGCGGCATGTTTGGGCGAGGTTCGGGCGTCCTCCGACGTTCATGATGTCGCTGCCGAGGATGTTCGGCTCGGTTTCCCCGTCGTTCTCTCTGTTCCCCTATTCGGTCAAGGGCCCGCTTGGACTCTTCATGTCGAGCCTGCTGACGTTCCCGAGGACCAGCCACCGGTTGGTACACTGTCGGAAGTCCAGTGAATTGGTCGTAAAGGGTGATGGTGTTAGCCCTTTCCGAACGTCCTTCCTGACTCGGAATTATAAGACGACTTCGTGACCCTTCCGTTAGCCGTCCGTTACGGCGATACTCGGAATCTTGGTATGGTGATACGGATCGCTCGGGAAATTCACCACGATAGCTTCGCCGAGGTGAATCATTCAGATCCACGGGCTGTTTTTCCTTTTGTAAATCCGAGTAATGTCCGTACGGGTGACGTTCTTGGCCTGGTGCTCCCGTTCGGTGGGTTCCTGCGGTGGAGTGTGTTGCCGAAGACCGAGTGCTTTCCGTTCGGACAAGACTTTCCAGCCCCGGACGTGAACCCGTTTGTTGCGGCCGAACATTGGGTTCTAGGCGCTCGAAAACGGTTCGTCTTTCGGGAATTGCCGTATCCATGGTTCGGTTATGGTGGGTCCGTCTGCTTCTTTTTCGGCGTCTCGCCGGTTGACTAGGTCCGGCTGGATGGTTAGTGATCGGAGTGACACGTTGGTCGCCGTCCCGCTCTTCTAAACGTTGTTGCAGCACGGCTATCACCGCTGCTTGGCGTTTTTGTTCCGCCAGGGCAATATCCAGCTCTGTTGGTGGAAAGGAAAGCCGTCGAGAGACTGACTGGTGTTGGAGTGTTGTGTGTTCTTGTTCAGGGTTGATGGAGCCATACCCGGACAACCCCAGAGTGAAGTTCTCCGGGCCCGGAGGAGGGACATGTTGAGCCATAAGGAGAAGGGGAAAGGGAGATAGAAATCAGGTCCACGATGCTAGGTTGATGTTCCCCAGCGGAGTCGCCAATTGTGGGAGGCTGATTTCTTCTCCTCTCTCTTGATCCTTCTGAACCGAGTGACGTGGCACCGGATGTCAGGTACCTGCAGAACCGGAGGGGGTTGTTCCTCCGGGAAAAAGCTCCGATGATCTAATCAGAAAAAGAGCCGGGAAGAAGTTTGGTAAGAAAATATGTTAGGGGAGTAAAGAGTGTTTAGAGAGCTTACCTCCTACTTGGAGGAGGTACCTCAGTATTTATAGGCGGAGAGAGGAAGAGTGTAGAATGGGTTGTTTCTGTCACCCATGTGCTCAATGACGCTCAGATGACGTCACGAGTCAGGAGCATTAACTGAACGCCGCCTGTTGGGAAAAGGGGAGCCGCCCAATCAGAATAAAGGGGGGGTCACGTCATCCAGAGACGTCCCATCCTTTATCAGAGAGGCTTTCCCACGTTTCTGTGGAACCTTCTAGAAGGTTCTAGAACTGTGGTCTCCGAGTGAAGTTATCGTGTCCGAAGGAACGAGAAGTGAGAGTTGACGTATCTCACCGAACGAACGAAACCTAACTACTATCATATCCGAACAAACGGGTCTCTTCCTTCGGAACTCGATGGAAGCTCGGCGAGGCCCCTCAAGATACTTTATCCTTCGGATGACGTGTACGACTGATGTGTCAAGGTTCCCTGTGGAACAGTTGAACCTTCTGGCCCTTCGGATATTTCGCTCCACTACACAAACCTCGTGACTCTCTCTCATGGATTGTTGTAAGGATATACTGGTTTCGACCAAAAAATGGTTAGATTCTCTCTCTCTCTCTCCCTCTTTCTCTCTGCTTTATCAAATTTTTTTTTGAACTGTTAGCCATTCTCATTAACTCAAAGTCTCAATCAAGGCATCAGCTTTACAAATGACAGAAAGAGTAAAAGGCAAAATTGAGACCTAATCTAAGGGGATAGAGCTTTTAAAAGCCTGGGAGGCAACCCAGTGAGAAGCCTTGTTACAAATTCTAGGCACCCAAGAAAACTTCCGAGCAAAATTAGAAGAAAGCAGTCGAATATCTTTGATCAAAGTAGCGCACTCCCAGGGTGGGACATTTTCTGTAGAGCATAACTTAATGGCCATTTTGTTGTCGCTTTCAATGATAGCTTGGGAAATCTGATTCGAAATGATAAGATGACAAGCTAATCGAATTGCTAAAATCTCTCCTTGGATGACTGATTGAGGAAGCATCCACCAGGGAAGAACATCCATCCAGCACTTCGCCTTTATAATTCCTAAGCACCACTGCAATTGCTGCCTTGGGAGATCCCTTTTTCAGAGTCACATCGCAATTTGCCTTAACCCACCCCTCCTCTGGGCATTCCCAATGTGTGCCAGTAGTAACTTGTTCCATGTGATGCCTTGAAATCTCTTGATTCCCCAAGCTTCCCTGGAATTCAGACCATCCAAAATTTGCTTTAGCCATGGTTTCCTGTGGGTCAACTGGTATATGATTAAAGACCCAGTCATTTCGCGATTTCCATATTTGCCACGCCAGGAACATGATTTTACCCATGCACGAAGGCCCATCTATAGCTGAATCCAAGTGGTCCATTACAGAGATAGTCCACTTCATGACAAAGAATCCACTTTGTAACTTAAGCTGCTCCCAAACCAAACTGCATTTGTCCAGTCGCATCGGAAAAGAAGGTGCTCAACGCTCTCAGGCTCTCGAAGACAGATTGGGCAAACTGGGGAGGGATTGCATCTTCTCCTGTCACTTCATGACAGCCGAGATTGCCACAGAATCCACTTTGTAACTTAAGCTGCTCCCAAACCAAACTGCATTTGTCCAGTCGCATCGGAAAAGAAGGTGCTCAACGCTCTCAGGCTCTCGAAGACAGATTGGGCAAACTGGGGAGGGATTGCATCTTCTCCTGTGTAAGTTTTCCTTAGTAGCCAGGAAGTTACAACAACCTTTCCACCAAAAATGCCTTAGTTTTGGGGGAATATTCAGATTCCAAATAAACTTCCAAACCTTGTCAGGTGGTTGGAAAGAGGTAGATGGCCTATTAGAGCATTGTTTTATGTCAGCTTCCATAGCAATATGATACCCAGTTTTAACAGAACAGGACCCTTTTGAGTTATAATGCCATACCAGAGAGTCACCGTTGCCCATTTGAGAGATAGGAATGCTCAGGATTAAATCTGCTTCCTCCCTTGAGACTAGAGACCGAATATCATCTTCCTTCCAAGCCTTTGTGTTGTTGTCAATTAGGTCACCAACCACTTCCACAGTACAGCCCGGGGGTCTAGCAGAATGAATCTTGAAATCCTTCGCCCTAGGAATCCACTTGTCATTCCAGAAGGAGATCTTTGACCCGTTTACCACCTGCCATCTGATTCCCTTCTGGAGGATATCCCTGCCTTGGATAAGGCTGGACCAAGCCCAAGAGGCTCGTTTCCCTTTTGAGGCATGTAAGAAGTCAGAGTTTGGGAAGTACAGCCCTTTCATCATCCTTCCCCAGAAAGAAAAAGGATTAATGGTAAGTCTCCAGCCCTATTTTGCCAACATAGCCAAATTGAAAGTCCGAAAATCACGAAAACCAAGGCCCCCCTTTAGTTTAGATTGAGTGGCTAGAGTCCAACTTGCCCAATGCACTCCTCTACTCTCTGGATCACCTCCCCACCAGAAATTAGCAATGTACGAGTTCAACTTATCACAAAATTTTTTGGGAAGGGCAAAACAAGCCATGGCATAGGCTGGAATGGCTTGGACCACATGTTTTATCATAACCTCCTTTCCTGCCACTGTAAGTTGCTTTTGTTTCCATCCTTGGAGCTTAAGTAGGGCACCCACTAATAGGAAATCATATGCTTCTGCTTTTGATCTTCCCCAGAACGCTGAAAAGCCTAGATATTTAGCATTTTTACTCAACTGGGGCATGTGGATCAGATTACAGATTTCCTCTTTTAATGTAGTGGGGGAGTTGGCTGAGAAAGTAACCCTAGATTTGTCGAAGTTGACCAGCTAACCAGAAGCTGCATTGTATAGGTCTAGGATGGCCAATATTTTCCCACATTCATCCTTATCAGCTTTGAGGAAGAGAATTGCATCATCTGCAAAGAAAAGATGGGAAAGAATAGGACATGTTGGTTTCAACTTGATTCCAGCTAGTCTGTGGTTAGATATTTCCAAGTTTAGCATCTTTGAAAGCACATCAATGACAAGGAGGAATAAGTAAGGGGAAAGGGGATCCCCTTGCCTAAGTCCCCTGGATGGTGTCACAAAACCTCTCTTTTCCCCATTAGCAAAAATAGAAAACTTCACTGTGGAAACGCACTGCATAACCCAATGGATCCAGATTTGTCAAAGCCCATCCTCTCCGTAACGAGCTCGAGGAAGTCCCATTCCACCCTGTCGTAGGCTTTGTTGAAATCCAAGTTGATAGCCATACTGAAATTCTTCCCCTTCCGGTTAATTTTCAACTGGTGAAAGGCTTCATGGGCTAAAATGATGTTGTCCTGAATCAAACGCCCAGGAACGAAGGCTGATTGCTGGGAGGAAATGATTTGATTGAGGAAAAGTTTCAATCTGTTTGCAAGGATTTTGGTGATGATCTTTAGGCTTAGATTACACACAGAGATGGGGCGAAATTGGGTGAGCTTTTCAGAAGTTTCAATCTGCTTTATCAAATTGGAATTGATTTTTATACCTAGCTTGATTGGGCTGTTTGGGGCACCATTTTGAGGTCGCTTTTTTTAACCTTCTCCATTATAAATGGAACAAATAAAGATAGGTTCGATTTGATGCATTTTGGGCTTTTTATTTTTTTATTTTACTCTATCTATATATACTTTCCCTTAGAGCGTCTACACTAGACTTTCTAACCCATTTTTAAAATATATATAATGTATCAGGCTCTTTACTCTCACCCTCTTCTCAATTAAAATATTTAAACTCACCCAAACAAACACAAGGAATTCCCAGGACGGATCGTGTTCACCGGTGGTGACGGAATTCCTCGGCTACGGAGGAATTATTGTTTATATAAAAAAATAAGGATAAAAAATTAGGTGATCCAATTTTCAATTTGTTTGAACCAGTATAAAGATCTTATTTTTTTGATCATTTTATCCTAAAGAGTCATAATTAATTTGTCTCTAAACTCTCATAATCAAGTTTTTGCTTTACAGGGTCCCAAATAAAGAACAGATACTTAATTATGAGAGTCCTAAAGACAAAAATTAATTATAACTCTTTATGATAGAATGGTCAAAAAAATAAAATTTCCGCACCTTCAGGACTCGGAAATTAGTTGAGATGGGCGCAAGTTGGTTTGGATATCATGTTATCAAAAAAAGATTATAGAATAATATAAGACTCATTGTTGAGTACAAATTAAATAGTAAAATAGTAGATAGTTTGATGAACAGTAGCTCTTTTATTCCCACGAGCAATTGTAGCAAAATTAATCAAATTGCAAAGTAGCGATTGAGGGGACGAGATTGATGCAGGAGAATTTTGCCCCTTTTGCTCTTTATGATAACTTTCCTTGAGGAATAATGATAGTGGTGTGGATGCCTTTAGGCGTGTTTGGCTAATGAGTAAATATATGGAATTCATCTTTACAAATTGAGGTATGTTTTTCTGAATTACTATATTTCGACAAATTTTGACAAAATATGTACAATAACTTTCCATTTATTATTTGATTGATTGAATTTGAAAAAGATATGCAAAATCAAGACATCTACACGCATGCCCGGACCTCTTATAAATTAACTGAAAGGGCAAATTACATTAAACCCCCTCCAACTATACCTCAGTAACGAGTTGCCCCCTTCATCAATTGATTCGGACACTTAACCCCTTCATTTGTTATCGCGTGACACTTAACCACCTCCCGTTAGTG
Source organism: Rhododendron simsii (assembly GCA_014282245.1). Taxonomy (NCBI): domain Eukaryota; kingdom Viridiplantae; phylum Streptophyta; class Magnoliopsida; order Ericales; family Ericaceae; genus Rhododendron; species Rhododendron simsii. The sequence goes on along the minus strand of CM024953.1, from coordinate 37,585,587 downwards.
AGCTGTTATGAGTTCAAACGGAAGAAGGGCATGTGAGCAGCACATGACCTTTTAATGACTGATGTTGCTTTTATAAGTACGTAGATATGTATCATCTTCTACAACGGTACTCACTCTCTCTCCACCCATCTATATCTCCCAACGGTCCATCCCCTCATCCCCCCTTTTCTCTCTGGTAATGGAAGGTAGCATTAGATCTTGCGATGGGGATTCAAATGTGTTATGCAACTGTGGCATAAGAGCACTATTTAGCGCAAAGGGGTACTTATACAGGGTACAATACGCGGGGAAAGGTGCCAATTTCAAGGTCAAATTGGAGGAAAATGGAGTAGAATTGGAGGAAAGTGGGTTTAGTCTCCCACTAAACTCCAGTCGTGATCTTATGGTATATTCTTACCATTTCCCTTCATAAATTCAAATGGGCAAATTGGTAATTGCCCACATTCCGTTAACAGCATCTTCAATTTCACGTGATATAATAGATGAAGGGGGTTAAGTGTCCGAGTCAAACGATTAAAGGGGCAATTCGTTACTAAGACATAGTTGGAGGGGGTTTAATATAATTTGCGCTAAGTGAAACCCAGATTCACTAACTTGACACAGATCACATGTTTGGTGTATATATTTCGGTATTAGGGCCCGTTCCAGTTTCCTTAAAATGAACTTTTAGAATGGTGTATATATTTCTGTATTAAGGTCCGTTCAAGTTTCCTTAAAAATGAACTTTTAGAAAAGGAATGTAATTTCAAAGTCAAAAATTATGTGTTTACGCAAATAATTTTTCTATCAATATAGATCTTGTTTGATAGATCTCATCGAAATCTTTTAAACGGTGCAAAAAAAATTAAAAAATTAGTTTTTGTTTTTATTATATTTAAGTTTTAAATTACTTTTTTTAAAAAAAGAAGATTTAAAAAAAAAAAAAAGCGGAATGACATTACATTGTAACAAAAGGGCTCATATGCTTTTTGAATTCCCACATCTAAAAGCAACCTTCTTGGTCAATAAAACAGTTTTGTCCTAACATAAAAAAGGGTTCAATGCATCTTTGAAAGAAACACTCCGCACTTTGGTATAGACAAAATAGTGTCGCTGTGTCAAACGTTAATTTCTCCTAATTGCCTACTTGAATTACCCTTAACATTCTACTAGAGACGGAGGCATACGCAATGCCTTTGTAAATTGGATTTTGACAAATTTTGTACAAATGCTTTCCATTTATATTGTTTGATCGAATTTTGACAAATTTCGTCAATATCTAACTTGCACAAGTCGGCCTCTATTAATGTAGAGAGTAAAAGGGGGAGGGATATATAATAATGGAGTGGGGGAGTGAAGCACGTGGGAGGTGATGGGGGGTATGGGAGCCTGAAAATGGCAGGGAGAGGGTAAGAGTTTTGGCTGGAAGTAAGGGGAAAGGAGTTGTGAGGTGACGGTGGAGTATTGGTTTGGTATTAGTTTGGTTAGGATTCTAGTTTAGGATTTAGTTAGGTTAATTAACATTTGGGTAAAATGATTCAGTGCAGACACATGCACACAGTAAGGAACTAACTCGTTGGACACACGCGCACATAATGGATTATGGAATAAATTTTGGTGTGACGTCATAGATAATTTTACGCATTGAATAAACTAACAAAACAAAAATTAAGTTTTTATTTTAAAAAAATCGGGTCTTTACATGCTTACCCATCTCCAACCAAGTTTTGACCGAAAAAAAAATTTGTGTAACTAACAACTTAATATTCGTTGTGTTGTACCATTGCCTGTGCCCTTTCGTGCATGTCTAGAACCGTGTCATGTTCGGCCCACTTTTGTATCGTGCCCGTCTATGCCCGTGCCCATTCTTGTTTCCTGTCCGTTTAAAACAGTACCCGTGTACATGTCACATTTAAACATGATGTGACGTGGTCATGTTAACCTGACCTATTAGACACCTCAAATCACACCACTGGCACAGGAGAGTGGCGATACCCACAATTTTATTGAGAAATTTTTGGGTGACAGGTGAATATATTCCACGTGGTACCTGTTCGGTACATTCGGACCGTCAATATACTTTTGAACGGTTCGGATTAAAATTTATCCCCTCGCATCCAAACATTCTCTCTCCTTATTCTCTCTCCAAATTTAAGTCGTTCAAAAACGCAATGTACAACTCGAATGTGCCAAACGGCCACCACATAATGCTTACCCATCACAGAAAAAATTTCCCCATTTTATGAGGTGCAAAGCACTTTATCTGCACGGCACCGCGCACACACGTTCTCTCCCCGGGTTTGCATTACGTTTCCTAGCTACCCATATCACGGGCCCCACAATTCACAAGACTGACCAAAAACAGAGACCTCGCAATCTTTGATCAATACCGTTTACTACCGACCCAACTTCCCAACAACACTCCGAGCAAAACAGAGCCCCATAACCCTACTCAGTCCACCGTACCTCCAACACTTCCGGCAATGAAACCGGCCAGAATCCTCGCCGGGATTTTCCTCCTCGTAGCACTCTACTGCGGGACCGACCCCTTCAACCACAGCGCAATATCGGACTTCCCCGACTTCGAGGCCTATAAGGTCGAGCTGCCGCCGTGGTCGGAGGTTCCCACGGAGAAAGACGCAGACAACCTGCTGCAGAAGTCGGAGATCAAGTTCCTGAACCAGGTCCAGGGCCCCGAGAGCATGGCCTTCGACCCGCTGGGCCACGGGCCCTACACCGGGGTCGCCGACGGCCGCGTTTTGTTCTGGAACGGCGACGGGTGGACTGATTTTGCCTATACTTCGCCCAACCGGTGAGTTTTGTTTCCCTTTGACTTTGTGGGTTTTGTTCTTCGATAGTTCTAGGGCACAAACACCAACCACAGCCGCCTATATAAAGATGCAAGGAAGGTCTATTCCTCTGCCAGCAGAAGTATGCTACAGCATGATGCGTGTTTGCAAAGTAGTTTCAAAGTGGTTGTTCTCCCGTTACCAATCATGCAGTGCCGCATAGGCACATAGGCGGGTGTGGTTGGTGATGTGGTAGAGTGTTGTTTCCCTAGCATTATTGTTGGGTTAATTGCGGCACTATACCTATTTTTCTAGAATATTTCACTTTGTTCTCTTTCAATTAGAGCTGCAAATGAACTGTGCCAGGCTCAACTCGTTAAGAGCTTGGCCCGATTCTTTTGGTAAACCAGACCTGATCTTGAGCAAAGTTTTTGGCTCGTTTAGTTTAGCCATGGCTTGGCTCGTGTAGATAAGCTTTTTGCTTATGTCTATGAGCTCAAGTGGTTTATAGAGGCTGCCGATCTCAAGTTTTGGATATGTGAGCTGAATTCGAGCGAGTTCACTAAATGTTTTAGGAGCCGAGCTCAATCACCCTAAGACTCAGCACTGCATGTGTGCACCTTTACCTTTTAACTTAGAGCTCACTAGGGAGATCAATGTGGAGATTATTGAAATTATAGGAACCACTTATCATTTTTTCTTGGACTCATTGTTGTTGAGAAAAGTTGTAATTGCACCCAAAACTTCTTTTGCTATGCATGCTATTTGACAGAAGCTGGAGCTATAGGGACCAGAGAGGAATCTTGCTAAAACTAGGAAGACCAGTGATGTAATTTTCCCTTATGTCATTCTGGGTCCGATTCATCCTCTTTTCTTTTAAAGGATGTGTTTCTCTTGTTCTTTAGCTGCAGCTTCCGGCTGTTATTGGTTTGGTTCTTCATTTGTTTGGATCCTTCTTTGTCTTGCCCTTGTTGTTCTTCTGTGAATGTAAGCTGAAATCAGTAAATGCAGCTTTGCTCGCGGATTTGATTGGGTATGGAGGTAACCCACCCTGAACATATCAAAACTACATTCTTGAGTTCGTACATCTTAACGGTAGAAGAAGAGCTCCGCTCTGTGGCCGATTGATCCCGTTGATCATATAACTAGGAGGGTCTTTGAACGACTTGGAAAACCCCAGGCAAAGCTACAGATAAAAGTATTGATTTATATTACTTTTAGAAACAGTTTGAGGAGGATAACTTAGGATACAATGCCATCTCCGGTGCTTATTCAAGCTTTTGCTATACTTTCGATAAAATCTTGTGTAAAATGCTGCAGTGGACAAACTGCATTAGTTAATGCGATACAACATGCCATCACAAACTAAGAAAGTTGAGAATAGTAAGTTAGTAACGTGCTTCGCTTACCAATTACATGCTGGAATGAGATATGAGAAAATGGCGGGAAGTGAACAAATTGAGATCAAGGAGAATCCTTAATTTTCTGCATATATGAAAAGATTTGAAACTGATCTGTTGTTGGTAAGTGCTTTCTTCGTTTGTTGAAGCTATATCATTGATAATCCTTCTCTGACAGTACTCTTGTCGTTTTTTTTTTTTTATATTATTTGGAATGCAGGTCAGAACTATGTGACCCAAAACCATCACATCTGAGCTACCTAAAGAATGAGCACATATGTGGAAGGCCTTTGGGCCTTCGATTTGATAAGAGAACAGGTGACTTGTATATTGCAGATGCATATTTTGGGCTGATGAAGGTTGGGCCTCAAGGCGGACTGGCTACATTACTTACAAATGAGGCAGAAGGGGTTCCATTGAGGTTCACTAATGATCTTGACGTTGATGATGAAGGAAATATTTATTTCACGGATAGCAGCACCAAATTCCAAAGGCGGTAGGTTTCACTTACATTCCACCATTTTGGTTGCAGATCAAAAACACAAAAATGTTCCATTTGCAAATGATATTTGCCCAAGTTTTTCTGACGCTTATTGACGTATGGTTGTGCGTGTTTGGCCCACTATACAAGCATCTTGCTCTGCCGCTGTGGACTTGGTCCTTGACTGTATTTTTGTATGGAGAGTTGATACCCGTGAATTCAACGTTCAACTTGATACCTGCAAATTTCAGAGCGCTGCCCTTAATAAATAATTAGGTCATCTCAAGTAGTTGTTTAGTATGCAACTGCTTTTGGATGCTGCTGCTTTATTGCGAATAGCTGAACTCGTTCTCCTACTTTTAATGCGCTACTTGTTTTCAGGAACTTCATGCAGTTAGTTTTCTCTGGGGAAGATAGTGGGAGGGTACTGAAATACAATCCTGAGACAAAAGAAACCACTGTCCTTGTTCGGAATGTCCAATTCCCAAATGGTGTGTCGCTTAGCAAGGATGGCTCGTTTTTTGTGTTCACCGAAGGGTGCCGTGGCAGGTAAACTTCTGCTCTTTATTTCAACTTCTATTTAGGTACTAAACAAGCTAACATTACTTGTTACATAAATAGCTGTAAGTCCTGCGGAAAAATCACCCTGGATTCCTATTTTGTCCTGCTTATTGGTTTTTTCTTTTTAATTTTGTATCTAAAAAAAGTTTGTGCGCAATATACTGGGTACCTATTTTCTTGTCTCAGTTCAGTTACCAACATATAGATATAAGTAGGGAAATAGTATCTGGTGGTAAGTTGAAATAGATATGTAGTTGGAGAAAGCCAAATCTATCCATCGTTTCAAGATGCAGCTGGCAATTGGACGGTGGATAAAACAAGAGTACACTCTCTTATCGGCTTTGCAAAAACTATCCCAAAATCATCCGAGGAATGCCCAACACAATCATTGGGACTCAAATCTTCCGTTAATTTTGCATGCTTGAAAGCATCTCAGGAAGACAAGTCTGGGCTTTCACCCTACTAAGTAAAGGACCATTGTGCCTTGGCAGAGTTACTGACTTTTCTTAACCACTTGAAATCAAGAATCAAAATTTCGTTTCAGTTTGTTGTTCCAGCTTGCACATGAAGGGAAACATTTTTAGATCTATACACTAAATTACATGAAGGAACTAGTGTGTTTACAACAAATCAAAATTTGTTTGGTGGCATCAATTACCTTTTCTTATCAGTTATCACATACAAGAGTATGTAACTTTCCAAGTGCATAAAATCCCAACAAAATCAATTTTTGAACTTCCGTAAGATAGTAAATACGTTTCGCTCGAGTACTCCAAATGATTCTTTTTAATGTTGTGTCCTCGTGTTTTGAGGTTTTTCATAAAATTATGTTGCATATCATTGGAAATATAAGAGCTCATTATTCCACTGGTGTTTCGATTCCGTCTCTTAGGAAATGGAAACGTTCCTACCATTTCGATGGAAACGGAAGGAAGTTTCGCTCCTTGCTTGAAATAGCCTCTAGCAATCTTTCTTTACCTTCATTTCTGCTGATGCAGATTACTGAAGTACTGGTTGAAAGGCGATAAAGCAGGGACGACAGAAGTCATGGCCATCCTCCCTGGATTCCCTGACAATGTGAGAACAAACGAAAAGGGTGAATTCTGGGTAGCTATCCATTGTCGCCGCACAATGCATGCTTATCTATGTGGTTTATACCCTAAAGTAAGGAAATTATTGCTTAAGCTTCCTATCTCGGCAAAGATTCATTACCTGCTCCAAATCGGAGGGCGACTCCATGCAGTAGTGATTAAGTACAGCCCAGAGGGTAAGCTGTTGCAGATATTAGAAGACAGTAGTGGGAAGGTTGTTAAAGCGGTGAGCGAAGTGGAAGAGAAGGATGGGAAGCTGTGGATGGGAAGCGTGCTGATGCCTTTTGTTGCTGTTTACCAATTATGATAGGGTTTAAGAGAACCTTCTTTGTTTTGGTTCCTCGTTTCTTTCTTTTTTTTCCTCTTTTTTGTTTTTTGGCGGAATGGTGGCATAGCCCAGCGGCGAGGCTGTGTGTTAGCATTTCAAGTGGCAGGCATTTGAATCTCCGATAGTACCTCTCCGGAGTTAGGGTAGGGCTGCGTACATTTTGCTATCCCCGGACCTTGCTCGAGCACGGCCCCGTGCATTGGATTTGCCCTTTTTCTTTTCTGCGGCTGCTCCTTTTTGAACCTTTTACTGACTTGTAGTAAACGTTATAATAACGTGCTCTATAATAATACCACTAGGAACTGTTTTCCTTTTCTGGAATTCTGTGTTTTGATATTGGACTCGTGAAAGGGGGGGGTTTTTTTTTTTTTTTTTTTTGTGAAAAAACAAACTTGAATTTGTGAAGGGAAAAAGTAAAAAGTTGGAAAGAAAAAAGAGAAAAGAAGATGACATCACTCCTAAAGGGCATTTAGTGTCTTTGCAAAAAAAGAGTAAAAAGTTGGAAAGGACATTTAGTGTATTTGCAAAAAAAGAGTTTGGAACTCATCCTTGCGAAGCAAAAATAATTATGTTGAAGTACTTTTGCAAGAGGCTGAGAAATTTATGTTCCGCGTAACAATGACTTTTCGTAAAAAAAAAAAATTTAAATGATATCACTCCTAAAGGGCAATGAAAAATTCCTCTAAACAGGGACATTTTTTTAGGGTTCTTGAGGCTATCAAAGAGACAAGTTCTGGCTTTATTGAATAGAGCAAACCTGGCGCAGCTGTAAAGCTGCCATATTATGGTCTCAGGGTTCAATTCTTGATCACAGCCTCTTAGGGTAAGACTAAGTTCATCAACCTTTCTTCGGATCCCACATATACGGGATCCCAAATCTAAGTAATGCACAAACTCAAAGATTGATTTTGAACCAAAAAATAACATCTGTGATCCGTCGACAAACGTACTAAAAGTGCAACAGGCAAAAGAGAAAAGAAGATGAAGAAGCTCCCAAGCTACTCTCTTGATAGAAACGAGAGTTGTAACGTCAAAAGGCCAACATTATGCAAGGACAATCTATTTCCGAGAAAGTTCAATGGTACATGCCTGGGCACCCCCTTGGCATGTTACGAGAACACAAAGTAGGTTAGGATCGAGAGAGAACACAAGACACTGGGTATATGAAGTATAGGATTGAGAGAGAACACAAGACACTGGGTATATGAAGTACACAGGAAATATTATTGGAAAACACTAGCTTGTATTAACTTGGATATTACACTGGGTTGAGATCTCATTTTATAGGCATAAAGAGACTGCTTACAGAACATCAATAATACTACTTTACATCTTACATCATTGATTACATCACTCCAATAGTATCTCACATATAATTGGTGACAAGTAATAAACAACCAAACCTGCTACGTATTGACATACTACTATTACTCCCTCGACTTTTACACTCCTACATCATGAACAGTACACACCAACTATGTGCACATAACAGTAATATCATTGATTACATCACTCCAATAGTATCTCACATATAATTGGTGACAAATAATAAACAACCAAACCTGTTACGTACTGACATACTACTATTACTCCCTAAACAATTACACTCCTACATCATGAACAGTACACGCCAACTATGTGCACATAACAATAAACATCAATAATGCCTGAGAAACTCAACCTCTTCTTCCACAGCTAAATTGCAAGTGCTAATTGCCATCTTGATCAACACCTTTGCATTTTCCAATAGATATTTAATTAGATTTAAATGATAAATCTTGCTCGTAAATCCTGTGAGTCCTATTTCTTTAATGTAGAGCAACAAACAAGTTGGTGTCCCTTCTGGATCTGGTTCAATCCAATTTGGTTCCGCAGTGAGACCATGGCTGTCAAGTTCAACGTCCTGGAGAAATAAATCAAACAGTTCAGAAATAAGAGAAAAAGAAGCACCAACTACATATACACATATACCTGTTACGTTTGAACTCACCTTCTTAGTTCTCACATCCACTACTAGATTTTCCAAATTTGGCATGCAACTGAGCAAGTAAGTTAGCCGTTTCCAGCAAAATGAATTGTGAACACGTAGCTCCAAACGGGTTATATTGGGGAACAACAAAGGCACGTTATTATCATCGGCATAGGCAAGGGCCTGAAAGAGATTGGATTACAAGCATAGTAATCATCTAATCCATATTTGATAAATCAAGGAGGTGTATGGTAATGACAGTATACTTGGTAGAATTTGAGAGAGAGAGAGAGAGAGAGAGAGAGAGAGAGAGAGAGAGTTGAGTTTCTGTGTGCGTAACTCCTTCAATATTTTCAGTGATAGTGATTGTTTTTTCTCCCTGGAGTGGGAATCCCTGATACCCAACAGTCAAAATGAAAGGCAAGCTTACCCCCATGGTACGGGATCCTAGAGTAAGATACTCCACGTTGGAGATTCCTTTGAGAAGCTCGTATACTTGATTTGTACGTTGTTCCAATCCATAATCTTCTATGCAAGAAAGCCCAACATCAATGTCTGCTCTGACTAATGAGGACAAATTCTTTAGCTGATATAGAGCAAAGTAATCATCTTTGAGTGTAAGATGTTCAAGAATTGGTGCATTGAAAACAAACTCAATCTCTGAATACTCAATACCCTGATAGTCTAACGTTGGTTTGGCCGATTTTTCAACAAACTCATTCTCTGATAGTCTAACGTTGGTCTGGCCGATTTTTCAACAAACTCATTCTCTGATAGTCTAACATTGACAACAAACTCATTCTCTGAATACTCAATACCCTGATAACAAACTCTTCGAGCATACTCCCTTTATTACAGTACTTTTTCTAGATTAAAAAGTTCGCATCAGGCTTTCAAAAACTCAGAGCTGCCCTTATCGCCAACCTATCCTTGAGACCCAACATACCTTTATTCTTGGGCACCAAACCGCATGTCTCCCAACGTGTCGGTCCCCATGGCACTGCTGTCACAGGCCGGAGTTTGAGTCTAGTTGAATTTCCCTAGACTTAAAAGAGTCCTTTGTAGTCGATCCAAACTGTTAAACTTTGAGTTTATATGCACAAGGCATTGGGCACAAACAGGTCTCCAAGCAGACTTCTCGACACCATTTTGAGTTCAGTAGCTCGTTGCATACGGTTTGGCCCACTATAGATCATGCGGTGGAAGTTGAAATGGATATGTAGTTGGAGAAAGCCAAATTTATCCATCCATCGTTTGAAGATGCAGCAGGCAATTGTACACTGGATCGTTCAAGAGTACGCTCTCGTATCGGCAGTGGCAATAACCAATCCCAAAATCATTCAAGGAATGCCCAACACGATCATCGGGACTCAAATCTTTCATCAATTTTTGCATGCTTGAGAGCATCCTTTTCCGACACAAATCTTCGAGGAGACAAGTCCAGCCATTCAAGCCCTACTAATAAGTAAAGGGCAGTAGTGCCTTGGCAGGGTTACTAGCTTTCCTTAACCCGTTGAAATCAAGGCTCAAAATTTCGTTTCAGTTTGATCCAGATTACTGAAGTACTGGTTGAAAGGCGAAAAGGCAGGAACAGCAGAAGTCATGGCCATCCTCCCTGGATTCGCGAACAACATCAGAACAACCGAAAAAGGGTGAACTCTGTGTAGCAATCCATTTTCATCGCACAATGCACGCTTATCTATGTGCTTTGTACCCTACCATTTGGAAATTGTTATTGCTTAAGCTTCCTATCTCGGCAAAGAATCATTAATTACCTCTCCTAAATCGGAGGGCGACTCCATGCGGTAGTGGTGAAGTACAGCCTAGAGGGTAAGCTGTTGCAGATATTGGAAGACAGTGGAGGAAGCGGTAAGCGAAGCGGAAGACAAGGATGGGAAGTGTGTTAGAAGCCTTTTGTTGTTGTTCACCAATTATTGTTTTTGTTTCTTACAGTATTTCTTTCTTCTTCTTTTTTCCTTTTTTTTTTTTTCCGGTTGGAATGGTGGTTTAGTGAAGCGGTAAGAGCCATAAATTTTAGAATATTATTTTATGGGATCCTGTAAAATATCAGCTCTAACGGACATCAATAAGTATTATTTTTGAATTTGTAGCGGCGAAACTGCGCAGTTGAACAGTTTTGCCCCTATGAATCTAGAAAAAATACTTACCGATGTCCGTTAGAGCTGATTTTTTACAGGGCCTCATAAAATAATATTCTAAAATTTATGGGTATTTTTTCGTATTTTTATGGGACCCGGAATGGGCCCCACAAAAATGTAGTGGATGGTGTAGTGGAATAAGGTAGTGTATGTAGCATCTCTCTTGAATCTCCAATAGAACCCTCTCGAGAATCAGTGTAGGGCTGCGTACATTTTGCCATCCCCAGACCTTGCTCTAGCGCGGCCTTTGGTGGACTATAAGTCCGTAACTGCAATTCTGTGTCTTGATCTTTCCCTTTGAATGAAAGTGAGGTTAAAAACAAAAGAGATTAAATTCTGTCTGGCTCAGTTCAGTCCGGCTCTGAGCCGCATAGAGTGGGTTTTCCGCCAGCACCCCGCGTGGGCCCCCTTCGTGCATTTTTTTAGGTAATCCAAACCATGCATCTCGCAGGGTGTGTAAAATAATGTATTTATGCAAAAAATCAGCTTGTTCGGACATCGATAGGTATGTCAAAAGTTGATTTCTAGACGAAAAATGGAAGGTCTGGATCTGTCATCTATTTTTTTCTGTTCATTTTTTCTGTCTAAAAACTCAATTTTTGACATACTTATCAATGTCCGGACAAGCTAACTTTTTGCTTGGATACGTTATTTTGCAGGCTCTACAAGATGCATGGTTTGAATTATCCAAAAAAATCCGCGAAAGGGGCCCACGAGGGTGGCAGAAAACCCCATTTTTCCGGCTCATCCGGAAAGAATGTACACTCAAAACAAAAACGAGAACTTGGATTTGGATTTGGATTTGGATTTGTTAAGGAAGAAAGCAGAAAAGTTTTAATCAAATGGAGTAGTATACTTTTTGTGCATGAGCATTTGTACGTGTAGCCAAACAAAACGCAACATTTCCGGTCCGGAGGAATCCTTACCCATCGTTTTATTCTCATTTATTCCAATTCATCGAATGATACTAGTAAGTACTTTCATCTTCTTCCCCTTCATCATTGCCTTTACTCTATTGTTCTTCGTTCCCACCACAAATCAAAAATCCAAACACATCATTGCAGTTGTGGTATTTGCTCTGAGCGTAAATTTTTTTTTTTCCCGTGTTGTTTCACTTCAGTTTTGATTTCAGTTTTTTACTTTGGTTTCAAAATTGTTTTCATAGTAGCAATAGCGCAGAGCCGATCCTGAGCTAAAGCTTGTGTTGCGGCCGCTTTAGGCCTCAGAAAAATCTTGAATTTCAAGGGCCCGTCATATTTTTTTACCCCTTAATAATAGTCCGACAAAATGGCCTCATCTTTGACTTTCGCTTTACGCCTCTTAAAAAGTCAAGGCCGGACCTGCAATAGCGTAAGGATTTGAGGCCACATGAAATGAGAGACCATTTTCAAATTGATGCGAGTGCCTTCGCAAAAAACAGACTTCAGAACTCATCCTTTGGGAAGCAAAACTAAGTAGTATGTTGCAGTCCTTTTGCAATAGAGGCTGAGAAATTTGTGCTACGTGCAAAAATGACTTTCCAAAAAATAAAAAATGATACTATCACTTCTAAAGGGCAATGAAAATTTTCTCTGAATGAGGATTTTTTTATGGTTCTTGAGGTGTCGGCCTTATTCAGAGATACAAGTTCCGGCTTTATTGAAGAGCAAACTTGTCGCAGCTTCACTTGGCGCAGAGGTGAAGCTGCGGTATTGTGGTCTGAAGGTCATGGTTCGATTTTTGAAAACAGCCTTTTGGGTGAGACTGATTTCATCCAACTTCCGCCGAATCCCACATAAATGGGAGCTTCGTGCACTACATGGTTATGGTTCAATTTTTAGGACTTTTATGTACCTGATGCAACAGGCTACAGACCATGTGTGTAATAAGGACCACAAACTGAAAGAAAGATAGCATATGAAGATACATGAAGGGATTCCAAATCCATAGTAATGCACATTTATGTGATAATCGTATTTCAAAACCGGCAACTACATCAGGCAATCATAGACGTAAACTAAGAGATTGGTTTTGAACAAAAAAATGACATCCATCGACAAAGGTACTAAAAGTGCAACAGGCAAAAAAGAAATGAATATAAAGAAGCTACCAAGCTAGTACTTACTTGATAGAAACGAGAGTTGTAACGTCAAAAAGGCCAGGACAATCTATTTCCCAGAAAGTTCAATGGTACATGCCAGGGCATGCCTTCGGCATGTTACGAGATGCCTGAGAAACTCAACCTCGTCTTCCACAGCTAAATTGCAAGTACTAATAGCCATCATGATCAACACTTTTGCATTTTCCAGTAGATACTTAATTAGATTTAGATGATAAATCTTGCTCGTAAATCCTCTGAGTCCTATTTCTTTAAGGCGGAGCAACAAACAAGCTGGTGTCTGTTCTGGAACTGGTTCAATCCAATTTGGTTCCACGGCGAGATTTAGACGGTCATGAAGTTCAAATTCCTGGAGAAGTAAATCAAACAGGTCAGAAAAATGAAAAAGAACCACGGTTATGCATATGTATGTTACTTTTGAACTCACCTTCTTAGTGCTCACTTCCAATACCAGATTTTCCAAATTTGGCATGCAACCGAGCAAGTAAGTTAGCCGTTTCCAGCCAGATGAATTGCTAACACATAGCTTTAAATGGGTTATATTAGGGAACAGCAAAGGCGGGTTATTATCATCGGCATAGTCGCCTGAAAGAGATTAGATTACAAGCATAGAAACCAAATAATCCATATTCAATAAATCAAGGAGGGAAAATGAGAGAGAGAGAGAGAGAGAGAGAGAGAGAGAATTGACTTTCTGTTTGTGGAACTCCTTCAATACATCGATATTGATTGTTTTTTCTCCGTGGAGCGGGCATTCCAGACCTTAGTTGCAGGAAGCGGGAGTGGGTGTGAGAGCGGAAGCAAGGGTGGGAGACGGGGAGAAGTGGAGTGGGGGAATACAAAAGCTCCCAAGGTTGGGAGTGTGAACATATATTCCGAAAATAATGTAGCATAGAGTATCCACTTTAAAAGTACAATCATTTTAGAAAGTAAAAATTTGGGCCAAGTCCTCTACAAGTGTAAGAAATGGGATAGTGTTACAATGTAGGGTTTTCTTTTCAAGATATCACGACTTATGCTTTATATATGAGTTCATCAAAGACCATTAATAAAGCCAAGTGATAAATCCCTATTTTCCTATACAAAAGCTCTCATATTCGTCAGGAGCGAGCTCGCATCTTGATGGGAGGGGGCTCTTGTCAAGCTCCTAAGTTGGGAGCACAAAAGCGGGCTCCCAAGGTGGGAGTGGCACCACTTTAGGAGCTCCCTGCAACTAAGTTCTGGACAAACCAAGTTAAATACTTGTTTCTATGTGTTTGTGATACCTGATACCCAACAGTCAAAATGAAAGGCAAGCTTACCCCCATGGTACGGGCACTTAGAGTAAGATACTCCACGTTGGAGATTCCTTTGAGAAGCTCGTATACTGTATTTGCACGTTCTTTCGATCCATAAAATCCTATGCACCCAACCCCAACATCAATGTCTTTAATATATGAGTTCATCAAAGACCATTAATAAAGCCAAGTGATAAATCCCTAATTTCCTATACAAAAGCTCTCATCTTCGTCAGGAGCGAGCTCGCATCTCGATGGAAGCGGGCTCTCTTTATGCTCCTAAGTTGGGAGCACAAAAGCGGGCTCCCAAGGTGGGAGTGGCACCACTTTAGGAGCTCCCTGCAACTAAGTTTTGGACAAACCAAGTTAAATACTTGTTTCTATGTGTTTGTGATACCAGATACCCAACAGTCAACATGAAAGCCAAGCTTACCCCTATGGTACGGGCACCTAGAGTAAGATACTCCACGTTGGAGATTCCTTTGAGAAGCTCGTATACTGTATTTGCACGTTCTTTCAATCCATAAAATCCTATGCACCCAACCCCAACATCAATGTCTGCTCTGAATAATGAAGACAAATTCTTTAGCCGATATAGAGCAAAGTAATCATCTCGGAGTGTAAGATGTTCAAGAATTGGGGCATTGATAACAAACTCATTGTCTGAATCTTCAAAACCCTGATCTTCATAGAAATTCATCTCTAGCTTCTTTAGAGCAACCATGGAGATGTCGAAAGCCATGGCTTGGCTATTATCAACGTGTCCTCCTATGGAAAAATCTTAAAGAACAGGGCAACTACAGAAGAGCTTTTGAATCATGTCTCCAAACGGGTACTGAAGGGACACGTGGAGCTCCAAACGGGTACTGAAGGGACACGTTGAGGAACCTAAGATTCGGAAAACGAACTAGGCCAGGGATTTCCATTTGAACCACAGAACGTAGTTTGAAGACCACCAGTGTGGTGCAAGTCACTGGTGTACTGAACATCGATATGAAGTTCTTGAACTCCACGCCTGACAGCAACACTTACCCAAGTGTTCAGACGGTTCAGATCAACTCCGGCACATTCTAGAGAGAATCCCTGAATACGTGGCAATTCGTGAAAGAAAAGCACGCAATCAATGAAGTCTGCAAATACAGAACAATGCTGATCCTTGAAGAAAAAGTGCAGATCGGGTACAGAAGCCCAGATGTGCTTCCACCTTGTCGAGAGAATGCAGGTTCTAACTGCGTATTTTGTTGGAAGGAAAGAGAGAATGTGAATTAACACGGAATCAGGCAAGATAGTGATCCTATCTCCTCTCATGCAATGTTGTTTCACCCTAAACAATTTCCCATAGTTTGAGGTTGAAGTCATTGCATTCTTTGCTCGTACCTGTAGATGTTGCACAATGTTACAAAAGGATTATCGGCTCTGTAATCTTTTCTGTGTTTGGTTGCTGGCGAAAACGTTAGAAAACAAAATCGTAATCCAAGCTCTCCAAATCCCATTAATTTTGAGACTGAAACGAAAGCATGTATCCGAGTATACTCCAGTGCAAATTAGATAACACTGATATTGCAACTCTACTCACATAAGATCAAGAAGTGATATCACTCTAAGGAATAAAGGAAAATTACGAACGGTTAAAAGAATTATAATCAACTACCACCCAAAGATTATGGACAGAAACTCCGATTACTAGGAACATGCAATGTTCTAGGTTTGTACTACTTATTTAGGCAACACTGGAATCGGAACGTGATTACAAGAAATTTGATTCGATAGTCTAACGTTGTTGGGCTTGTGAAGCCCAATTTGAATTGAGCAGGGTTCGGTGGCGCTGCGTCCAAAACCTAGACATGGGTATTAGGGCAATCGGTGATGTAAACCCTAGTTTTTAAATATTTGCAATAAGCAACAGCCGATTTAACTTGCACTCTCTCATCATTCGATACATAGTAAAGAAGCTGGGGTGAGTGGTGTATGTACCCAACTAGTCAACTCCACAGTTGGAAAATCGTGTCAAAACAATGTCTTGCGTCCTTGTTTTTCCATTCTTGATTATTTTTCGCGGTGTGTGTTTGTTGGTTTGGCCGATTTCTCAACAATCGTGAGCCTGAGTAATCTTATCCTAGTCTTTCCACTTTCTTTGTCCACACAATTCTTCGTTTTTTCCTCCCTTTTTCCTCCATGGATTAAGCAGCAGATTAATATGCGATCAGTGAGTACGCGTGTCACGTATGCCCAACCTCTAGTATGTAACAAGTCTTGCGTCCTTGTTTTTCCATTCTTGATTATTTTTCGCGGTGTGTGTTTGTTGGTTTGGCCGATTTCTCAACAATCGTGAGCCTGAGTAATCTTATCCTAGTCTTTCCACTTTCTTTGTCCACACAATTCTTCGTTTTTTCCTCCCTTTTTCCTCCATGGATTAAGCAGCAGATTAATATGCGATCAGTGAGTACGCGTGTCACGTATGCCCAACCTCTAGTATGTAACAAGTTGTAAATGCTAATGTTAACAACGACGTAGTAGAAAGCTAGAAAAATCGAAGTAGTATTAGTAAGAACCTGGTCCGTCTTTTGAGGTTGATGATGAGATTCAGAAAAACCTAGGTTGAATAATCATCAAAAGCTGAAGAGTGGTGGGGCTTGTCCTCTCCATCGTCAATAAACATGAGTAGGATAGGAGCACTAGATTTCTCCCTAGGATAGAGAAACGATAAACGGACATTGTAACTTATAGTAATTCACACTTGGGGCTACGATTTAATCTATCTGGGCAGTCGGATCATTCCATTAATAAGGTGGCATGTAAAAGTGTGTAAACATATATGGAGAGGGATATGTTCTTTCATATTTCTCGGGATTAAATTCTATCCGTCATAGGTGGAACCAGAAACCAAGTGTTTTGCCACCCGCTATCTCGATCACCACGTGTGGCATTCATCAATTACATTTGTTTTTATAATTATTTTATAGGGTCCATAATATAGTAATATTACAAAAGAAAATCAACTTAATTTTTATAAAATGAATGATCAATCATTTTAAAATTAGTTCAATTGTCCACGGCCGTCCATCTTATAAAACAAAATTTTAGTATTTTTGACATATTAATTCATGTCCAATAAAGCTTATTTTTTGTGTAAATATATTACATTGCGGATTTTATAAAATAAACGGTTTACATTACTATCATAAACGTATGGTGGTACTACCCACAAGTAGCAGATGGGAAAGAACTCGGATCCTCTGCCCCAAATCCACTGTTCCAGCTCTCTGTCCCAAACCTCAAAAAACGACACGTGTCCCTCTTACCACAAACCAAAAGATCACGCCACACTCAATCCCTCCCCCTTCTCCCCTGCTACCTGCGCATCCTCAGTTTCTCCAGCTCCACCATCTGCCTCTGCTTCGCCGCCTCCACCTCTCTATCGTCTCCCTATCGTCTCCGATCCTTCCCCCTCCGCCTCAGGCCGCGGCAGCGGCCGCGGCCGCTGGCCCCAAGTAATTGCTCCTCACAATCGCCGAAGACAGCGCCAACACTGGCCGCTTCGACCAGGGACCCACGGGAACCGTCTAGTGAGGCAGCTCCCTCCGGCGGTTGGGGCGGCGAGGGTTTGTAGGAGGGACCGATGAGCCGGTCGAGTTCGAGAAAGAAGGGCCAGTCACGCTAGACAATTTTCTCAACCTTGTACTTCTTCTTGAGGGTGTCGATTCGGTCCAGTGCAATCTTGTACTTCTTCTTGAGTGTGTCGATTCGGTTCTTGCACTGGACGCCGGAGCAGTGAGCCTTCTTGACGTTGCCATGCACGGCGTTGACGGCATCTGCGACCTCCTGCCAACGAAGCAGTTTGCAGAATGCTCGTTAAACTTTGGTCCCTTCTGCTGCAATAAGATTCAGTTTTGTCGCTGAGAGATCTGATTTCACTTGTTCGTTGTGGGCCTTCAGGTATGGTTTGCCAAAGGAAGTCGCGTTCGTTTCTTATATCAATAATCATGGTCGAGTTTTGTGGATAGACAGTGCAACCGAGCCAATAAATGGAAATCTGGTGTTACTACCAAAGATGCATCCTGTTTAGGAAGGGGCCAGAACTACTGGAACTCGTTATTCTGCCCGTACGCTTACCATCACATTACATACAATGTTCAACAAAATGATTTGTGGTATTTGAGAGAGCAATTTTGGCCAATGCCAACATCGGCCGTAAAATACGCCGGGTGGTTTCTTAGTATTTATGTTCTACGGACTCCAAGTATATATAAGGTAGCCGTATCAGATACTTTGCTAGTAAGGGAAAGTGTCGGACACTTGAACAAGATCGACGTATAACTAAGATCCAAACCAAGCATCAACTGAAACTTGAAGCAACTGGCATTAACAACTTGAATGACACATTACTGAAACTAGAACTACAAATGCACCAAAGCCTAGATCTTAACTCCAGATGTTCTGGAAAATGAAAACCTAAGTCTCACTCTCATGTGTGAAATATTATCAGTTCAGAAAAAATACGTGAAATTTCATGAAACAGAAATGTTCTCATGAGCAATCAAACAGACAGGTCTATTAAAGTAGGATTACTCAACTAGCATACAAAAGCAGGTATATATAATTACATAACTACGTGTACAAATAACTTCATGAGATATAAACAGAGTTATATTCAATAGTGAGGTCGCTGTTTAGATATCCAAATTTAGAGCGCCTGTCTCTCTCTACTCCATTTATTCCGTATAACATAACAATTTCCACATGTAAAAAGTGAAACAACCAGCCCAGGAGAGAAGCAAAGCATCCATACAGCTGAAGAAAGAGGCTACCTGACATCAAAGAAACAATTTTCCTCTGGTAAGTGCTCTCATAGGGGTATTTAGCAATACTAAAACATCAGAAACAAACGATAATAGCAAGTAAAACCCAACAACCGAATGAACCAGAAAACCTAACAACTTTCTCAATCAAAGAAATTTGAAATAATTTCATAAACTGAACTCCATTAGTCACACCATGATACTACCCCCAACATCTCTTGGTCACAAAAATGGAGCGTACATTAAATGGACCTAAAACCAACGTCTCCATATTTGTGCATCCATTACTTCAAAATATAAGCTGCGGTAATCTCTACAAAACACCCAAAATGCTCAATAAAAATACAATCCTTAAGCCTGAAAAAAGGGATTGTTTCGAGACCATGGTAGTCACAAGCACATTTATTTAGCCATCTTCATAGTCTCTTTTCAAAGTTCATGACAACTAAAAATATCTACAGCAAAACCAACAGCTAGTTTCATGCTCTGATTGTGTAGTTCTCACTCAAATAACAATTAAAGGAGTCGAATCAAAGAACGGAAAAACTTAAAGGTGTTAATTTAACATGGAAATCACAATTCACAAAGATTGACTAAAGTAACCTAGCCACTCCTTCGAACAATGGTACGCCCTCAATTCACTCACATTCACCCTAAACATTTATAATAGTTTCGTGACCATGGGTTTTCAAACAAAGTCTAAAGAGACAGTCTGAAGAAGATGAATCCATTACTTCTGCATTGGCCACATTTCCACTACTTTCCAGAAGCACTATATGGATAGTAAAAGATTCATCTTCTTCAGACTTTGTCTCTTCCGATTCTGTCTGAAACCAGGTAACAAAACTATTATGAATGTTTAGAGCGAATGTGGGTGAGTCGAGGGCATACCATTCTTCAAAGGAGCCATTTGTCATCTCAACATCATCTGGCATCTAGTCTTATGGGCAGTCAAGGGAGATGAAGAACAGTAGAATGAGAGATCACGTTGAGCTTGGAGAGAGTAGGAGATGAATGACAAATAGAAAGAAACAATCAACAGAGATGGAGTAACAATTTACAGTCAAGACTAACCTTTAACGAAGAAAACTCTGCATGGTTCCTCAAAAAGCGCCTAGTTTGCAGCAGATCCTGTGGCACATGAAGTTTGTGTACCCTCATTCACAACATTGTTACAATCAGTCACCGGAATCTGCTGGTTGACTGGATCTGGAACTGAGACATCATGTAAACTAGTAGATTCACCAGCAGTGTTGGCTTCCTGCAAACTACTTGATCCAGAATCAGTGTTGGTTCTGCTATTGTCTCTTGTCTCAAGACGCTCCATCATGCCTGATACAGTAGAAATTCCTGAATTGCCCTCTCCCTTTACTTCAGAACCAATATCCGTCATGTTAGTGTTGCGGGAGAAAAGTTTCTCCTTCCAACCCCTTGTGCTCTTTGTAATCGACTCTTTGTATCTTTACAAAACGACAAGGGGAAATCATGAATAAATGAACATGTAGAAATGAAGCATTCCCTGATGTACAAAACCAATATACATTATATACCACAGCTTCCGTATACCTCATTGACATTGCATTAAATCGGGATTTTAGAGATTCTGAAATGGATTGGAACTCAGATGGTCCTGCTTTATCATGACTATTAGTGGGAGACTGAGTAGGAGACCTATATGATAACAATCATATAAAATGTAAATAAACAGAGTAAAAGCAAATGAAGGATAAAAACAGGTGAGGCGTAAAAAACCTTTCCCTGTGCCAAAAAGAAACACCTCCTGTGAAGGTAATCAACTGAGAAAATAAATAGACTAAAGGTCAAGAATGGTAAATACTGATTGTGCGAGGAAGTTCCATGGTGATTGGAAGCAAGAACACTTGATCTAGATGCAGAGGCATAAATCTGATCAGCTTGACTAGAACGTGGAGGAACAATTTGTGTGGAATCTTCTCCTACAGTTATAAGAGAAGTCGGCTCAGCTACTGCTGCTGAAGAAGCTGAATCACTTTCAATGCTCTGAGTTGGAGAAGAAGACACAGAAGCAACAGGTGGACCATTGGGATGAGTTGAGAACACGAGATAATGGGGACGACCCTGAGCTGATGATCTATTCCTCTGACCTTCCCTCCTAGCAATATGGCGGGTCCTCCCCATGGCGGCGGCGGCGGCTAAGTGCTGAATAATACGCTCTTCGAGTTCAGCATCACTTCCGCCGACTGGTAACTGTAGTGGGAGGCAAAAAGTGGCTTACCCGTATCACAATTACAACATTCAGCGGGTATCCAATATACTCATGAGAAAATCTAGGATAAGTAGATTACGAACATGCTGTAATTCGAAATCCCCCAGGGTCGGATGATGAAATATCGTGGTATTTCTACGTGCATTGGCTCTAAAGCTCTTTTCCTGTTCTATAGCGTCAAGCAATTCCTGGCTGCCAGTAAGACTAACGTTAACAACTCTGGTGAAATCAAATATCAAGCGATTGAGAGAAAACAGAAAATAAAAAAATGTGGAAATAAAGAATGTAACCTGCTGGGATCCTTCAAGCTGATGGGTTGCCAACACATTGGGCACTGGGAGCTTCTCTGACACCTAAAGCATTAAGTTTCATCAGTACCGTGGACAACTGAACAAGCAATAATAGGTCCTATGCAGCCCAAGCTTACTCATAACCATACTATGAAGATATTCCCATAGCCCGCGGTAGCAATATGTAACATCATGGGGGCTGGTATTACATATCTCCACCCCCGACCCTCTCCTTTTCAGGGGTATCATATCCCATATGACAATCTAAGGCCCTGAACGAACAAACAAGCAACGGATAAAAAAAGCAGGGGCATGGGCACTGTGTTTTTTGTATCCGGTCAACCTCCTTATATCCATCAATCAAACAGGCCCTTAATCTCCCTCCCCCATCCACTCAAATTATCATGCCGCATATCAGCACAAATATGGCAGACCATTTTTTATAATAAAAAGTTCTATAATATAGTATGTTGGACCCAAACATTATTCATTTTAAAACAAGAATTACAAGACTACCATTCAAGAATGCACTGAAGGTGAAACTCATGCTTGCAACAAGTCACCTGCAAGAGGAAAGATGCAGTTAGCTATGGGGAAACTTTATGTTGTGTTCTCTTCCCTTTTCAAAAAGCATTTTTCAAAAAATTCTCCCTAGATTTCCCCTACTTTCAACATTTCTCTCTTTATCTCTCTTCACTTATTACCCCTACTATTTTTCAAAAAAAATTTCAAATACCAAACCAAACACAGCATAATTCAATCCTTGAAAAAGACAGTCTCCAACGTGTATACCGTCGATGGTTCACTTTCACAAAACGCTTCAAGGCATATGCTGCAAGCATCATCACAGGCTTCTTGAATTCCACCTTCCACAAAAGCTGCAGCCGATGTCAAATGGTTCTCGGACTTTACGCCCTCTTCCATCTTTTCAACCTTCAATAAGAAGAATAAAGTTCACTACAACAAACTTTCACATGATCCCAAGCAACTAAATTCCAAATAATTATATGCGCCACAATGAGAAAACGACGTATCCATAGCTAAGGCGAGACAATGGCGTGTACAATAGGACAGTTATTACATGGTAGTACATTGGTTTCGTGACATTTGATAGTCCGTAACAGCCACACATAATATATCACAGACGGTACTTATTTTTACAAAATATTACATGACACCAAAGCAGGTCCATCTAGAACCATGGATGGAACTGCTCTCTTTAGAAACTAGCGAGTTCAAATAATTCACTTTCTTATCAGCATCTCATTTGTGAAACTAGCAAGTTCAGATAATTCACAACCTCATGTTTTATAGGTCAAGATGTAATCTTACAGTTTGGGGGGGGGACGACCCTGAGGGGGGTTCCACCCACCCAGTGGATAAGAACAATTTAGTAAGGGATAGAGTGATTTCATGTAAATCCAGACACGCTTATTGTGCAATTCGTGTTTCTATAGTAAGTGATTAATAAAATTGATTTGTGCTTTTGACGTAATTTTGAATCCTCTCCCACCCAACATCTTCCACAATAGGAAAGAAGATGTTTTGTTCACGAATTCACCCTTTAATACCAACATTCCATTTGGCGGTGATCAAAGGAGAGTCTAAATATTCTAATTTATGAGTACCTTCTGAATTTTGTAAAGTAGCCTGCGACTCCTTCACACAAGTCATCACCCAGCAAAGTAAATTGAACTTTTCTTGAAGATTACAGTAAATTTAACTTTTTTTGAAGATTAGGCTTAAGCCTCAAGGTCACAGTTATCTTGAACTTTTTAAATCAAAACACTCACAAGGGAAAATGAATTATGATCAGCACCAGACAATACGAACACGTCATTAGCAAATATGATATGCCGGCTCTATTAGTTGAAATCCTTTATAAGAAAGCAATTAGCAGTGAATGTCAATATTTTGGCACATGAAGCTTGAAGAAGTGCTACTTGCTAATTGCAACACACACGGACACTGTTTGATTTGCCAACTCTATGAATCTACAGCCCTCATAGCATAGCTCATGTCACTAAATCTACATAATAAAACAACTCATTTTTCAAAAACGTCCTTCGAAACCTAGGGTCTGGATTTCGAATTCTAGCTGAAATAGCAAATAAACCATGCATCAGGAAGACAGGAACTACAAAAGGGGGAAGAATCAATCATCAAAATGGGGAAATTTTTTGCAAACAACACAACATATTTCAAACATATCCCGACCTTTAATAGGATTGTATCAGTCTATCACCGGAGACATTACGGTAATCAACCACAGCTTATTTCTGGAACAAATTACCCATTTTTACAGGAGCAAAAACCCTTCCCATAGCTTTAAGAGTTCAATAGCATAATTTACCAAAATCAGCCATTTCCGGATAACATAACACCCAAAAAAAATTTGAAGTTTAGCTGCCGAGCAACTTTTTTTATAATATAAAAAAAAATAACTTGAGCGAAGAAATAAAACCCTACATAATCGGCAAATAAAGTCGTACCCAGAAAGCAGAAACGAACGGTGAACAATTCCCTAAAATCAGCCCAATTTCAGGGAACCAAAAATCGGTATTAAACAAAAAAGGAACAAGCCCTTGTAATTACATATGTGTGCATATACGCAGAGCTTGAAATTAATCGGAAAAAAGATTTTGGATTTTACCTCCATGGAAATTGCACAACGATCGTAGGTTGATTCTGACAGATGCTGCGATTAGAGGAGAGAGACAGAGACAGAGAGTGATGGATGGACGGATGGAGAGGAAGATAAGAGAGGAAAGGTGAGGAAGAAACCCTAGGCTGCAAGGACGATGACGCTGATATTAATGTTGGAGAGAGAGAAGACTTTCGTCTTTGCAGTTTGTCTTTCTTCTTTTTCTTTTTCCGGTGCTTTTTTTTTTTATTTTATTTTGACGGTGAGCCCACGCAGAACCGTAGCTCACGAGAAATTATTCGGTGGCCGTGGATCACCACTACATGAGGATGTTTGGTTACCCTACTTTTTGGCGTTTTGCATTTTGGTTATTGATTTTTTGGCTTTTTAAATTTTGGTCAAAATATCTTTTGAATATTGTAGATTATTTGGGAGATATGTGTAAAACGTATTTTGCAACGTAATTAGTATTTGAGATACATGTACAAAATACAGTATTTAGGTCTTTTTGTTAACTAAAAATGAAAAAACAAGGTCAAAAAAATCCTCTCCCTCTACTTCTACTTCTCTTCTCTAAACCCAAAAATGAAAAATGAATGCTGGCAGAATGCATTTTGCCTATGGATATCCAAACACCGAAAATGATAAGTAAAATGCCAAAAGCAAAATGAGATAAGTAACCATCCAAATAGCCCTAGTGTGCCAGACCCCTCTTTTTTTTTTATTTTTTGGTCATGTTTTAGGAGAACTGGTTAGAAGTTAGATGTTTGTGTTAGGGAGGGAGGAGGGTGGAATTTGAACCCCGCGCCTCATGTATGGGGCAAAGAGTCGTGCCAACTACATTGGAGTCCGACGCCCCCCACTTGCCCAGACCCCTCTGTCAACACACGGGCGTTCATATACTTGATAGAGATGCTACATACACTACCTCAAACAACTACACCATCCACTACTATTTTTATAGCGCCCATCCCGGGTCCTAAAAAAATACAGAAAAATGTTCATAAATTTTAAAATAATATATTATGGGACCCTGTAAAAAATCAGCTCCAACAAATATTAGTACGTATTATTTCTTGATTTGTAGGGGCGAAACTGTTTAACTGCACAGTTTCGCTGTTACAAATCAAGAAATAATACTTACCGATATCCGTTAGAGTTGATTTTTTACAGGGCCCCATAATATATTATTTTAAATTTTATGAACATTTTTCTGTATTTTTTTAGGACCCGAGATGAGCTCTACAAAAATGGTAGTAGACGGTGTAGTGGTTTGATGTAGTGTACCTAGACTTATTGCTTGATCTTAACATCCCAAAGGAGGTAGCAAAAGCAAAACCAAACCAAATTTAAAAAACCATGTCATCAAAACACCCTCCACGGGAAGAAGCAACCTTACTACACCATTTTGGTGTACCTCCATCTCTCTTCAAGTTTGTTTTTGACAAAAGTTAGAAGTTGTATAAATGAAAGCCTAACAGCATTTATACTACGGAAATTTTTTTTTTTTTTGAAGAGGTCAATATCATTTAAGACAAAGTCAACGCATTACATCGGAATCGAGAAGGAATTGCAAAGTGGGCGGAATACAACCCGAAGAGAAAATACAATTCCTACTAAGACAATTTGCGGCTAGCCAGTGCGCAACTTTGTTGTTCTCTCTACAACACCAAACAAAGGACCAATTCCTAGAGTTAGCCCACTCTTTGATGTCATCTACAAGAGTTCTAATCTCCCACAGTCCAGAAGAATTGGAGTCCTTAAAACAGTTGATAAGTTCCAGGCAGTCCAACTCAAAGATTGCTTCAGAAATATCCAGTTCCATTGCTACGCTGCAAGCTATTCTAAGAGCCCAAGCCTCAATGCTAATTGCCGATGTTGCGATAGTTCTTCCCATACGCCAGAAAATTGAGTTGTTCCACCACTATCTCTCGCGATAACGCCAAAGGCAGCCAAGCTACGGGAGGATTTAAAAGCGCCATCAATATTAAATTTCACGACAGAGGAGGGGGGAGGGGTCCATCTATTCTCCCTATCCTGCTGTGAGATACTAATTTTAGGACCCTTAAACAACGCAAGCAAGTAATCACAGACACCCACAGAAGCAGCTTCAATTGTTTCCTTCGGATTCAGAGGTTTACCCGAAAAGATGAAGGCATTCATAGACTTCCAAATAGCCCAGCCCTGTTGAAAGATGACTGTCATATCTTCCATAGTAGTTTCTTTGGCCATATTTCCGCAAAGAAGGTCTTCCATCCACTTAGAAGTTGAAGTGATCACCAGATCCACAGTCCAAAAAGATTTTCCACTGCCAAACCATACAACTCTAGTCCAAGGACATCGAAAAAGGGTGCGTTCAATGGTCTCAGGTTCAGCATCACAAATGGGGCATATGGGTGAGGGGGCACATTTACGTTTGAACAAGTTAGCTTTACAGGCAATCCAATTATGGACAACTTTCCACATGAAATGGCAGATTTTAGGCAAAGATGGAACAGCCCAGAGCTTAGTCCACGTAGATCTAGGAGGAGAATGAGAAGTGGACGCCTGAGTAGGCTTAGGAGGGGTGTTCTGCGTGACAGCTTGATAATAGCCAGCTTTAACCGTATACTTGCCAGACTTGTTGTGAGCCCAAATGAGTTTATCCTCCTTTTTGGTGATGCTGAGAGGAATTTTGGAGATGGCTTTGACTTCCTCTTCTGAGACACATGTGGTAAGCCTTCCCAAATCCCAAGTCTGGTTCTCCTCATTTATAAAATCAGCAACTTTGGTCCAAATACAATTGGGAGGAGGATTGCTAATCAACCTGCTCTCTGCATAGTTATAGACCCATTTATCATTCCAGAACTGCACAGACTTTCCATTACCAACACTCCAATGAATGCCTTCCTCTAACAAACTCCTACCTTCCAGCATACTACACCATACCCAAGATGGAGAAGCACCTTTCTTTGCATTCCAACACAAAGACTCAAGGAAATATTTCCCTTTCAAAATTTGAGCCCACAGAGCATTGGGATTCTCACTGATTCTCCAGAATTGTCTAGCAAGGAGAGCGTTATTAAACGAAGCAAAGTCTTTGAACCCTAAACCACCCTCTCCTTTTGAAGTAATTAATTTACTCCAGGCACCCCAATGGATCCCACTTTTTGGTTTAGAATTCTTCCACCAAAATTTGCTAACCAATGCCTTCAGATTAGAGCAGAAGGAAATGGGAGCTTTGAAACACATGAAAGGATACACCGGCATATTCTGAATTACTGATTTAATGAGGACTTCTTTGCTGGCATGGTTTAAATGATTACCTCCCCATCCTTGAATTTTCCACATAACTTTTTCATTGATAAAGCCCATAGCTCCTTTCTTTGATCTTCCCCAATCAGTTGGAAGGCCCAGATATTTGGCTTTGGGATCCATTTCTTCCATACCAAGGATCTCCTTAATTTCCTTCTTACTGCTGGACTGGTATTTGCTAAGAAACATAGGCTGGATTTTTGCACATTGATCGACAAGCCAGAGGCCTCACTAAAGCACGAGGCCAAGTGCTTGAAGTTTGAGCAGGAGGCAGCTTCAGCTTCCAAGAAAATCATTGAATCATCTGCAAACAAAAGACAGGACACCACTGGGCATTTCCTTTTCATTCTGATACCTCTTAGGGATTTATTATTGATGGCTTTTTGAATTAGAACTGAGAACACATCAGCAACAAATAAGCATAAGTATGGGGATAAAGGATCCCCCTGTCTGAGCCCTCGGCTAGGAACCACATTACAAACTTGACCCCCATTAGCACAAATAGAGTATTTAACCGTACACACACACTGATAAACCCAGTTGATCCATACCTTATCAAAACCCAGCTTCTCCAATACTTTAAAAAGGAAATCCCAGCACACACGGTCATAAGCTTTGTTCAAATCGAGTTTAATAGCCACCAAGGCCCTGTTACCAACTTTTTTGTGCTTGAGGTGGTGGAAGACTTCATGAGCAACAATAACATTATCCTGGATTTGGCAACCAAGTATGAAAGCGGATTGTTGTTCCGATATTAAACTATGAATGAAAGGCTAAAATTGATTAGCTAGGATTTTAGAGATGATCTTATACACAAATCAACAGAGGGTGATAGGGCGGAGATGACTCATGAAATCTGAATTTCTCACTTTTGGGATCAAAGTAACATTGGTATGGTTGTGCTCTTTTGTAAGAAATCCAATTTGGAAGAAAGAAATAACAGCCTTAGAGATATCCCTTCCCACAATCTCCTAATATTTTTGAAAGAAAAGACCTAGAAAACCATCAAAGCCAGGGGCTTTAAGGGGCCCCAATTGAAAGGTAGCCAAATAGATTTTCTCTTTAGAAATAGCTTTAGTCAGAGAGGAGTTAGTAACATGGGATACAATGGGATCAATGAGACTAAGAAATTTCTGGCAGCAGGGGGAGAGTAAAGTAATTGGAAATGGGACTTAATAATACCTGCAATTTCGTTAGCCTCCGTCTTCCATATGCCAGAATCATCTTTGAGCTTCACAATTTGATTTCTTTGCCTTCGCTGAATAGTACTCAAGTGAAAGAAACAGGAGTTCTTATCACCCATTTAGAGCCATTTAATCCGCGAGCGTTGATGCCAAAACATGGCATCCTTCTACCAAAGGTCCTCCAACTTGCCCTTAATAGTCTTCTCCATTGCTAAATAATCCGGGTTAAAGCCCAACTCAATCTTTTTCTAGACCTCCACAAGTTGATCTTTAAGGGTAGCAATTTGGAGACAAATATCTCCAAACGTTTGACGGTGCCACACCTTCAGTTTTTCCTTGCAACCCCTAAGCTTCTTACAAACTTTCACCATCTTAGTGCCCTCATATTCCACCGCCCAAGCCTCCTCAATAATCGGTTTACAACTTTCTTCAGTTGTCCAAAAAGATTCAAACCGGAACGGTTTCCCCACTTTCTGCAGAGGGAAGAATGTATTTACACTACAAGAAATTGTGTTGTTTGCGACCAACAAGAAGGTCACAAAAAGCTATCATTTTGGTCGCAAATTGATACAGCGACTAAAAAGTGTGGTCACTAAGCTAGTCGCAATAAGCTAGTCGTATTTGGTATTTCTTGACCAAACTACGTTGTGGTCGCAATATGTACCACATTAGGCGACCACATGTATCCGGTCACAATAAGATTATGATTTTGTGACCAATCGCTGGTCACAAAAAGAAGTAAATTGTGGTCGCCAAATACAAGCTCTGGTCGCAAAAAGGGACCATTAGACAATGGAGAAACATGTTTTGGTGACTCCGTAGTTGGTCGCGGAATGTATTTTCTTTTGTCGCAAAAAAGGTCCTCGAAATTCACATCCACCTGTTTTGATAACTAGAGAGTTTGGTCGCAAAAACTTTTTTTTTTTTTTTACGATAGATTGCGTTGGTCACAAAATTGATTCTCCTGCAAATATCTTTTGTAATTGCAACTAGTTGTATATCAAAAATACCAAAGAAACAACTAGTAAGTCTCAAGATACAACATTAATAATAATATTTTTGACATTAATAACCACGTAATATGTTTTTCAAAAGCAACAAAAAGTAATCAACCATCCCCAATCCCCAAAAACAACAAATTCCACAACCTACTTGTTTTCCAACATGTGTTTAGTTACACCACATCCAAAACTATAAATATTAGGTAAAGTCCACGATAAAGTAGCAAAAAATGGACTTCATTACTCCAAGCTCTAACCAAGTCCAAACTCGAGTAGTTATCTATGTCTGCGAAAAGTGACTCCATACTCCATTCTGCCCAAAAAGTGTCTTCATGGTCCATCTGCAAAGTTCAAAACGTGGGTAGAGTACAAAATGGTTAAAGTCAATTGAAGTTGCAATATAATAAAAGTAGTAAGCCACTTTTGAAGGAACCCAATTGCAGCAATAGTCCAATGTCATAATATTATCCAAGAAATGCCATAATTTCAATATCATAGGTTGGATACATAATGTAGGGAAATCCAAAAGCATGCAACACTTCAAAAATTGCAGGAATATCAATCCTATAAGTGCGGAAATGATTAGGATGTAGCATAAGAGCATTCACAATTATCCAATGAGTATCAGTACCAGACATGGGTAACACTACAAATATTAATCATCCTCAAAATAGTTTTGGACCGAATAACCTATTATTTAGGATACCTAAATGTAGAGCAAAAACACAGTTTTAAACGTGTTCTTAGCGTGTTCAAGAGTATCCCTCGTGTGTCTGAGTAGAAAACATAAAAGAAAAATTAGACACAATTTAGAGAGTGTTGTGACAAGGACACGTGAGGTTGGTCGACGTGTCCATACTTCTTAACTTGTCAAAAGTTCTTTGAGAACTGAACATTCAATTAAAAACTCAACAAGAGAGAGAGAGAGAGAGAGAGATGAAAGGGGTGGTCGTAAATACAGGAGATGAAAGGGCTTGAGAAGAAGGAAGTTGTTCTTCCCTAATTGTGTTGTCTTTTCTCTATCTTTTTCTTAGACTTTGTGATGCATAGAGGGAGAAATTGGGAAGAGATTTCTCTCGGCAATTTTGAAAAAAAAAAAAGAAAGGCAAATACAAGATCTAGACTGGTGTATATGTATAGATTGTGAACTCATTCATGATGCAGCCCCAATTCCTTCTTAGTTAAGTGGGGAGTTTGGGTACACTTGTCTCATCTCTTGCTAACTGAACCTTGACAAAATATGAATCAGGACATTTTGGAAGACTGGGTGAATGGCATCGAGTGAAAAATGCTCTTATAGTTCTAAATTTCTAATTAATCCTTTAAGCTATGACTAGGTTGATTAAGTTCACTTAGCCACTTATCTAGACATCAAGAGAGGGAACATATCTCACTATGAGGAAAAGCTTATCATTAGGCTCCTCTAAGATAATAATGCAATGTGAAAGAGGACACATTACCAAGTAGATGTAGGTGAACTCCCCACTCCATAAGAATAAACCATGCAATGTGAAAGAGGACACATTACCAAGTAGATGTAGGTGAACTCCCCACTCCACAAGAATAAACCGCAAGGAACTCCACATATACCGAAATAAAGACTTACGGACTTATGAATGGTTATCATGAAGAGTTCAAATATAAGTTAATAAAAACAAATAAAACATACCATACCTCTAACTCTATGCTTATGGAAATGCAAAGTTGCATGGGATGTGGAGGCTAGAAAGCTAAAGGTGGAGTGTTAGTAGACATACCTGCAATGGAACGTAAGGGGTAAAATCACGGTTATTCTTTCTCATGTACCATACAAAAGAAACATGATGCCCTAGCATCTACCAGGACTATGTGAACCCATAAGAAGCGAAAGAAAAAATTTCCTACAGTGGAGGAAATTAGGGTTTTATCAATTATGGCTTATCAAAATAACGCACAATATACATGAATGTGGATCGATCGATCGAGAGAGTGTGTGAGAGTGAGAAAGAGACACGGTTCAGAGAGAGTGAATAACATACTCCGCGAAGGCAAACAATGGTGGCACAGTCCCGTCGCTCAGTGCTGCCTTCTTGAATGCAGAAATCGTCTTCTGGCTATGGCTAGGGTTTTTGCTGAACGGTTGAGAGTGAGAGAGTTGAAATAAATGTGGAAGAAATTGAGTTCATCAAGTATGGGTGTGAGGGCATACGTAGGCAGGGGAGCACAAGAGAGACAACTAGATTTGGGGATTTCTCTTTTGGGGGAATTCATTTCAGTGCACCATTTGTTTACCGAGAGACGAAGGTTAGGGATTTCAATTGTTTTAGGGAATTAGAGCCAAAACTAGGTGAACTGCTCATGCTAGCACAAGGTGTCTCATGCCTGGTATTTTTTCGTTTGGAGTATC
The DNA here is from genome assembly GCA_014282245.1 of Rhododendron simsii. NCBI lineage: Eukaryota > Viridiplantae > Streptophyta > Magnoliopsida > Ericales > Ericaceae > Rhododendron > Rhododendron simsii. The sequence goes on along the minus strand of CM024953.1, from coordinate 37,553,612 downwards.
GTATTGTAAATTGAGCTTTGACTACGCTCCCAATACTAATGGAATTCATTTGTTATTATAAAAGAAAAGAAGGCGAAACTAATGAAAGAAGTGAGCATAATATTTGGAAGCAATGAAACTACAAAAACTGTAACTATAGCTATGAATATTGTCACAAAACTGAATGTGCACAAACAAAAATGCTTCCAGGTACCTTCCATTCCAAACTATGGTATGTCATTAATTAGTACAAACTACCAAAACAAAACCAATTTCATGATTTTTTGGTGCACCTAGTCATAAGCAGAGTTTTTGTTACCCTGCACTGCAAGTACCAAAAAGTTGAAATACATATTGGCAAATAAGTTCCTCGAGACCAGCACTATTACTCTATACATATTGGCGGGGTATTCCCCTCACATCAAAAAGACACTAACCAAACTAATTTTACTGGAACTTTCTATGCACGCATTCTAAAAGCCCAAAACTTCGAATATGACTGAAGACACTATAGGTTCAATTGCAGGTTGGTAAACGCAACATAGTAATAATAGGCATGATGAAATCCTACGCTTGAATGTGCAATTCTCAACTCACAAAAGCAATGCTAGCTGACCTAGAGAGGCCAAGAAACTTTCACTTCACCCTGCTCTCTAAAGAAACACACAGATTGTACTAAATGAAAAGCAAGAGTAACTACTCTCATATGATAAAAAAGTGCACAAGAAACGAGAATCAGCCTCTGGCTCCACGCTTTCACACTTGCTTATCCTCTCACCCCATCTCAACTAATTTATTTCACAAACAATCAAATTCTTGTGAATCTATCAAAAAAAAAAAAAAGGCCAGTGAGCACCAAAACTCAAAAGCCAACCTTCAGTCTCCAAAGGAACTGACATTCAATCATTCGGGTACTATATTGGAGAGAACATGGAGTACTTTCAAAACACAAACTTTTCAAAGGAAAAATCCATGCCGGAAGAGAATACAATATTTGGTTAGTCTTTTCTAGGATAACGTTTGGTTGGTGGACAATGTTAAATAATAACTAACCTTCCTTGTCATCCAAAACTCAACTTCTATCAAAACACCTCTTAGCACAAGTTATGAAATTTCAGCAACTCGCTGTAAATATTGCACGTTATCAGCATCAATTGAAGAGGACATCGTAAATTTATAAAGTAAAATACCATGTTCAGAATCCATAATACTACTATATTCATATTAATGATACCAGTTGTTACCTTTACCTTAAGATTTTACATACTAATACATCCCTTGAGCATGTCCAATATAACGCCAATCACCTTTATGATCGACAACCAATAGTTTTTTAGCGCCTAACTATTTTTTAGTACTATTTGAGATTTCCTTTCCAGTGTTCGAAAACCAAGCATTACTGCTTTAATATCCACCATGCATGAAATTTCAATAGATAATGCCATAAGAGTATTTGTAGATTTCCCCTTTCCCATCCCCGTCTACTTATGAGATATGCTATTAATCCAGAAAATCAATAATTGTCTTAACAAATCTCTCCGTACAATATTTGATACTAAATAAGCAATGCTTAATCAACAAATGACTTAAGAAGAAGGACGACATCCATATCTAACCATAGAAAGCGGCGAACAGATCAAATAGAAGAAATTTTATTAGGAAAAGCATATCTAGTTAACATCATTTCCCAAATTCAATACATTTGAACGTGAAAAGCCAGAGAAGCCAGATCACGAATAGTGTAAACTCTGCTAAATGATCTTCTATCTTCCTCACATGATCTGTACTCTAATATACCACATTTGATGTCGATAAAGATACACTAGCGAATAATCCCACCCATACTGTTGAAATACTATTCTAGGGTGCAAACAAAGATAGATGAGGAGGTGCCCTCTATTCCCTTTCTTTTTCATCTTCTCCTCGAATTTGCAGGGCCCCCTCTTCTTCTTTCTTTCTACGGAATTCTATTCCAGACTCACAGACACGTCATGAGTGGAAAGCATAGGGCTACCTCTAGTAATAGGTCTAAAGACTTGCCACCAATTTCATCTTCCTATAAGTTAATCAGTCTAAAGCCAAGCGCATCCACCTTACCCTCTCGTAGTGCTTGATAATGATCTAAGCGGAGTAGGATTTAGGTGATAACGGGGATAACCATTGTCATTGTTGTGGGTGAGGGAGAGATCAAAATTATGCTACTCTAGGTTTAGGTGATCCTTCCAAATCATAAGCCTTCTCCAATGCCTGGGTGGGTGCCTGGGTGTCGGCGACCATTGTTTGGAAAACCTTCACGATCCTTGTAAAACCAACGGATGAACACACCACGAATCGGCATAATGGCAGCACTACAGAACTATAACCATGCAGGCATGAAACACAGAATCAGAGAACATATTGGAGCTATTAGCTTTAGCATGTTAATTAAATCCATGGACATAAACCAAAGTAGACATCATCAGCACCATCATGTACACGAATCATGTACCCACGTACAAAGTACTGCATTCATTTACGATACAAAACAAAGTAATGAAGAGCAAGGTCAAACGCATTACATACTATTTTCACAGTGTGTTGCCAAATATACCTTTTCAGCACCTATTAGCAGCAAATATTGCCAAATGAGAAAGACGACTATACACATACACAAAGATAAGAACGGCTGCGGCATTCTACGAGATCGAGAGCCATATGACATTTTATTTTATAAGAGAACTCTCAAATCCACCAAAACATACGGACCATAGATATCCATATCCAAATCTATTAAACCCAGAATCAATGAAGCCTTATTACTGAGTCCAGAGTCCCAACAACTTCTAAAATTTTACAATTTATCTCCTATCCTATAATAATCCACCAAAACAGACCGAGGCCAGAAATCTAGATCTATTATACCCAGAATCCAAACACCCAGAACAATAATAAATAACGAATCCAGCAAAAAATCTCTCTCTCTCTCTCTCTCTCTCTCTCTCTCTCTGTATGTCTGTGCGTGTGCATTTTTGCACCGGAAAACTAATGACAACGAACAGTTAGCAGAAATATCAGAGAGAGAAGAGGAACGGAGAACCTGTCGAGAAAAACAGCGCATAAAACCCCTCAGCCAAGAGCTCAACCGGCAGAGATCGCATCCACCATGGACACCGACGCAAATCCTCCCTGAGCTAATAAAATAATGACAGAAGAGAACTCTGGAACCATCTGATGCCCTCTCGCAAGCGTGCACAGCGAAACATCGTCTCGGTATATATTATATACGCAGTCACTACGACGTCGTTTGGGAGCAGACATGGAAAGACAGAATTACCCCTCGGGCTAGAAAGGAAGACCGCCCCCTGAAGGGACTCAATTGGAAAATTGGGCAAAAATTGGCAAGCCATCCAATTTGACTTCAACGTTTTTAGTCTTTAAAGCTTTAGAGAATGGAGATTAGAAAGAGATAGATAATTAAACGTTCTCCTATCGCCGAATAGGAACAAATTTTATACTTAATCAGCCAATTATATTTTATTAATAGTCGATCTGAATCATTAGGATTTCATGTCTCACTTCTTCCATCAATGGCACTAAAATTGAAGATCATCGAATATCAGCGACTGCCTAATCGGACAACATTTGATACGTCTCGAGATATTAAAATATTTGATTGTGATACCCGACCCCACCTGAGTTTTTTTGCCCCGATCAGAACTGTCCATATTTTACATATTATGAAGTGCATTAGTCGGACCAAAAATTAAGTTAATTGGGTGTCGCTACACACTTGATCGGATAGAAAAATCTATTTTGTTAATGAAATTTTGTCTCAACAAATAAGCTTTCTAAACTTGATCGAGACACATTTTTACGAGAATGATATAATCAACAAGAAAAATAAAATCAACGGTTTGGATAGTCGTAACTTTGTCACGATTGACTGGCTAGCGTATGTTAAAATACATCACAAGACCTAGTTTATTAATAATTATATTGAACATATAGAATATAACTGTTACTATCAACTCAATTTTTACAATGGTCGATCTGAACCGTTAGAATTTCACGTCCCACTGATCCCATTATGGTCACCTAAATCGGAGATCACCGGATATCGACAACCATTTGATCGGACAACATTTGATGCATCCCGAGGCATTAAAGTTTTAGATTACAAGACTCGACCCCCACCAAAGTCTTTGTTTTTCGATCCAAATCGTCTATCTTTTACATATTACGGAGTTCATCAATCGTACAAAGAATGAAGTTGATCAGGTATTACTACGCATTTGATCAGACAATTACTATCATCCAAAAAACAAATTGCATCCCAATCAAGGAGTTTTCTAAACCCGATCGAGTCAAATTTTTATGATAATGGTTTAATCAATAAGCATAACGAAATCAACGACCTCGATTGTTAAAATAGTTTTATCTTATTGAGATCCACTAAATAATCGTATCAAAGACTATTAGAAAATGTATAACATATAGTATAATTTTTTTTTTTATAAGTTATAGTATAAATTTTTGAAGTACTGTGTTCTGGTACACATTTAGTGACTTGACAATTGGTCCCTAAATAGGAAAGATTTTGCGACTAGAGCATCCTAGTCACTCAAACATTGAATATAGAGATATAAAACAACCAGCTTCTTTTTGGTCGCTAAATAATCAAATGTTGGTCGCAATACTTATTCATTAAACTTTTTTATGTGACAAAAAACATTTTGGTCGTTAAATGAATTAGAGTTTGGTCGCTAAAAGTTTTCCCGCCAGCGGTAAAGTTAGGCGCCAAAGAATAAGTGACTCGTATTTAGCGACCAACACATTGGGTCGCTCGTGGGAACAACTTCCCTCTTTTCACGACCAAGGAAGCTCTTAGTCGCAAGAACCATAGCAAAAGAGACCCAGATTTTGTTGGTCACAAAAAGTTGGTCGCAAAGAACACAATTTGTTGTAGTGTTAGGATTAATGGATTGTGATCTGGCCCAATTGCTGCATCTACAAAAACCATAGCTTGATTATGCAGTTCACGCCATTTCGCATTGGCGAAGGCCATATCGATACACTCCATGATGAGATCACCATCTCTTCTATTATTTCTCCAAGTAAATTTAGGACCCTTAAATCCTAGGTCAACCAACCCACACACTGACAGCATCTTATGAAAGGAAGTAAATCTTGCTGGATTAGGACTATTTCCACCCATCTTGTCTTCTGAGCTCAAAATTTCATTGAAATCACCAATACATAACCATGGGAGAATTTCAGAACGACCAATTCCCATAAGATCTTCCCAAACCTGATCTCTCCCCCCCTATGAGGGCTGCCATAGATGAAGGATGCCGCCCAAACAGAGGAATTGGATTTATCCAAAATTATTGTATGGACAATATTTTTGGATGAAGTTTCAATGTCAATATCCACTTCAATTTTCCACCATAGTGCCAGACCTCCAGCAAGTCCAACAGGATCAACATAAGTAGCAGAACTAAAACCTAATTTACGACGGATGGTCTCCAGAAAGGCCTTATTATTTTTGGTCTCCATTAGAAAGACAATGGAGGGGCGATTTTTGATATCACCTAAAGCCTGGGTTGTCAAAGTACGCCCAATTCCTTGACAATTCTAGGTTAGGACAATCATTGATCGGGTGGCTATTTAGGGCCAGCCACACGCCCATCAACCATATAATCAGTATCCATTTTACTTGGAGCCAAAGGAAGGTCGATCTCCAAACTGGTAGTAGCTTGCTGGACAGGAACATCACAGAGACTGGATTCAAAGGCAAACAAATCTTAAGAATCCCAAAACTCTTTTTAGCCGAAATGTTAGAACCCCTCCTCCTCACACTCTTCCTTGAACTGGATTGTTTGGGTTCTTGGGTATGGCTTGATAGGTTATGAGGCGCACAAAGGCGAAGCAATTTGGATCTATTGGAATCAATAGGATCTTTAGTGGACTTTCTTTTGATTGCAAGCTTGTGGAAAACAGTGGTAAGAGATTTGTCCAGAGAAGATGAGTTTGAGTGGTTTATTTGGGTGGAGACAATTTCTGAAGTAATGGAAGAGGGGGGTTCCAGCGTAGGATATTTTTGGTTTCTAGTTGGATTGCCGTTTGGGCTAATTTCCTCAAAAGATGGTAAGTTTGGGTTGTGATGATCAATAGTGGGTTGAGAAGTATGGTATGGTGGGCTATCAGTGGGCTCGGTAACAAAGTAAAGAGGTTTTGCGCTAGAAAGGTGGAGAGCGTTTGGGCCAGGGCTCTGAGGAAGGTTAGGAAAATGGCTAAGGGATCCCAGCTGGAGCCCAAGAGGGTATTTTGGAATACCCATACTAGGAGAAGGGGAGCAGATAAAACTTTCAGAAAGATTTGTCGTGTTCATACCTTTCTCCTCCATAAGGCTACCACATGTCGACTGAAGGGCTGAGACCATACCAGCAGCGCATGTCGGCCTCGCTCCCACGACCTCCTGCTGATTCGCAATGATGATTGAGCTCCTCTCAAGCGCCTCCAAATGCTTGGGGTGACGCGCATCGTTGTCACTCTCCTGGGCCACAAAACTCCGGCCAGACAGCTCCAGCACACTGTTTGCCACCACCCGCCGACCAAGTAGTTTCGAAACACAGTTTTCCGCCTCATCTACTTCATGGCGAATCACTTCAATAGGAATCTGAGATCGTCTGATTCCATTAGCTCGGATATCTGGGCCATACCCCGAGTTAGAGCCATCATCGCGAGGGACGAATCTGCAACTCCTATTGTCATGACCAATCCTTCCACAAGCAAAACAAAAGGCGGACAACTTCTCATACTTGCAGGAAATCCACAGATCTTTCGTCAAAACAGATTTCGTTCTGAGCCAAAACCCTTTGGGGATGGGTAGCTCCAGATTAATATTCACTCGAACCCAGAGAAAACTCCTATCCAGCATAATCCCATCAGGGTTAGTCTCGATTGCAAGGAGTTTCTGAAAGCGCTTACCAATAATTTCTGCATTAGCTCTGTTCATCTTTCCAACCGGAAGGCCATGAATTTGAACCCATAACGGAGATACAGAGAAATCATGGTCGGTAATGGCGATTCCATCCACCACTGGTTGGAGTACCATGAGGCTATTCATGATAGACCAGGGTCTATCAGAGAGGACCATCTCCTCAAAGCGGAATAGAAAGATGTTGTTATTCCAAGAAGTAACTGAGAAAGGTGATCTGGTTTTCCACGCTGCAATACAAATATTGGTTATGGCCGTGGTGTTAAGAAGTTTAAGGTTAAGCACTTTACCAACAAGGCAGAGGTTGCCCACAATCCCTGTCTCACTAGAGCCTTCTTCAAGATCCAACACGTCAGAATCATCCATTACAGAGACTCCGCAATGGAAGAAAAGGGCGAGAAGAAGAAGAGAAAAGAGAAAAAAAGGGGGGGTAAAAGAAAAACAAAGGAGGGTGAAGAAGAAAGTGGGTTTGCGACAGAGAATGGGCTAAGGGGGAGATAATGGTGAGAGGGGATTGTCAATGGAGGGTGGGGCAGTGGAAAGAAAAGAGGTGGAGGAGATCCTATGGGTAACACCAATGGTAGAAAACTCTCATGTAGAGAGAGAGACTCTCATTTTTAGAGAGAGTTTATATCAATTGATTCCTATTCATTTCTATACTACGGAATTCATTACAAAATTCTTGGACAAATCCAAACTAATCGTCTAACATGTACAAAATGAGGGAAGCAAATAGCAGTTGATGTCTTTCACCCCAATCCAAACATCACCTAACCCACATTCTGCTTCAAATTGTCAACTCATCAATTCTACTATTTTTAATTGGTGAATTAATTATTTATTTTGGCATAGTGGGTCCCTTTAGCGTCAATGAAAGAATAAGATATTCACATTTGAAGAGCCCATTGAAGTGCAACTACATCATATAACTCTTCAACTTACCAATAAGTCAACTGACTTAACTTTGTATTCAATTTTTTATTTGTATTTTTTTCGTGTTAAATTTTTGTAAATTAGTTGTTCATCTCGACGAGAAGAATCTAAAAGTGAAAATTGATGATCGAAACTCAATGTTTTTTACATAAGGACAAAAATAAGCCAAAAATGTAGAATTTGACACAAAACTAATAAACACAAAAAAAAAAAAAAAAAAAATTGAATAAAGATTAAAAAAACAGTTTGTCTCATTTAGCTAAAATAGGCTTAATTCTCAATTCGAGAATCGATTCGGTTCTTCATATGTCCTTTGTTGATAAATAAGTATGAAAGAAAATAAAAAATAAAAAATTTCTTTCCGAATCTGCTTTACAGAAAAAAGTTTTCCAGTAGAAAAGTTAGAACGACGAATTCCGCAAGAAAGATAAGTGAATACTAGAAAAGTTTCAAAAATATTAATTTTCACATCTTTTCTCAATATTTCGCCCAACACTTACTTCAAATTTGAGGATGTCAATTTTTTTTTTTAAGACTTACGTGGCAATTTGACATATTCAAAGTGTCGAATACTGCAATCAACATGTTATATTAAATTTATAATATTAGGAAGTAAGAGTAAAGTAATGAAAGAAAAATTTTGACGTCAAATATCAAATTTGACATGAGAGAGTGGATGCCAAATAAACATAAGCATTTGGCATTTTTGTTGGAGTTATTTTACATGTCAATTCTTCCACTTGACATGACATGTCACATCTAACATCCTTGATTGGAGATGCTCTAATAGAGGACCAAATAATTCTCTCCGTCTCTCCCCCCATTTTCGCAGCTTCAACTAGGTTTGGCCTAACGAGTTCTACCCAACTTTACTAAGTTTTCAATATTTTTTTACTTTTTTACTAGTTTATTTCGTTAAGCTAAATTAATGATTCCCAAAAATTTAACGCAGATCTACTAAAAAGCTATGCCAAACCCCACATCTCCGCTAATCATTCAAATGATACATGTAATTTTTCCTCCAATATTTACCTCGACTTGAAAATTTCATCCTTTTTTTTAATCTTCCAAAACTGCCCTCCTGCTTACAAAACAGAATCAGAAATTACAATATGTCATAAAGACGGGGTAAGAGACACCCAGTTAATAGGAAGAAGTCCTCTACAGGCTAAGGCTGCTAGCCTGCTACTGAGTGAGCCAGCTTGTTTTTTTTTTTTTTTTTTTTTATGAGTGAGCCAGCTTGTTCCCTATACGGCGAACCCAAATGAACTTCGAACCGCATGAAGGACCCAGATTCCGAATATCCCACAACAGAGGAAGCACCTCCCAAGGAGAAACCAATTGGAGACGCTGAGAAGAATGGCCTCCTTGAAAATTTAATTTCGTCTTGACTGATTCTTTAAGCATCTGTAACACTTCGTCTCACGTTTAGGAGATACTAGTATTTGTTAGGTTACCATAAGATAATAGCACGTAGAATCAATCAACGATATGCCTTCTGTTGTTGGGCAAGTAAATTTTTTTTGTTTTGTTTTGTCATTCCTTCATCATAATCTGCTCTATCCTGAGGGGACTTTTTGTTTTTGTTACTACTACTAGTACTACAATGCATAGATTTCAAGGCTCATTCCCTACCTTTAGGAATGTTTTTGCTATGTACCCATCTATAACATTAATGCTAACTACACAGATATAGAGTACATACTCCATGCACAGATCGTTGTAGGACACATTTTGGATCCCATAAACATGATCGGAACCATTTCTTTTGTTCAAAATATTTTGTTTAGGGACCCTGTAAAAAATAAGTTCTACCGAATACCGGTATGGGCCTTTACGAAATATCCAACTTTGTCCCAGAATTTGAGGCCAAATTTTGGGACAAAGTTGGATGATTTGTAAACAAAATGAACGGCTCCGATCATGCTTGTGGAATCCGAAATGGGTCCCAAAATGATTTGTGCATGGAGTATGTATTTCATTGTCTGTGCAGCTAGCACAACTCCATCTATAAAACAGAAATGATCATAATGGTACATAAATAAAATCTGGACCAGCACATACAAATTCTTTTTTGGCCTGTTTGGGATTTCAAAAAAATGATCGGAGCCGCTCATTTTGTTTAAAACACGTTATTTGATGTTCTTTGCAAAAAATAAGCTCAATCTAGTATCGACAAGAGCATTTACAAAAACATCCAACTTTCCTTTAGAAATTCAGGCATGAATTTTGTGACAAAATTGGATGTTTTGTAAACGCTCTTACAAATATATACCGGATTGAGCGTATTTTTTGCAAGGACCATAAACAAAATGAGTGACTCGAATTATTATTTTGAGACCCAAAAAGAATTTGTACGCGCTGGTACAGATATTAAATTTGTACCAGTAGCATTGCTGGAAACACAATTTTGAATATAACTGCATTCAAGGTCGTTTGATGAATGTGAGTCCAATTAAATCAAACGGCTCCAACTACAATTATGTCTAGAAATCGTGTTCCTAGACCCCTTTTTTTGTGATAATCTAAACCCTGTAATCATATAATTATCTGTAATAAGTCTGTCCATACAAACAAATAGCGCACAAATTTTGTTATGGCTCATCAAGGGTCCCACACAAACGATTTGAGCCGTTCATTAAATGTAAAACATTTTTCTAAGGCTCTCGCAAAAAATTAGCTCAATTTGATGCTTATAGCTAGGTGTTTGATCAATTATTTAACTTTTCATTATTCAAAAATCTGAATGAAAAGTTAGATAATTGGATCGAGCCTTTATAGGTATCAGATTGAGCTATTTTTTTCTAGAGACCCTACAAAAGATGTTTTACATTTTAATGAATGGCTCAGATCGTTTGTGCGTGACCCGTGGTGGACCCCACAATAAAATCTGTGTGCAATTGTCTGTTTGGTTAGCAGCATTGAATCATCTGATTGTCTCATCCGTACGGCTAATTCTGTTGTTGCTCATAAAGCAGGAGAATTTTTTGGGTGCGGAATGGTTACCAAGTGGCGGACGGGCAGTACCTTGCATGCATCTCAACCGTCCAAACATGTTTTGGACGACCCATATTTCTACCCTCTCTCCCCTCCCCTGACTGCTCCCTCTTCTATTTTTCTCTCTCTAAAATTTGAACCGTCCAGAATACATTTGGACTGCTGGCATCATGTGCGAGCTACCACGTGTACTATACCCGCTCTGTCACCTTAAAATTTCTGTCCGCAGATTCATGCAATCATATACCAGGGGAGGAGGAATTTTTCAGTGCGGAGCGGGTAATGCCGACGTGGCACCCGCTCAGCGCACCCGAGTCGTCCAATGCATTTTTGGACGGCTCGGATTAAAACACACTCTCTCTTCTCATTCTAACACTTTCTCTCTTCTCTTCTCTCTCCAAATCTGAGCTGTCTATATATGCACGTAATGGACAGCTCGAATGACCGAGCGGACATCACATAGTACCTGCTTGGCACTGAAAATTTTTTCCCAAGGGAGCCAGGGTCTCTTGAGCCAAGTGGGGGTGGGTGGTGGTCCCCTTTAGATTAGGTTAATTTACACTCTTTGACTCACCATTAACGTTTACATTTGAATATTGTTCCTCCGCAAGACCGGAACGACGCATTTATGTAGGACGACCACTGTCCAATTACGGACCCCATCCCTATAAAGAAAATCTGAAAATAAGTACTTATTTTTTAAGAAGACGATTTTAAGCTTAAAAATTATATGTTTATACAAATAATTTTTCTATCAATATAAATCTTTTTTGATAGATGTCATTGAGATCTTTAATACAATACAAAAAAAATTGAAAAATTATTTTTTTATTTACATTATTTTTGAGTTTGAAAATATAAAATAAGTATTTATTTTTTAAGAAGGTGTTCTAGAACGGGACCCAAGGCTTCATTCTCCCCAACTTTTTGATCTTTTTCGTTTCGGAGTATAATTTTGTTCAATTTTTTAAATTTTTTGTTATATTTGTGTTATATGTTTAAAATTTATCATCCGTTTTGACGAGAGGAGTCTAAGAAGAAAAAAATACACCAAAGAGCTCGTCTTATATGAACTTTTTTCAATATCGATTTCCATTTTTATACTTTTCTGACACTTTTTGTCAAGACGAAGACGATAAACTAAACAAAAAGTAAAAAAATGTCAAAAAATAATACTACTAGACAGAAATTGGGACAGAGGGAGTGTGTTGCGCAGCCCTGTGCTGCGCGGCCTCCGGCGCCACCTTGCCGGCATCGGTCCGACGATCAGAGACGTTCACTGCGTAGAGCTCGTCGATACTACAAGTGTACCAAAAATCAACCCGATCAAATATCGTTAAGTACTTCATCGGATACATATAACTTGAAAAAAATGAATCCTAATGGATACGAAACACTGGATCAATACCACTGAATCCATTCTTTTTGAATTATATGTGTTCCGATGAGACACTTAACGATATTTGATTGAGTTGATTTTTTGTACACTTATAGTATTCGACGAGCTCTACGCAGTGGACGTCTCCGATCGTCGGACCGATGCCGGCAAGGTTGCGCCGGCGGCCGTGCAGCACGCTGCGCAACAGAAATTGTTAGGAATAATGGAGTATCTCCTTTTGAGGGTATCCCATACTTTAGCTTCCGTACTTGGGCATTCAGAAAAGGGATGGTGATAATGTTAAAATTCTATTTGTTTCTATCAAAACTGTTTCTATCAAAACTCTTTCTGTTTCTGTCAAAACTCAAGGTATACTTTTGATTGCATGACTTAATTGCCTTCTACTGCACCACTTGCTTTACAAAAATGCCCATTCAAATCCCATGGCATTACACATCCATTCACCTACCATTTAATTGGGTACTACAACCTAAAAGAAGATTGGAATTGTACAACTCTCATATTCAAATCAGAAATAATAGAAACAGCATCAGGAAATTTTACATGGCAACGATCAATTGGTAAATTTGGACATAGGATCTCGAAAGTACTCACACTGTACAAGAGATTTAGATCTAAAAAATATTCATTGGACGAGGTTATACACTTTGGCTGTTCTATTCACTCGACTACTCACAACTTATACCAGGGAGAAAACCTTCGCAGAAAATGAGAATCATTTGGTTCCATTTGGTATTTGCACTTCAATTTACATGGCTTCAATTGCCCTTCGTTTGGGATCAGTTGCTTTGCACTTGTGGGATTTGAAGGTTGATCCTTGGGAGAATTTGGTTTGCTGCAGATGTTATATGCGTTGTTATTTTTTTCCTTCTTATTAATTGGTTATCTGAAGCATTTTATCGGCCCATGGGATTTGAAGGGACATTTTTATAAAGCAAGTGGTGCAGTGGAGGACAATTAAGTCATGCAATAAAATATACACTTTGAGTTTTGGCAGGAACATTTGTGAGTTTTGACAAGAACAAAAAGAGTTCTGGCATTATCAATTCCCTTCAAAAAAATTTTTTTTTTTTTTTGGCACACCACCGTTTAATGTTCAAGAATTGTTAAAACTGTCACGTAGTGTACTAACCCCGTACCACCATGTGTTGTCCCATGATCACTAAAGTCTGAATATTTCACTTTGTGCCAAGGACAATAAAAATTATCAACCATTCCATTCGCGACAATGACAATGACACTGCCCATAGACTAATCAAAGAGGCAAGGACGAACACAACGGTCTTTCACTTTGAACATTCATCTTACTAACCCAATCTATTTTCATTTACTGGTCCTTGAACTTCCAATAGTGTTGAGCTTCATCGGTCCTTCCCTCCTGCCCATGTTCCGCCCTTTTTACAACACCTTAGACAAAGTACCAACAAAAAGTAAGATGAATAAACTGGCGTAGAAAATTTGGCCTTTACTCTCTTTTTTTTCAACTTTTTGATGAATTTTTCTTGCACAATCGCTTGGAACCTAGGGAAAGAATGAGAAAAAAAATAAAAATACTCCCTTTTTTTTCCATTTCTTTCCAAACATAGGAATTCATTTTCCTTCGCCGGCCTCTTCGCCTTAGGAGTGGGGCTACACTTGACATACTGCCTGATTGACATAAAAAAACAAAAAATGCCCTCCCCATCCCCGTGATCCAAACACAACATAAAAGAATAGTAAGGTCCCGTTCTGCTGAGAAAAACAAATGATGTATTATAAGAGAATGACATGTCTCATAAAACGAAAGACAAAAACTTTGATGGAACGTTGCCTTAAAGAAAAACACATGGAAAAAAGTGTTTGAAAATCCAATCTTCATTCTATATTGTATCTTGGTCCAAAATGTCCAGGTAATAACAGACCTGACACCAAGCAAGAAACAAAATGATGGCCTCCAAAGTACAAATCCCTTAGCCATTTCCGGCAAAATCTCTCTCATTTTTCGCTATCATAAACTGGTGAAAGTACCGACCAATCCAACAGGGGCACCAAACGCGTCATCAGAATCGTTCAATTGTCACATCCAAAAATTAAACCAAAACCAAAACAATATACCTACCAAAAACCAATTCGCCTGCTAGTGGACCCCGCTGCCACAAATCCGAGAGCGCACTCAACTTTTGCCCAAAGCGTCACCGCACCCTCTCCTGTTATCGCACCATAAAATTCCCACGCAACAAATCGGAAAATTATTCAATATCCTTGGGGCATCGGGTCTGGAGCAATGCTACTTGTGGCTTATGGGATATTCATTTCGGCATAGACGACACAGATTTGATCAAGCGCGTGCAAATTTAAACTGTTCACTCTTCGAATTAAAATCCGATATAACGGCTCGATTGCCGATATAGACAACCCGATTGGTCACTGCAGCACTCCCAAATTAGTGATGCACCAGTGGCATGGAATAATTACCCAACAAATCACGCCTCCTTCTGCGAAGTACTCCTCCAGAACCCGCCCCCGTAGAACCGGTCCAACATCTCCGTCTCGAAATCGGCCACCGATCCGTCCCTGTCGTCGCCGTCCGATCGCCCGACCTCCGAGTCGTCGAAGCTCGACCCGGTCCCGCCCTTGGACGATGACGACGTCGCTTCCAGCGGCCGCCCTTGTTGCTGCGGCGGCTGCTGCAACAAGGCAGCCGCCTTCTTCTTCTTCACCCTCTGCCGCTGCTGCTTCCTCCAGGCCTTCTTGCACAGCCCCGTGGGGACCTTGTACACGGCGAGCAGGAGCAAATCCATCACCGCGCACGGACAGCAGCAGCAGATCGCCGCGCACTCCGCCGCCGTCCCTCCCGCCACCTCCCCTACCCCCCGTCTTTCCTCCTTCCCTGCCCTCGCCATCGGCGTTATCTTCTCCCCCAGAAGCGGCTGCCTCCGGCTCCCGCCGACCGGCTTCTCCAGCACTATCTGCCGCGTCATCCACACCAGGGTTTTAAATAAAAGCAGCGTATCGTATCAGCTATTGGCTTTTTGACCTCCAATACGTTAAGTAAAATAAAGACGGCTGCGTATAGCCAATGAAATTTTCGACCTCCGATTACATACGTTTTTTGCCTAAGACCAATACAGCCGGACAGATAAAAATACCGTTATGTTTTTCGATTCGATACCGCGATTGAAAACTGTGATGATTGCAATCCGAGGTGCAACTTCGTGGTAGAACTATTTACGGATGGAGCGTTTGATTTGACTTCTTTAGGATTTTTAATGTGTGGGGACTTCGAGGAGACAAAATTGTCAACGATTCCGATTGGGAATCACGGGGAAAAGCGGTTGATCGGCGCTTTATCTCCTTTGATCAATTCAAGGGATCGATCCTTCAATTTCGAAAGGTATTCGGAAAAGCCCTAACTGTGAGGAACTAAAAGGCCAGAAAAAGAGGTGAGAGAGAGAGAGAGATGTTGGGAGGAGGAGGGGAGGTGCTTGTGGATGCCGTAAATGGCGGAAGCGGAACACGGAAACTGAATTTCCGTTTAAAATGGAGATAAAAAAACGATGTGTGTGTGCGTGTACACACACATATATATATAAATATATGCGTGTATGTATATATGATGATGATGTGCAGTGTAGAGTACTATTTTTCTCTTGTCCAGGAGAAGAAGAAAGGGAAACGCTCAACGACGAGTGGAGGAGGACGTGTCACTGACGAGACAGGCGTCACTCAGTTTGTCGCAGAGAGATTTTGTGGGTAAAAAAAATCGGAAAAAATCTATGGTGGGACGTAAATTGATTTGCCTGGTCTAGTTTTCACAAACTTCGGGTTGGTGTTGTGCTGTACAGTAAAGTGTTAAGTACCGTGCTGCGAATTTCTGAGCGCATCTGATGGCTCGTATCTCATATCGGCAATCAACGATCGAGAGTCGTTCATTGCCGAGATAAGATCCGAGTTGTCGAATGTATAATCCGACGGCTTGGAGGTGTACAGCACGGTGATGCACTCACCAATGCACAGGATCATCTCCCAATTGAGTTTTCACAGGGGTGATTTTGTCGTTCCAAAAAAGATTAAATTCTTTTCGTCGGCCGTAGAAATGTCACTTTTCAACCACCACTTTTTTCGATCTTGCTGTGTGTTTATTGTTGATCTGAACCGTTCTTCTTGTAGACCTTACATAATAGTGCATCCATGCAAAAATAAACTTAATCGGACTTTAATAAGAGTATTAAAATTTGAATTTTGCTTTGTAAAATACAGTTTATATTTATTATTATTAACAAAAATCAGATCATACATTATATAAATCAAAATTCAAATATTGATATATCTATCGACTTCCGATCAAATGTATTTTTTGCATGGCAATACTATATTGCGGGTTTTAAAATATGAACGGTTTATATCACAAGAATAGACACTCGGTGGGGCTCATAATGGGCGGTGGTGCAAAAATGGAATTTTACACTGGCGTTGGATAAAAATATTTTAAATTTCATGAACGGCGGGTTTTAATTTTTTGCGGAGACTCTTGAAAAAATATTTTACATTTAATGAACGACTTGAATCATTTATGTAATGTGAGAGCTCTGCTACATGCAAAGACAATTCGCAGAGAACCCCGCAGAGACAAATGTGTTTGACCCATTTCGGGTCCGAGCAGTTTCGCCTCTACGAATCCAAAAGTAATACTTATCGATATTCACTGGAGTTGATTTTGTACAGGGCTCCATAAAATAATATTCAAAAATTTATGGATATTTTTCTAGATTTTTTCGGGACTCGAAATAGGGCCAAACGCATTTGTCTCTGCGTAGTTCTCTGCAGATTGTCTCTGCTGTTAGTATTTTTGGATGAAGGTGAAAATAGAGTCGGCAGGTGAAAATGGAGTCGGCCAGGCCACATATGGGATACAAAAATGCTATTGGTACAGATGCTTCGACACAGACAGGGCATACAACGTGCATTTGGACCTGTTTCGGATTCAATAAAAATAATTGGAGTCGCTCATTTTGTTCAATTTATCTTGCTTAAGTTTCTTACAAAAAATCAGCTTCATCTGATAATGATAAGAGCGTTTACGAAGCGTCCAAAATTACTTAAGAAAATTTTTAAAGCGATTTTGGATGCTTCGTAAGTGCTCTTATCGATGTCGGATGAAACTGATTTTTTATAGGAACCTTAAAAAAAATATATTGAACAAAATAAGCGACTCCGATTATTTTTTTTAACCCAAAACATATCCAAATGCGCGTTGTGTGCGCTGTCTGTATCGAAGCTGCTGTATGAATAGCAGCATCATAAGGGATATGGCCTACAATGGAAAGTGCGAACCCACGATAAGTAGTTCAGAGTTTCATGCGTGTGAAATTCGAAGAAGAGGCATTAAAGTGGTGAGGTGACATTTGAAAAATCCAAATTTTGTTCCGATGCGGCTATGCTATGGACCACCTTCCACCAACACATCACATGCGGTATTTTTAGGGGTGTTTCCGTTAGTGAAAAATCGGTAGTTAAAAATTTGGAGTAGATTTTTATTTGAGGTCGAGAAATTATTAGGTATTTTCGATAGTGAATAAGTTGTTGAGAGATGTCAAATTATTTTCGGTAATGAATAAGTTGTTGATGGATTTGTAAGTAGAGTTATTGTAGCAAAAAGAGTTTTTGTTGACAACTTTTCTGTTAGTGGAAATCAGATGGTAAAATACTAAAAAAAATTTGTTAGTGAAAACGAAATGGTGAAACACCTCCTTATTATACATATTCACATAAAGTTCATGAACTTTGAGGATACCAAAACACAACGGGTAACCGACCGGAAGGGGACCGATCAATGATGCAAGATTTCACCTCTCAGATAAATGTAAGTTCTTGATTCAATTGTCCAAAGTTTTATTCAAGTTGTGTTCTGCCAAGGATTCTTAAAACATTAGTACTTATTTGTAATTTTTAAACTTAAAAATAATTGCCTTATTGAAAAAAATTTCTATGCAATATGGATATTATTTGATAGATTTCGATGAAATCTTTTGAATGATGGAAAAATTATTTTCGTAAATAGTACATTAATTTTAAGTTTAAAATTTACAAATAAGTATTTATATTGTAAGAACCCTTAGCAAACAGAGCGTCAAAATTCAAGATCCTGAACTTTGAAAGAAAAAAAAAGTGTTCGTTAGATCAAGCTAATAATTAACAATTTGGATAATTTTTGTGAGATTTCGAGTGAACGGTACCCGTGGGTACCCACAGTCCGACGGGTGAGGATAGGACCGTCTTGGGTACCAACAAGAAGTAGGATAAGAGCATCTCCAAATTTTGTTCCCATCCGATCTTCCCAGGAGCACCGCAAATCAGGTGTGGCTAACGCCCGGCTGATGATGAATTATTTGGGTGGTTCTAGTAAAGGTTCTGAATAGCTAGAAAATTGATTTTTTAAATTGTATGCTACGTATTATTACCGGTGGGATACCAGCTACCATTTTGAATTTGTCGCTAATGTGTTATTTTTTTGTTACAGAAAGTCTATGGACACAGCAAAATTCTGCAAAAAATATGTTGTGGGGTCTATTAAAAAAAAACAACTAAAATTTAAATTTAAATTTAAATTAAAAAAATCCGAAACAATGCGGGGGCGAGCCATACGCACACAAGTAGCTACGTACGCCTCTGCATGTGATTATTGTTTACAGTTAGTTGGCAATTGTATGCTCCTGGATTAAACGTAAGAATCAAAATGAAAGTGTGCCTTTCTTTGGATTGATTCATTCGATTCGCTAATTAGTATCTACTTGTATTTTGACCTACAAGATTGGAGTCCGGCTCCTCTCCAATCCATAGGGAATTGGAGGATCCTCCAATTCTAATTCAATGGTCAAGATTACCCTAGTAACTCAAGCCCCAAAGCTCATATTGTATTTTATGGGCACCCAATTACTCCCCAAATATTTCTCAATTACATAAGCGTCTTTCCTCCTCGTTTTTTTTTTTTGAGCGATGAAAAAAATTCATTAATCTGAGTTTACAAAAAATTTATTAATTTTTGACCCAGCAGAATTCACAAGAGATTAGTTAGCGTACTAATCAAAACGAGATAATCAACCCATCGCAACGAGCAATTCTTGCGCACAAGAATGAAAGAGAAATTCTCTGCAATATTATTAATCAAAAAGCTCCATAAACCCTAAGTTACAAACCCTTTTATAGGCCGAAACCCTAAAAATAAACTTGGAAATTAAAAACTTCCAAAATTTGGGGCTTTTCCTAAAATTGAAAACGAGAAAGAAAAACAAGACTTTTCCAAAAAGAATCAACTGAAAAGGAATTACGATCTAGGAGTTATTAACGAAACAAATCTTTCCTAAAACGGCAAAATAACGCAATTGAAAGTCTAAACGAAGGAATTAGGCCGAAAAATACCGTTCATCATCAACCTTTAAGGTTGATGAGTATGGACCGGAGCGCGAAAATAAGTCAGCCCACCAAGTTTGGGCCTATTCCGAGTTCGTCCGAATTTAACCAATTTGGGTAATCTGAAATTAAACACCGTTTGGACTTCCGGGGCTTGGCTCGGTCCAGCTAATCATGAAATTGGGCCTCCACGTGTTCTACATCAATTTTTTTTGAACTACGTCTTTCTCCCCGTTAAACCTGCCTCTGAAAAACTTTTTTTATGTAGCTCATGAGGATTTTTTTCGACCGAAATCATATAGCTCATGAGATTTTTTTTTTTACTGATACTAGTGTATTTCCACGTGTGATTCGCATTGTATCGTGTGCTTATTGATATAGTTGTTCTTATATGTAAAAAAAAAGTTGAAATTAAGATTCAGTTATAGAAATTAGAAAGAAATCATAAGAGTAAGTAATTGAACATAAGATAATTTTATAGAAAATATATTTTAGAAGAAATGCAAAAGGAGTTTTTTTATTAACCGTGTGAATCTGATAGTTTTTGAACCTACACCTGTTATTAAAGTTACAATATGAAATTTTACAAATGTTTGGAATTTGATAAATTGGTGCATGAAATGTGATAATTGAGAAATATTTGGGGAGTAATTGGGTGCCCGTAAAATACCCTATGAGATTTGCGGCTAGAGATACTAAGGTAATCCTGACCATTAAATTTGAATTGAAGGATACTCCAATTTCCTATGAATCGGAGAGGAGCCGAACTCACAAGGAATTGATTTAAGAATACTCGTAGTGCCTCACTTTTTCCCAAAAAAAGGAAGCACCGCATTCTTCTTATTACACGAATACAAGCTGTGTGCTTCTTAATTTCTTTCTTTCTTTCATTCGCTTCTGTATGTGTTTTCTTGTTTTCGTTCTTTTTTTTTTGCAATTTTTGTTTGTTTAAAAACGTTTCATGGAATATATTCTAGCGTTTGACGGGTCGGATTCTCTTCTTCAAAAATCACCTTATGGCCCTCTTCTTTTTAGCACGATTAGACATCTCCAAATTTGACATCAATAAATCTTTTATCTCCAAACATTAATGTCAAATTGCACGTACTTTCGTACAAACACCTATATTTTAATTTTCAAAAGGCCAAAAATAAATTTGGCACGATGAGTCATATTTGAAGCAAATGATGTGCAGCCAAATTCACGTAAGATTTGACCCTTCGTTTGGCATCAGGGGTGGATCAATGAAGAATGACAAAAGCTACCGTTTCTACTTGAAGTGGGATTTAAAACCATGGATTGGAGATGCGCTAATAGGCTCTCTCTCTCTCTCTATATATATTTCAGCCTTGTAGGCAAAATGTGTACTCAAACAAGCTATTTACAAATCCAACTGGTGCTTTAGTAGCATCTCCAACCCATCTATATTTCTTCAAAATAGGAAAATAGGAAATTGATGTGACATATTGAGGAGATATTTCATAATTTATACCTTCTTTTATTCGTTTTTTGCACTTTTTGAAACTATCTTGGAGGAACCCAGCTATCGTTATTTTAGAGATTTTGGAGACCAATTTTCTTAAAAAGAACAATGGGTTCCTCCGAGTCGCCAAATAAAATAGTTTGAATTTTCATTACAATGTTGGAGATACTCTAAAGTTTCTCATTGATAACTTCAAAAAAATAATAAGAGACTTGTAAGTAATATAGTTTATTGGTCAATATGAATTTTTGAAACGGACTGCGCCAGTAAAAAAAAAAAATGAATAAAAAGTTAATGGAAGTTGATTTTGTATTTGACTGCCTCACAGATGTGTTGAATTCTTCATGGATTTTACAAATTAAGTCAACAAAAGTATTTAAGCACGACACTTATGACACTGAAATAATCTGAGTTTAACTTTGATAACTAAAGCACGATAAACAAGTATTTCAAACTCCATAAAAACGATCAAACAAACTGTCAACACCCCATAATTTTTTTAAAAAATTCAAAATTCATGTTGACCAAGAAATTATATAATTACTTACGAGTTACAACATAATCAGTTTTGTCAATGACCATTTCTTTTAGTAGTAATAATACTTAGTTAAAATTCTTACGGGTTGAATAAAACATCTATCGGACATCTACCTTTTTTTATTGAATTGCTAAGATTGTCGTGCGTTACACTTTGGGACCGGTTGTTTGATTTAAACTGTTAATTGTCTGATAGGTAAATCATGTAAAAATTCAAATTGAGTAATTATCAGTAGCTATGGGATCAAAACAAATTTGTTTTGCAAAAAAAATAAAACCAAGCTAGATAGAATGTTTTTGAAAATGAATCACCTAAATCACCCGCTCGATGAGAAGAAAAAAATAAATAAATCACCCTCTCGACGAGAAAAAAAAAAACTAAATAAATCACCAATACTGTCCACTGTTTACTGACAGTGCATGAGAAAAAGCATGAGTGATCGTGTGAGATTCGTTGTAACATTGAGTTCCACTACTACGCAAAAAATAAGTTTTGTCCTCGTTCAATTTTTTCACGTTTGTTAATTTTGTGTCATTCTTTAGCTTAAAAGTGGATATTTGACCTATGTGAAAAAGTAATTTTTGGGGGTTTTTCAATTCCTCTCGTCGAGACAAATTAATAACCTACAAAAATTTGATGCAAAACTAACGAATACAATTTTTTTTTAAATAAAGACAATTTTCAAAAAATTCTAAAAGTTAAGCGGAACTCAACCTAAGTATTAGATGAAAATAGAGGCGGCTAAGCCACATATATATGGCCTACAGTGGGACAGAGGGAGTAGTAGAAGAGAGAGAGTGTGTGAAATTGTGAATGGTCGTGTGAGATTTTTTATATATAAGGCGCCATTTCGCTTAATTTTTTGGAATTTTGTTCTTATTAAAAAAAATCGCGTTTGTTAATTTTGAGCATAATTTTTTGTTGTTTTCCAAGATGAATCAAAAGTAAAAAATTATGACTTTTATCAAAATATTTTTTGAAATATCAAAGACAAAGCTGGCTTTTTGAGTTTCTTGGGATTTTTTTTGGCTCTATCTTGAATATTATTTCAAAAATATTTGAGTAAAAATCATGATTTTTTACTTTTTTGATTCCTCTCATTGAAACGAATAAATAATTCACAAATTTTTTTCGCAAACTAACAAACGCAAAAAAATAATAATAATTAAGAACTAAAACAAAAAAAAATTCAAAAATCTCTTAGCCCCGCGGCCACCTAAGTATTAGGTGAAACAGCAAATCTGTCTACACAGACAAATAATGCATAGATTGTACACAAATTTTGTTGTGTGACCCACCAAGTGTCCTACACAAATGATTCAAGCCGTTCATTAAATGTGAAACATTTTTTCAAGGGTTTTCGCAAAAAATTAGCTCAATTCGATACTTATAGGTGCTTGATCCAATCATCTAACTTTTCATGATCTGAAAATCTGAATGAAAAGTTAGATGGTTAGATCGAGTACTTATAGTTATCGGATTGAACTGATATTTCTTGAAGGTCCTTGAAAAAATATTTTACATTTAATGAACAGCTCGGATTAATTTTATGAGACCCGTAATGAACCACATAACAAAATCTTTGCACTATTATCTGTGTGGTTGGGTGAAAATAGAGTCGGCCAGGCCACATATGGGATATGGCCTACAATGGAACGTGCGAACCCAGGTTATGTACTTCAGAGTTTCGTAGGCGTGAAATTGGAAGGAGAGGCATTTATAAAGTGGAGATGTGACATTGGACAATCCAAAAAGTGGATAAGAGCATCTCCATATTTTGTTCCCATCCGATCTTCCCAGGACCACCGCGAATCAGGTGTGGCTAATATTGCCCGTCTGATGAAAGAATTTTTCAGGTGGCTCTCGCGAAGGTTCTGAATACCGGTTAGAGAACAAGTTTTTTAAATTGTGCGGTACGTGTTAGTATCGGTTGGATACCGTCTACTATTTTGAATTTGTCACTATTAGTGTTATTTTCTTACATTAAAAACTTTAGTACAAGTATACATTTATTTTTAAAAAATTAAAAGTAGTTTGGTATTGATTGGTACGGACCAATACTGTCTATTGTTTACCGACAGTGCATGAGAAAAATATATTTAGAAGTAATCATGTACTTTCCAGTAGTGACAAATACAAACTGGTATCAGCTGTTGAATAAATCTTCATAGTGACATTTACGTGCTTTTTTAACACAATATTATACCCAAACCCCGTTGTTAAAAAAAGCTTTATTATCTGGGTTTTTTTTTTTTTTTGCATTCCTTTTTTTTTTTAGCTGCTTCAGTAAGATAGGAAATGAGACCCGCCGTCACCTGGGACATACACAACACAGAGTGCAAGACCTTCTTCCATTGTCTAGAGTACTAAAAGGCACCGTTCTCAAAAGCCAAATAAGTATTTATTTTTAAAAAAAACAATTTCAAGTTCAAAAATGATAAATTTATTGAAATCTAAAAATATACAATATAGATCTTGTTTGAAAAATCTCATTGAGATCTTTAATACAGTGGAAAAAAATCGAAAAATTATTTTTCATTTACATTATTTTTGAGTTTGAAAATGTAAAATAAATACTTATTTTTTAGGAAGGTGTTCTGGAATGGACTCTAATATTCCTGCATTTCATTCAGGTGGGTTGAACAATTGATCATGTGATTGTAACAGTTGGCAATTGTATGCTCTTAGGATTAAACATAGGAATCAAAAAAAAAAAATGAAAGTGTGTCTTTGTTTGGATTGATTCATTCGTTAGTACTAATTATCTACTTGTGATTTGACCTATCACTGATTTAAGAATATATCACAGACGATCGACTACTTTTATTAACGGAAGTCGATCGGACTCAATAAATTCTTTTTTCACGGCGAACAACTCGTGCATGGTTACTAGTTCAAGGCGGAATCCAATACTTGTAGTGCCTCGATCACTTTTCTAAAAGCAGGAAGCACCGCATTCTTCTTCTTATTATACGAAAATACATGCAAGCTGCTTGCTTCTTTATTTCTCCCACTCGTCGGCAATCGGAGGACAAACCGGAGGACTCAGATCAGATGAAAGGAGCTCTCTTACATGTGCATTTGACATACCGACAATTTCTTTCTTTCTTTCTATAGATCCGTTCATTCGCTTCTGTATGTGTTTTCTTTCTTTCTTTCTTTCCTTTTTGGGTGCAATTTTTGTTTGTTATTAATTTAAAAACGTTTCATGGAATATGTTCTAGCATTTGACGGATTCTCTTCTTCAAAAATCACCTTGCGGCCCTCTTCTTTTTAGCATGATTTGACATCTTCAAATTTGACACCAATAAACCTTTATCTCCAAACATTTATGTCAAATTAAACGTACTATGTACAAACACCTATTTTTTAATTTTCAAAATGCCAAAAATAAATTTGGCACGATGAGTCAAATTTGAAGCAAATGATGTGCAGCCAAATTCACGTTAGATTTGACACTTTGTTTGGCATCAGGGATGGATAAATGAAGAATGCCAAAAGCTACCGTTTCTATTTCACATGGGATTTGAAATTATGAATTGGAGAAGCAGTAATAGGATCTCTATTTCAGCCTTGTAGGCAAAATGTGTACTCAAACACATTATTTACAAATCCAACTGGCTCTTTAAGAGCATCTCCAACCCATCTATATTTCTTTAAAATAGAAAATGAATGTGACATATTGAGAGAATATTTTATAATTTATGCCCTCTTTTATTCGCTTTTTGCACTTTTTGGAAGAATTTTGGAGAAACCTATCATTCTTTAGAGATTTTAGTCTCCAAAATGGGGTATATAGTCATTAGACTACACTATAGAGATTTCATAAGTCCACAAGTCTACCTATTAGTTTTGAAAGCCCACAAGTCCACTAACCTAAATTCAAGGGTACCCTATAAAAGTGTCTAAAATCCTAAACTCTATGAAAGTGTCTAAACCACTAATACCCTATAATAGAAAAGTGCACTCTAAAATCCTATAAAAGTATCTAAATCCTAGGGTAACCTATCCTATATATAATAGAAAAGTACACCCCCAAAACCCTATGAAAGTACCTAAATTCTAAAATACCCTACCCTAGGGAATAGACTGCATATTTTGAACTTTTTAAATTGGACTTGACACCTTACAAAACTAATAGTTGGACTTGTGAACTTATGAAATTCACATAATCGACCTAAAACCATTTTTTTATAAGAACGATGGGTTCCTCCAAGTCTCCAAATAAAATAGTCTGAATTTTTATTACATTGTTGTAGACAAAGTTTCTCATTGATAACTTCAACCAAAAAAAAAATAGCAATAAAAGAAATGGTCATTGACAAAACTTATTACTATGTTGTAACTTGTAAGTAATGTATATAGTTTCTTGGTCAACATGGATTTTGAATTTTTTTAAAATTATGGGGTTGGGGTATTGTCAGTTTGTTTGATCGTTTTTAAAAAATTCAATTATGGGGTTGGGGTATTGTCATTTTGTTTGATCGTTTTTATGGATGTTTGAAATACACGTTTATCGTGCTTTAGTTATCAATCAAAGTTAAACTCAAGTTGCTTTAGCCCTTGTTCGGTTTGGGGTTTGGAAAAATTTTTCCAAACCCAAATCCACTCATTACCTATAATTTTAATTATTATTTTCATTTCTCTCTCCACTCATTACCCCTATATTCAATCATTAATCTTATTTTTCTCTCTATCTCTCTCCACTCACTACCTATATCCCCAATTATTACTCTATTTTCACTTTTCACTCATTACCCAAAAATCAAACCCAAAAATTTTCTAAACCCACAACCGAACAAAGCCTTAGTTATCGTGCTTTAGTATCAAATACTTTTGTTGACTTTAATTTGTAAAAACCAAGAAGAATTCAACACGGCTATCATGCACTCAAATACAAATCAATTTCCATTAACTCTTTTTTTTTACTGGTGGAATCCGGATGAGCCGGTCATAGTGGGTTGTCCAGATAACTAATCTTACACTGCCACATCAGCTAAAATCACTGAAGTTGTTCTTTTTACGAATAAGTCTAGGTACACTACACCCAACCACTACACCATCCACTATATTCTTTGTAGGGCCTTCCCCGGGTCCCAAAAAAATACAAAAAAATGTTCATAAATTTTAAAAAAATATATTATGAAGCTCTGTAAAAAATTAGCTCTAACAATTATCGGTAGGTTAAGAGCCAAATGCTAACCTAACCATGATTTGTACCCTTTTTTACTCCATTTTTTTTTCCTGAACGGCTGTTCTACTGAATCTACTCTCTCTCTCGGAAGTGCTACAGGCACAGCAAATTGGCACACCTCAGCCACATCAGCTGAGGTGGCAGCCCACTAAAAAAAAAAAAGAGAGAAATCAAAATCAAAACCGGACTTCCTCTTCATCTCTTCTGCGCCCAAAATCAAAAGACAGAGAGCAAGAGAGAGGGGCGACCTCAGCCCAGACCACCGGCGTCGGCCCAGACCAACCGGCCAACACCACCACCACCGGCAACCTCCGCCTCCATCGCCACCACCGGTGACCTCCGCCTCCATCGCCACCACCAGCAACCTCTGCCTCTATCGCCACCACCAGCGGCAATTTTCGCAGGAGAAAGGGTCCACCTACGCGACCACGAACTGTACACTCGTACTCTCTCTCTCTCTCTCTCTCTCTCTCTCTCTCTCTCTCTCTCTCTCTCTCTCTCTGCCATAGCCCTAGAATTTGTTTCGATTTCTGTCTAATTAGGGTTAAGACTAAATTGAAATTGGGGATTCGAGAACATGTTTCAATTTTGATTTCCCTTTGATTAGTGTTAATGCTGAACAGAACTTGTTTAGATTTCACTCGATTCACTCATATTGTCTCACTTGATTTCACTCAAAATCGGTACAGCTTAGGGTTAATGCTATGTCTTTTTGTTGTAATCTCGGTCTTATGTTCAGCTGGGTGGAGTATGTTGTTGGCTGGTAGCTAACATCCGAATTCCAATTTAGCTTTCAAATGTTTACTCCTGACGGCGTCATTGATTTGTGTAGCATTTTGGCAAAGCAATTTTGCATAGAATTTATTTGAAAATGCTTGTATAGCATGAATGTTATGGAAGTCAGGGTAAACAAAGCCCACAATTAGAATGTCGATATCAATGAATAGAAATCTATGCGCGACTGTAAAGGTATTAAAGACAATGACTTTGTTGTGAAGTTAGACATATAAGAATGCTTCATTCCTACCCATTAGTCACACTACTGGATGAAGAAAAACACATTGCAGAAATGCATTGTGTTTGTTCCCTATATTAAAAATCCTTACCAGCATTAATTATTAGAGAGAAAGGGTGGCAGGGATTGAAACCGTTGTGATGAACTATTTGAACCGTGTGACTGTTTCAATTCATGATATTTATGAATTATTTTGTGCATTATGGGGTTGCCGTTTTCTTCCTTTAAAGGGGCTTTAATAGCGAGGGCACAAACCAGCAAAAGGTTCTAACGTGGGGTTGGCTAGGGGTTATTGGGTACAGATTCTACCGTTTTGGTCTTGGGGTGCCTCTCATAGGAAGTGTTGTCCTATTTGCTGATGCCTAGCTATATGTTTCTTGTTCTCCTATTGTCATGAATATATTGATATTTTGGCAAGAAAATCTTCTTATTACACTTACTTTGAATGTGTGAAGGTTTTGCTCAGAATTTGTTATTTCGTAGCTCATAATCCATGGATTTTCTTGTAGGCCGGAGAAAGTTCACGCATGAAGAAAGTTCAACCTTTGCCAATTTTGAAAATTTGAGGCAGCATGTTGGTGGTTCAAGTACAAGTTCAATCTCATTTATTCAGTACTCTGAAAATGAAACACTGCAAATTCGAAGGTTGATCTGAGCCCAGAGTTGGACATTTCAAGAGATTGGGCTTCCCAACTTAACTGGACAAAGTTGACTGATGAAAACATCCATTTAGCCAGGCTGAAGGCAGAGCTCTCCGTGGAGAACAGAATACGTCGTCGCTTACTCCCTGCAAATGAGCAAAAATAGTCTCTTCGTAGAGTGGGCTATTGATGCACTGGGGTTTGGTTAATTTGCGAAGTCTTGTGGCATCATTGTAGAATATGGGAATCCATTGGTTGGCTAATTGGATTCAAGTCTAGTAGTAGGATAGTTCAAGTCTAGTAATTCATTTGGTTTTATGCTTTCATTTGGTCACTTGTAATAATATGGAGATGTAATAAAATGGAGATATAATTCATTTGGTCACCTATACCAACTTAGAGCTCTTGTGATCGCATTTGGTTTTATGGTTTTGTTGTGAATGGATAACTTGGCAATGGATTTTGGCTATGAATGTGGCTTGTGTATGGTAATTTAGAATGAGTTATGCCCGGCGTGGGCTTGTGCATAACATGATGTTCTTCTTGTTGTTTTTGTTGTATTGACTGAGACGCGAGACGTCGGGCTAGGACAAAAAATAGGGGAGATTCTGCCGAATTTTTTTCAAAACCTAAGCTCCTCTGGTACTATGTCAACCTCCACAAAGTAATGAGAACCAAAAGTGTATGCTCTGACCATATCAATATGCTTGATCTTTTCATGGTAGTTCCACACAAGATACGTCAATTTCACAAGGAAATCTGGTGGAGCTATTCTTCCAATCAGTGAATGCACATTTTCAAGGACAAGCATTTAACTCGAAATCTTAGTAAGAAACATGTATCACCATAAGTAAATGCCACTCAATTGCAAGCTTTCATTCAAACCTTTAACATAGACAAACAGATATATAAGATGATAAAAGACACGACACGATACAGATACGACACGAACAAATAGTCAAATACTCAAACAGCTTTTTTTACATGCCAATACCAAGTCTTGCCAAAAAAAAAACAAAGTTTGAGACCCCATTGGGCACTAGCTAGTAAATGGACACGACACACCACAGATACGATACAATACAAATACTGTAACACATAATCAAATGAACTGAACTATTCTTCAGCATTATCCGGTGCATTCAACATTTGAGTAAAACTTGGTGGTGGCATTTGAGTAAAACTTGGTGGTGGTCCTCCAACATATTGCCCTTGAGTCATCAAAAAACTTGATTGCCGTCCTCCCCAAACTTGCCTACTTGTAATATTTGATTGCCCTTGCCAATCATGACTACTGAATGAGGTTGGCATATTTGTTTGTGAACTTGAAAACGCATACATAAATTGGTTGAAGCCTGTTTCGGTTGGGCATGAACTTGGAGAAAATTGGAAGATGTTTCCACCTTGTGCCATATTCGGTGGCATATTATGGGGTATCGTGTTTGACCATATTGATTGCCCCATATAGCTTGGCTGACTCTGGCCAACAATAAAAATGAGAATTAACAATAACTTAAACATGAAACAAAAAAGTAAAAAGTTTAACAGGAAATACAAAAAAAATTCTTACATTAATATTTACCACACTGTCTTGTGTCCCAATCTCCTGAAAAAAATAGTTGTTTTGTTCCAACCTCTCTTGTGTCCTAACCTCCTGAAAAAAAGTTTACATGAGACATAAATATAAAAAGTTTATTGGAAACATGAAATTGGCAATACAAAAAATTCTAAACTTTACATTAACTTATACCTTGGCTTTTTCCTCGGACAATGTCTTCTTTTTTGTTTCTATTTTCTTCTTACCAATTTTTTCAACAACACCTATCTTCCTTTTGCTTGGCGGTCTTCCTTTACGACGAAGAGTTACAGGGTCAAGTATGTTTGTGCTTTCTTTGGAAGGTAGAACTCCATCTCCAATTGAAAAAGAATTATTAGGAGTGCCGGAAATCACATTACTTCCACAAACAATTGAAGATTCAATCAACTCTCCTTTTAGCTCAAGTAACCGTGCCATCACCTTATCATACTTCTCTTGACTATCTTCAGCCAAATCGGCAACCTCATTAAAGAGATTGCACATATTGTCATGCCGACGTGCTTCAATTGACGTTGAAGAGTTATCATAGTTGATTCGAATTTTCGTGTGCACCCTTTTGACATTTTTGTTCCATCTCCTCAACACATATTTGTCAGGTACTCTTTCAACTCCCATTTGACTCCACACCGTCAGTTGATGTCTACAAACCATTCCTCTGTACTCAAATAATCGACAGTTACAATGTGCTTCATTTGTTTCAGCATTAAAATCAACAATAAATGGCACTTGAATTCTACTTTCCTCTTCTCCATATGTAATCCACTCTTTTACCTCATATTCGGATACACTTTCTTTTTTTTGACTACAAGAACACTCAAGTCTCCCGACAAATTCTTCATGAAACTCTCTCACCTTCTCATTTGTGTAAACACTTTGAAATTGCTTTTCCAAGCCACTTTTAGTTATTAACGGGATGAAACTCCTCCAACTTTTCCCATCTTCTTCATTTTCACTCTCCACCTTATTCGCCAATGCATTTTCATATTGTTCTACAAATTGTTTCAATGTCGTCTTTGAATGGATGTAACCATCAAAATATGCATTCATACCCTCGCTTCTTTGTGTGGATGACATTCCCGCCCAAAAGCAGTCATTCACATAAGCAGGAACCCACAATTTCCTCTCTAGATATAACCCTTGTAACCATGTGTTGTTTTGAAGCTCGTATTTTTTGATGAATCCATCCCAAGTATCCTCAAATTGTTTTATTGTCAATGAATTCCATACTGCCTTGCGCATACACGAACTAATTTGTTCATAGGCGTCATACGTTCCGAACTTTTCTGGCACCTTTTTCATGATATGCCATATGCATAACCGATGTCGGGTGTCAGGGAATACTTTTTGTATAGCATTTTTCATGCCCAAACATTGGTCGGTAATTATTGCTTTCGGAGCACAACCCCACATGCACGTCTTCCAAGTCTCAAATAACCATGAAAATGACTCTGTGTCCTCATGAGAGATGAGCCCACATCCCAATAAAATCGACTGACCATGATGATTCACGCCAACAAATGGAGCAAAAGGCATGTCATACCGATTTACTAAGTAAGTTGTGTCAAATGTCACAACATCACCAAACTCCTTACAAGCTGCCCGACTCCTTGCATCGGCCCAAAATACATTCCTTAGTCGACCCTTGTCATCCAAATCCATGGCATAAAAGAAGTCAGAATTGTCAACTTTCATTCTCATGAAATAACTATGCATCGCTTCAGCATCTCCTTCCACAAGTTTTAAACGACGTTGTTTGTCCACATAATTCCGGCAATCCTTCTGACTATATGGAAGCTTATCAGGTCCCCCTGCCTTAATCTGAAGTGAGGCATAAGTCTGGGGCAATTTAATCCCGGCTTTATCATTCAACATGAGCTGTCTTTTCACATGTTCATCAATTATCCTATTGCTCTTAAAGAACCTACACTTTCCCGGGCTTTGATCGTGATTGTGCTCCAAGACAACTAGGTTTAACCTCCACTTTCCATCCGGGTATGAAGCAACAATAAGGCGAGCCGGACAATCAATTTTTGTTTGTGGCCGTGGTTTCACTAGGTTACTTCCTCTCACCCTTGCCTTTCCACCACGACTGCATTGAAGAGTTAGATTCTTCAAGTTTCCATCTTTTCCCTTTCTTGACGTTCTTTTCGCCACAGCAAATCCTTGTTGTTTAGCGTATCTTAAGTAATATAGATAAGCTTCGTTTGATGTGTCAAATTCCATTCCCACCTTTGGTTCCTCAATTCTATCTTTACAATTTTCTGTTGTCTCATTAGTACCACTCAATACCTCTTCTTCATTGTCTCCACTCCCTACCTCCTCCTCCTCCTCCTCCTCCTCCTCCTCCTCCTCCTCTTCCTCTTCTTCTTCTACATCTCTACAAAATTTAACAAAAAATTACAACTAATTAAATCTTGTTCAACTATTACCCAAAAAACCATGTTAATTATATTAAAGGATGAGGAAAATACCTTCCAAAATCAATTTCTCCATCCGGAGGAGGCATAGCCAACCGAATAGACTCTGGCGATATCAAAGACGATGGTGATGGCAAAGGAAACATCACCTATTGGTAAAAATAAAAAGTAACATATAACCAAATATATTAGACTCCATTAAAATGAACATATGACTTATGAAAACATTAAAATGAACAAAGTAACCAACATATTAAAATCCATAGAAACCAAGCAATATAGACTTTAACAATCAATCGCATTTTTTCGTCTGTTTTTTTACAGCAACCAAACATAAGCATATGGCAATATCAATTACAGACTTTGAACAATTCAACTAGAGCGTGGGTTGATAAATGAACAAAATCGCAATTTTTGTTCAGCATTTACCCTAATCCGAGCAGAAAAAAGCAGTGGAGAAATAATAGAAATTGAAATTGAAAAAAAGTTCTGTTCACATCCCAATTTCAGTTCAAGCCCTAACCCTAATCAGAGTGAAATCGGAACAAGTTCTACGGCTATGGCAGAGAGAGAGAGAGAGAGAGAGAGAGGGAGGGAGAGAGAGTGTACGAGTGTGTAGAGACGTTGGTGGAGCGTAGTCGCATCAGTTGGCAGTGTGGCACAAGTGCAGCCGGTGGTGGTTGCTGGGAGGGGCTGATGGCAGCGGAGGTCGTCGGTCGTGGTGATGGTTGCGGAAGTCGCCGGTAGTGTGGGCCGGTTGGTCTAGGTAGAAGTCGCTTTCTCTCTTGCTCTCTCTTCGTTCAATTTTGGGCGCGGGAGAAGAGTCAGGAAAACGCTGATTTTGTTTAATTTTGATTTCCCTTTTTTTTTTTTTTTTTTAAAACGGGTTGCCACCTCAGCGATGTGGCTGAGGTGTGGCACCAGTGCTGTGCCTGTAGCATTTTCCATGTCGAAAAATAGTTACCTCTGCTCACCATCGAATTCTTCATAGTTTGTCGTTAAATTGAAGTATTAGTACGTAGTTCAAAACGAGAATTACCCCTCGGTTGCAATCCGGATTTGAATTAATCACTTCCTGTAGATTAAAGTAGCTTCTAATTTTGTCTTATATAGTAGTTTGGGTTTCTTTGTTTCCTCTTAATTGCTCAGTGATTATCAATTTACAGGAGGTATCTTCAATCTTCAACAACTTTTGCACGTTAGCTTTTGCGATCAAAATATAGTAAAAAAAGGAAAATTTATAATCAGAAACCTCTAAATTGGGTTTTGATTGTTTCATTGGTTTGAGTATTAGACCCAAAAACATTGAAGAAGATAATGCTTCAAATGATTCGGAAAACAAGATACAACAGAAATTGGATGACTTGCAACAGGGGAGGGAAGATTTCTTTTCGGTTTTTGCCAAACGAACAGCCTTGTCTTCTCTGCAAGATTTTTTGGTCTAGAGGGGGAGGGGGTGTTTGATTTGCAACAGAGGAGGGAAGATTTCTTTTCGGTTTTTGCCAGACGAACAGCCTCGTCTTCTCTAGAAGATTTTTTGGTCTAGACGCCGGGGGGGGGGGGGGGGGGGGGGGGGGGGGGGGGGGGGGTTGGGTGGGGTTGTTGCGGGGGTGTGTGTGTTGGAGGGGATAGAACGGGGCCGGATCCCATCCATTTGGTACCGACCAGTTTGGTTTATTTAGTGCATCCAAGTCATTCAAAAATGTATTAGACGGTTCAGATTTAGAAATGTATTTTTAAATAAAAAACACTCACTTTAAATCCGAGCCGTTTAAAACACTTTTAAACAATTCGAATACATCCATATGGACCCAACTGATCTGGAGCAAATGCACTGGATCCAACCCAGATAGAACAGACAAGTCGTTCCTGCAAAACAAGGAAAATGGTATAAACCAGGGTTAGGTTAACATTTGGCTTTTAAATAGGGTGGCCCACAACTTCTGTGATTTTAGGTGATGTGGCAGCATGTGATTGGTTATCCGACAACCCGCTATGACCGGGTCATCCAGATACGGGTTAGAGATACGGACATCAAATTGGTACAGTATAATTTATTTTTTATTTTGATCGGCCTTCGAATTGTTATAATTCAAGAGAACCACAAATTTAGTAGGAGTACTTCGTTAAAATTCTTACGGGTTGAATAAAACATCTATCGGACATCTACTAATTTTGAAGGGCAAAGTCCACTATCACTCCAGTGATTATCGTCATGTGTGGATATCCCCTCATGATTTAAAACTGACCACATAACCTACATATGGTTTTAAAAATGTGCGGATATACCCCATGCCGTCATATTTTTCATCAATATTAACGGAGGTGTATCTTACACACCTCTAGAATGTAATTTGAGTCGTTCATAATGTATTAAATAAAGAATATAATTTTGTAAAAAATCACCTCGATTAAGTATCAATTACCCAATGATATGATTTTTAGTAAATTCAAATTCGAAATTTTAATTTCGTAACAAAATCGATTCGACTATGAGTTTTTCATTTTTTGATTGACTTGAATTTTGGCATAAATATAGTACTCATCAAAATTTACAATATCAACGGTTTGGATTCAATTTTTAGTATAGGGGATGGTGTGGTTAGATTTAAAAAAGAAGATCAATGGACATGATGAGGGTGTATTGGTCTTTTGATGTTGTGTCCGTTAGTATGGATGGAAAACATGACGGTAGGGGATCTATCTCACATTTTCAAAATCACAGGTAGATTATGCGGTCAGTTTTAAACTATTAGGGGTATCCGCACATGGTGATAACCACGTAGGTGAAAATGGCCTTTGCCCTATTTTGAATGTACGTTATTATCAATCTTATCACTGTTAGTCTATGAGCTTGGAACAAGAGTCCGTGATAATGCCAAGAATGTTGTGCGACTCACTTTGAGACGAGTTGTTTGATTTAAACTATTCATTTTCTTTAATAATTGTCTGATAGGTAAATCGTGTAAAAACTCAAATTGAGTAATTATCAGTAGCTATTGGATCAAAACAAATTTGTTTTGCAAAAAAAACAAACAAACCAAGCTAGATAGAATGTTTCTGAAAATGAATCACCTAAATCACTCGCTCGACGAGAAAATTTTTTTTAATTAAACAACCTCTCGACGATAAGAAAAATTAAATGGCCCAGATTAAATAATCGGGCTTAGAGAAGACCCAATATTAATTGCACAATACGCCTATTATGCCCTTAATTAAACCCAAGTACAAAACAGAACCCTATTGTCCAGTTACCGGAAATAAAAGTTATTTAAGCATTTTTATATGATTATTATTGCACGGATTTTGAAATGTTAAGCCAATCATTGAGCATTCTTTACTTAGGCCGGCACAATGCAAACCTAAATTCAACAAATCTACAGGAAAGGGGGCTGCTGTGAGCAAAACACAGTAGCACATAATTTTACCATCTAAAAATGTTTTTAATGGTCCAAATTTTAAAAGAACTATTCCGGAGAAGAGTTCAACTCAACCCTGAGAGAGTTTTTTTTTAAATCCGAACCATTGCATGTCGAGACGAACGGTAAGATGAGGCACAGATGCGCTCTGCTTTATTTGCGCACAACAGCCCCCCTTCCAAATCTACGCAAATGAAAATTCAGACTATTTTATGTTTCCATTTCAAGAGCTAGTTTAGGCAAATGGTAGTATATCTCTCATTTAAAATGATTGTTTCACTGTAAGTGGACTAACTAGGAGGATATGCTTCAGGATTTGAGGATGCTATAGTGCACCCCTATATAGAGCACGTGTAGGATGACACATGGCTCTCGATCTCATTAATCTACGGTCCATATTAAAAATCACTTATAACCAGTAATTTTTATCGGTCATAATTAAAAATCATATCTTAATTATTCATTTGCAAGATCGATGGCTCATGTGCGTCATACAGAATGCCTTGCAGGGCCTTGCTTCATAGATCCCCACTAACCAATGAAATAATTAATAATATTACAAACGCGTGATGCATGATTGGAAGTGTTTCATAAGTTAGACTACGACTTTAATTTTTAAAGATTAATCATATCTATCTATTTATATTATCTACCTTGTACTGAAGTAGTTTATGTCCTAGATTATGTATGTGTATAAAGCTCCGTTCCGGAAACCTTCTTAAAAAATAAGTACTTATTTTGCCACTTCTCATTCAAAAATAAGAAGGCTCATTCCACAAAACCCAAATAAAAAGTTTCTTTCACATTTTCAAACTCAAAAATAATGTAAATGGAAAAAAAATCAATTTTTTTTTGCACAGTATTAAAGATCTCAATGAGATATATCAAACAAGATCCATAGTGGTAGGAAAATTATTTGCGTAAACATATGATTTTTGAGCTTGAAAGTGCCTTATACAAAAAATAAGACTGTTGCTATGATAATGGGCGCCGGAGGAGGGAAATCGTACCGGCGGCCACGCAGAGCCGTCTCCGGCCACCGGACGGCCGATCTGAGCCGTCCAAAAATTCTATAAAAAAAATCGAGGGGGCTCTCGCGGGAATCAACGGCATCCGAGGTGCATATGGTGCTTGATCCGAGCACCCATTTTCCGTGTATATATGATCAAGCACCCTACACAGAAAAGGGGTGCTCGGATCAAGCACCCTACACACCTAGGATGCCGTTGATTTCCTTGGGGCCCCCTTGGTTTTTATTTTTAAAATTTTTGGACGGCTTGGATCGGCCGTCCGGTGGCTGGAGACGGCCCGGCGCGGCCGCCGGTACGATTTTCCTCCCTGGCCGGTCGGTACCTATATAAATTCTTCCAAAATAAGTACCAGCTTTCTTATTTTTCCGGAACAAGCCTTCTTATTACACAAAAAATAAGTTCTTATTGTGTTTCTGGAACACACTCTAATTGATTTTTTAAAAGATATTGAAAATTTAGAAATTACTTTACATCACCTTCTCAGTAGGGTTGCAAACGAGTTGACCGAGCTTTAGAACGTTCAGGTTCGTTCTTTAAATTTTTTGCAACTCAAGCTTGAGCTCAAACTCAATGAAAATTTGATGAGCCAAACTTGCCTAGGTTCGATTCGAACTCGAACTTGTTTCAAACATTTATCGTAGTACATCTTTCTCA
This sequence comes from Rhododendron simsii, assembly GCA_014282245.1. Lineage (NCBI taxonomy): Eukaryota > Viridiplantae > Streptophyta > Magnoliopsida > Ericales > Ericaceae > Rhododendron > Rhododendron simsii. The sequence goes on along the minus strand of CM024953.1, from coordinate 37,515,947 downwards.
GCCGAAGGTTGAACTTGATTCAAGCGCCCAAGGGTTCTCGCTCACTGCTCCCGCCCTAGCTTCCAATGTAGCCTAGCCAGTGAAGGAGGATTGCTAGAAGGATCATAAGCACTGCCAAAACCATGCCAGGTTTCCCCAGAAGACAATCTTTCGTCTTCCTCACATAATCCAATCCTCTCTGAATCCTATCTGCCCATCGCATCTGCAACACCATTTATTTTGAAGACGAATAAAGAAAAGATCATAGTCTGATTACATAGATCTAAACAGAAACTGGAAGCAAGAAGTCATCAAGCAAATATTCATCCCACATAGACGCAGTCATCAAACATTGGGTTCCAAATCACCTCAAGACCAAGACCAAGTACATCCATCGTAACAGAAACATTTTATTTACTATGAAGAAAGTGGGAAGAAGAGCTCTTCTTAAGGGCTGGAATAGGCGTTGTGCAGCTTTGGTTGATATGTGAATTCCAACAACAATATAGTATAGGACAATCAAACTTCAAAAAGTTACATAGAAATGGATGTACAAACCCATTTTAACGTAAAGGGGAGGAAGGCTATTCTAAATCCATCAACTTTTGAAATGGGCGAGAAAATAAGTAATCAATGACCTAATTTTCTGTTCATCAGAAAGTTGAGAAGATAATATTAACCACTATGAACAACTGAACTACTCACAAGTCTCCAAGTCACATGAAGCATAATTAGGGCAAGAACGTACCGTTTCATCCAGGTCACCTGGCGACAAGGACGACATGGCTTGTCGAGCATTTTGTACATCCTCCCGAGAAAGCTTTGATCGAAATTGTTCGGTCATGTTTTCCACTATTTCTGGGGTCAAGTTTCCAAGCATTGAAGTGTACATCTGGCAATTGGAAGCATTTAAAGATTCAAGGACAGGTATAGATAAAGATCCATTCACCACATGTAAAGCGAAAAATGAAGCACAATTCTATCTTTTTTTATAAGGGTTAATATTGTAACCGAAGCAAGAGTCATTACTAAACTATGGCCCATCACTGAAAGTTAGAAGCAGTGGGATGATGGATAGAAAGTCACAATGACTGATGGAATCATCACTAGAAATGACCATATATTAGTTAAATCATGTGATTTCTTTTTCTTCTTCTTCATCTCAAGACCTAATTAGGTTTCTTGAGTGACTTAATTTGTCCTACAACTGACGCAAACATGATGTTCTCTGAGAAACTTATTTCAACTTGGTTAATGCGGGTAAGAAAAACAGAATGATAACAGGAACACAAGCTTGTCCAAACAAGTAGTTAATATACCTGCCGCCGCATGGCTGGATCATTTATTTGGTTTCTCATTTGTTCTTCAAATTCAGCAACTGGGTTAGCGGAGCTTGATTGAGGGGTAATTCTTGAATTTGAAAACCCATGAGCAGAACTACTTTCACCAGCATTATCTCTCTTATCAGCATACTTTTCTGAAGTTTCAGCAGGTTTTGATTCATTGTCTGAACCAAATCCGCTAGGATCTGATGCTGCTGCCATCGACTCTGAATCATTGCTCAATGAAGATGTTGCCGTTTGAATCATTTTCTGAAGCTCTTCTGCTGGCATATTACTCATCATCTCACTCGCCATTTTAAGCATGTCAGGGGTTGCATCAGGGGGAATAGGCCCTGGTCTGAAACTGTTGGAATCAGAGTCTGACCAATCTCTGTTCAGATATGAGTTCTCCCCGTGGAATGAGGAAGCCAATTGGAGCATTCTTTGAAGTTCTTCAGGAGAAAAATTGCCTATCACATTTGAGGCAGTCTTAATCCTATCAGGTGATACCCCACCAGCCTTTCCACCACTCATAGCAGCTAGAGTTTGAGGATCAGTATCAAACATGAAGTTTTGGAAGAATCTACGGCCACAAACAATAGTTTGGCAATTAGGCTTGACAAAAGTACTTTATGGTGCAACAACCGTCGAACAAAATGAAAAGACAAAGTGGAAATAAAAAGACGAGCAGGGAAAGTGGAGAACAGGTAGCAAAGACAAACTAAAAAACAGAATAGGAAAGCTACTTACAATGTTGACACCATCACAACAAAAAGCACTTACAAATTGCAGGCTCCATGGTGCAACCACGATCTTCAAATTATTTACCAAAAAAAAAAACCCATGATCTTCTAATTCCATATTAGGCAATGGTCTAAAAAGACATTTTCTTTCACTATTCACATGTTAGAAACAAAATATCTCCCCTTCCGTCCCATTGTGTGTGTCCATCTTTCCAATTTGGGATGTCTAACATACATGCCTCATTTGAAAATTCAGCATAAAACTTTTCGATTTCCCAAATATATTTCCATATGGCTGTAGATACTTCTAAAAGTGGGGGCAATGTTGGAATCCAAAACCGTTACATTTAAATTTGAGCAAATGCACATCCCCTTCAAAAGTTGGAACTCCCAACAAAAACTAACATTGTAGTCAGGGAGGAGGATTTTGAAAAATAATAATTTGTTTGCAGAATTCGTAAAATTTGTGGTAACATAATACACTCTCAGACTCAGGTTATCCTATGCGTATCAAGACCCTCTCATAGACGTAATACTATATCACTACAGTAACAAATATTTCAATACGACTTTCAAATTTCATCGTCCCATAACACTTCAATGATTTAAGAACCTTAAGTGGAATACGAAGGATTGAATTCTCAACAGCTGGATGAAGGGCTGAGAATGTGACATAAGCACACTGATGCCAAGTTTCTTAAACAGTTTCCAAGTACGCAGAATCCATGTTATAAAGGCGAAGGATATTCATAACACCACTCAACACTTCTTCAAAGAGGACATTGAAACCCTGTCTTCCTACCTTCTGCTCATGCTTATGCATGCATCTTAAGAAAACCACCGATATTATAATTGGAGACTCAAAATTAGTAATAAAAAGACAAAAAAAGAAGTGGAATAAAAGCAGTAACCTAACAAACTCAGGCAACTTTTAAATGGCATCACTCGATGTAGCAGAAGAAAGGATAAGGTACCAGAAAAAGTGGCACGAGAAATGAAATATAACAGCATGGTAAAAGAATTTACTGCTTGAACGTTTGAAGAATTCTAGCATTGATTGCAAACAAACCTGATAGCTTCCGGATCATCCTTAAAAGCCTGGACATACTGTGAATTTGTTATTGAAGGGGGCTCAGTGCTGATGTCGGGCTGATCGTTAGAGCTGCAACTGGTTTCTTGTGGTTGTGAGTCTTGTGAGATGGAACATTCTCCAGTTGATCTTTCATAATTATCCGATGATAATGTATGCTCTTCTTCAGTTATTTCTTCAATAGCCAATTCTCCTGAGAGAAAAAAAAGAGAGTAAAAGACTAGGATAGCTGGAGGTTTCACAATTATGCTGTTCTGGGAAAAGATTCAACGTAAATTCAACATACTTCCTGATGTAGTACCTCCCCCTTCTCTCTCAAATCTTTCCTTGGCATCCCTGTATAATTTGAAGGCATTAACACAACATGCCAAATGAAATACCTAGTCTCGTACTTGACATAAGAGTCAGAATTATGACAGTGGCCCGAGCCTAAACAAGGGAAGGCAAGTCTTGTAGAGAAATAATACAAACAAGGCACTTTGAAGTATAAAATAAAAAATAAGTGGGTGTGATCCGTCTGGATATCCTTAATGTTAACACACTAATCCGATCAGAGAACTTTAGAACAGAAAAATAGCAAAAAATGCTTAATCCACTATGAAAACTAGGATAAATAATACGTGATAGAGTCACAAGCTGAATACTCCACTTGTAACCGATGAATACAGACCATCGCTGCTTCAAAAGCAACAAATGAAAGCAACGGGAAAACAGTCCACAAAGGATCATCCAAGTAATTTATTGAAGCAGTAATACGCTGCCTCAAACGAAAGAGACCCCAACATACGTGCCACATATCTATGACAGGGCACGACAGAGTAAGAACTTCCCCAAGCAGTTGGCCCAGTTGCAAGTTGTGCTGTATAAGCACCTCAGGATGCAGGTCACAGGTTCAAATGGGAATACCCTGGCCTATGCCCGGTAATTACCCAGTATGTGTGGGGCCGAGGGATGCATGAATCCAGGGGATTAGTCGGGAGTCAGGACAAAGCCTCAGATGCCCTCGTTACAGAAAAATTAGAAATTCCGCAGAGGCACCAAATACAATTTCCCTACCTCAAGACATCGGCAATAGTTTCATCATCAGGGGAAACTTTATGTGCTCTACTGAAGTCCGAGACCGCATCCTAGTGTATTCCATCAATTCATAAGATACTGCAACATGCAGATAATTGCAGAACAGCAGAAAGAAGCAGAACTATGAAACCACTCCAAACAGTCACACTGGTGCATGGATACTCACTTCTGATAGCCCTAGTTCTTTATAAGCTTGACCCCTCCAGTAAAGAGCTTTGACATTGTTTGCATCATGTGCCAAGACCTGTAATCATTGAGACACGTAGCTGATTCATTTCTCAAGAGATAGAAAACAATTGCACTGATAATCAAGAAAAGAAATTAACTACGGGTGGTTTCACACTGGAAACCCTGCCCAAATTTTTTTTATATAAAACAATTAAGTTGAGACATCAAGATCTGGCAAAGTAGATCACACTCATAATGGCACCAGAACTCAAATAAACTGCCAATACCTCAGTTCCTTCTTTTATGCACTCCTCATACTGCCTTGTTTTCAAATAACATGACATCATGTTAAGCGAGCATGCCAACAAAATGGTTCTGCCTTCGGAGGATGGAGTATCTTTCAGGTTCTTCTTTGCCTAAAGATGTTTACAAACCAAATAACATAATAATAGAAGAACTAAACCTTAATAGTTGTAGAACTCTAAGATGTAAACTGAGAAATGAGTTTTCTTGTATTTTTTCCGCACAAACTGACAACTGAAATATATAAATGGAAACAGCACAAATGCCACACTTACAAGCAAGTATTTCTGCAAGGCATCATTGTACATGCCCTGGTTGTGAAGCTCATTCCCCTGCCATAATGAGAAAGGATGTATAAAGACATGGTACATGTCAATACACCTAGCAAACAGACTTATTTACAATAGTACACCAATACCTTGGTCTAGATGATCATTTGATAACTCAAGTGAAACTTAATTAGAGAAGGCACCAAAGAAAGATATGAGGCGGATGGTTTGGGACGAGCACTCGTTGCTTTGGCGCAAAAAGTCAACATCAAGTAGCATCTACTAGCGCATTCCAATCGAATCCTCTTTTTTACATTCTCTTATTTATCCGTACTCAGTGTCTGAACATTTTTAACATGTGCATCTGTTTTCAATTGTTGTGAGTAATGTCCCAAGCTCAACCTGTTTGAAGTTCATACACCTGTTCACGAACCGTCAACTCGAACTCAACCCGTTTATCCCTGTGTACTTCGTGCTTACTCTGTTTTCTTGAAATCCTTATATGAATACAGCTCAAATTACTGGATTTATAGCTGCCGTTTTTCTAATCTTAGAATCTTTTCCCTATTTAGTGTTCAGTTCTGAGTTCTGAACAAATATATGAGCTCGTATTAATCCACATCTTATCGTAGCTTTTGAACTTCGATTTCATTAAACCACTACCAACCATCAAGGGGCTGTCACAAGTTTCTAACCCTGCTGTTTTGTATTTCCGAGGCTTACAAGAATTAAAAGTAGAAAAGAAAATCTCAAGAAACAAGTATGCAAGCTTGAATACCTAGACGATGAGCGCAATAGACATTTGTCAAGTACTTCACACACACATAAAAAATCATTAACTACCAAAGCCATAGAAAAATAAGCATGGAGAAAAAACAAATAAAGCACGACAATATCACCACCCAATGACGGTATCAATTGCATATAGCAGTTGTAGTATGATTAGATCATCGTAAAGGTGCATTAGAGAACGTGTTTTAAAAATATATATTATGTGGGCGATACTTTAGATGGTGATAGCATACCTGCTTCTTCATCATCTGAGCTGCATTAATTTCATAAGTGCTTTGTGCATGAACATGTGCACGCATTGCAGCTATCTCTTCTGGGGTGGAATTAGCCATCTTCTCACCAATTTCAGTCATTTGCTCCGGGTGAGTATACTTCAGCTGCTCAGCAGCACTCCTTAAGTCTTCAGACCTCATGTTTTTCATGCTTTCAGAAGCCATTCTCATCAACTCAGGATTAGACATCATCTGAAATCTCAGCAGTGATACATGACCATCAGAAACAAAGTTTCTATTCAGATAGAATGCACAAGAATCAAAACATGGCGGAATCAACATAATGCTAAAATAAAACTTGGCAAATATATTCCACGCTTAATTGATGCATGGAGGCTAATTGAGAACACAAGTTTGACAAAGTTTCTAGGTCCAAATTCCCTTAACCACTTACCCGATATTTTCTTCCGGAAGATTTAAAACGAATTACCGAGGTTTGGTCACTCTGTACAAGAAAGTATGAGCCATAAGAACTAACAAACTAAAAGAACCTAAAGTTGTTGCTTGCTGGATAGAACCCACAGTAATCAACTTCCTGAGATTGGATCACAGAAATGGTGACAATTAATATTTAAACGAAATTATATAACATTTTACTGCAATATTTAGGTACCCCATCTCTCTAGGATTTCCACTACTGGTGACCATATCACTCTTTCATACCGTTGCATCTTTGTAGATGAAAAACACCGTCCCAAGATGTTCTCTTTCGACTTATTCTACACCTACCTTTTGATGAATGGTATCCTTCTTAATTCTACAATTTAATTACACATTCATCTCCGCGTCCTGATCTCAGCTACATTATGTCTCTACCATAAAGTGTAAGTAGCCTAAACACCATCTCCAACATCATCCTTCTAATTTTGCCAATACCTGTTAAATCAAACTATAGATTACACAGTCTCCCACCTCTCCATCATTATTAATAATCAAGCCATTATGAAACTATTCGATTTGGGGTATCTCTTATCTAATTTTTTGAACAGCTGGTATCTCTTATTTTTAATCTTCTCCCAAACATCCACTTATATTGTCACTAAGGTCACTTCTACAAATTCAGTTCGGTCATACTTATTTGAGCAAAGTCTACTTTCACCCTCTGTGATTATCGCCATGTGTGGATACCTCCTTCATGGTTCAAAACTGAGCACATAACTTACCTGTTGTTTTAAAAATGTGCAGATAGACCCCCTGATCTCAGCTACATTATGTCTCCTATCCATATTAACGGAGGTAAGTATCCTCAACACGCATCTCCAGACATCATCCTTCTGAGTTGTTGCCAATGCCTGTTAAATCAAGAATAGAGTATCTCTATACAAAATCATCTTGATCAGACATCAATAACCCAGTGATCTATTATTAATCAAGCCATAATGAAAGTATTCGAAATTTGGGGTATTTCTTAATCTAATTTTGATTCAATCAGCGGGCTATTCATCTTTTGATTGACTTGAATCTTCTCCCATAGATGTAGTCCACGTAGTATTCGTCACAATTTACAGGTACAACGGTTCTAGATAATTCAGTTCGGTCATACTTATTTCGCACCCTTTGCACTTCTCTATATCCTAAATATACATTTGAAAACCAGGCATAACTCAATTGTATATCGGTCTTTTAATGCTTTGTTCGTTAATATGGCTGAAAAACATGACGGTAAGGGATCTATCCGCACATTTTCAAAACCACTGGTAGGTAATGTGCTTAGTTTTGAACCCATGGGGGGTATCCGCACATGGCGATAACTACAAGGGGTCAAAGTGGACTTTGCTCTACTTATTTCTTACAATATGTGTTATTAAATATATTTCCAGATACCAACTTTCTCAACTAGACATTTTCAGGCCTCCATACAGATATCATCCGGTCCTAAAGCCATACCTACCGAAATAAAGTTTTTGGAACCTAATCATAAGGGAAAAGTGCATTGATATATGTGCAAAAAGTGCATTGATATATGTGCAAAAAGTGCATTGATATATGTGAAATGCGTGTAAATATCCAAAAAAGTGAATTGATGTATGTGCGAAAAGTATAATGAAACTCACTTTTTTGGCATTAAGTGTGGATTCTACTGCTAGAGGTTTGCGGTTAGCCAAACCAAATCATAAATAAGGATCCTGGCATCTTAGGAAACTACAAAATTAAAGATAAATGGAACGCCAATGGAAAACAAGGGTATAATACAGGAGTTGCTTCGAATGCAGCCATATCAAATTATGCACAAAAACAACCCAAATAACGCGCCAGAGCAACCCATCTTTAACCAAGTTACTCCGTTCAAATAACAGAGCATACACTTGACATAACTACTCCGTTCAATTGCCCATGGATTCTCCCAACGTAAAGTTTATATTTCCAAGCGTAATTGAAATCGAAATTATCACAAAGAAGGCCAGTCGGAAACCTGTTGCTGAATCCTGGCCAAATCATCAGGCGACATGCAACTCATCTGCTCTTGAGCGAGTTTGATCAACTCAGGATTCATCATGCCGCTAGAAAATTAACAGACACTTTCAAACAGAAGACTTATTAGTTCTGTCGATCGTTTAGGGTTTATAATCGAGGAATCAGAAAGTTTCTCGAGTTTGAGAGAGAGAGAGAGAGAGAGAGGGTTTATTGCATGGGGCAACGGATAGAGAGGGATATATACGTACACCGCTCGTGCAATGTTTCGCAATATTTCTAATGCCAGACAAATTTTCACTTTTAAGTTTTAGCCCTTTGTAATACTACGTATCTATTTTGCACCGCTCCAAGGATTAATCTAGTCCGTGGCTGGGTTTGCTCACCAAATTCTTGGGGTCAGGCCACAAATAAGTAATTTATTACAAATTTTTAATTTCGGAATGGATGATCTGTCTTTGACCGGACATGGAAGAGAATAAATTGAGAATGTAAGCTGGTCTGAACCTGACTTGTTGGAAAAAAAACTATTTTTGCACATAATATCCAACGGTTTTACAGTTTCTTGTTGTAATCCAACTTTATACCCTTAAAGATTACTAATCGGAAATATTAGTAGAAATAGAATTATCCGCAATTTTTATTTTTGCCTTGAATTCCCATATAAAGAACACGACGAGCATACAACCCAATGCTTCGGCGGAACACACCACATGTACTTATTTTTAGATGTATAAGGCCTAGTTCCGCGAAGGTTTTTATTTTTTAAATACTTATTTTTTATTTTACGAGAGGTCGTTCTCTGTCATTCTCTCACAATATATCACTTTTAATTCAGAAAATAAACACGTATAATTAAATAAAATCTTATTTCACTTGGCAGAACGGGGCCTATGTATGGAAAAAAAAAAGTTTATTAAGTGAAAAAGAAAGTCCAAAAATCAATTTTCTTCCACAATTATCAACTAAAAAAAGAGAATCCAAAATTCAATTTTCTTTCACAATTATCAACTAACATAAGCAACTTCTTTGCCGTCTCAAATATGGGACTACATGGTGCAGTTTGCCTCTCACGGACTCTGTATGAGATGATTTAATCCGTTCATATTACAAAGCTCACCGCCAAGTGAAACATGCACAAATTCAAATGGGTCAGGCTATTTGCAACTGTGAATTTGCTATATGTAGCCAATTCATAAGAAGGAATCCAAAAATTTCCTCTTATGAATTGGCTACATATAGCAAATTCGCAGTTGTATTTAGCAGCACCCATTCAAATTGAGAAACGTAGTCAGCCAACTTTGAGAAAAAAATGACACATAGTCTCGTTACGTATCTAGTAAATGAGTGGAGAGAGAGCACATCGTTTGCATATATATGAAGGTGGTGGGTATGACATTTACCCCTAAGAACAAGCAAAACTTCGGCCATCTTGAAATTTATTCGTCGACTAATTCACCGACCAGACAAATGCATGCGGCCTCGTGCAAAAACATCCGCAGATCCACCCCAAATTCCGACTACGATTCTGCAACAAAAATTAAACCTGTACCAGTTTCGACACAAAGGGCAGAGCCCAGCGGCAGAGCCATGTCAGAGGTTACCTCCGATAGGGCTGGTACTTGGATCCGTTTCTTGCAAAAGTACAAGCCACACATTCAATCTCAAGCTACTAACAATTATGTAAAGATTTGGATCATGCTAAAGAAATCTCCACGACTCGAGAACCTCCGTGCTAAATGCTTAATATCTATTCCCGAAATCCAGAGAGACTGGAGAGTTTCAGACCGGTAGAGACGAGTATATTTGGCTCAAAGAAACTCGTGTTACTTCAAATCTTGATCCTTATCATTTGCTACAATCTTGAACCATATCATTTGTGAAAGAAGTCATGGCAATCTTAAGTCACCACAAAATTGGCAATGCTGTTAAGCATAAAAGTACTTAATAGTGGGCAACCATAGCAATGTCGGAGAGAGAGCAGCAGCCAGCCCACACTTTCTTCTGGAGTTTTGGCAGGAGTAGCTATTTCAAAAGAAGCTTTCCTTCCCCACCCCTCTTTCAATGTTACGAGATCTCGTCTTATATCCTTGTATGCCCCGAGCAAACAAACCACCACATCATACTCCATCAGAAAACCCCTTAAGAGAGAGTCTGTTCTTTCGGCCTTAACATTATTAGACCAATGGGTCAGAGAGACAAGTCGATTGCACAAGTTGGTATGGAGCCTTAGAGCAGCGCACTGATGGCAGGTGTGAAGGCAAGGGGCCTTGAAGGAACATAACCTTCAAATATCCGATCCTTGCCATTCCACGGAAAGGCAGAAGGAGTTGGAGCTATGTGTGGTCAGGCGCAGGCAAGAAGTAGTTTTATGTCCAGTTCATTGCGAACCCGCAGAAATCTTTTTATAGAGGACCATGCTTGGCACAATGTGGTTCTCATAACATAGGTCGATTGGGCAACTGCGTTGCAACCAAGCTGCCGCTCCAAACAAATGGTATTACTAGAGGCTAGCTCACGTCGGGCTTGTTTACACTAGCAACAACAGGATTTATGTACTACAGTGGATGTACACCTTCTATCATCCATGTACTGGTTGGTGCCCTTAGGCCTCAAACAAAACAAAACCAACTCTCTAGGAAAAAAAGTAACAAAACATGAACAAATCCTACTTTGAAAACGACTTATACAGGTGCAAGAACAACATAGAACACACATAAACAGCTGACAAGCTAAAATCTAGAATCCACATAAACCATATAAGAAAATTTGAGTATCAAGAGTGCGCAAGAATTTTCCACCTTAATACAGTTTTCCAACAATGCAAAAGGGTTTAAGGCCACGTACCAAAATGATGAGGCTCCAAGCCTCTTGAAATTAAGCGAAGGCAATTTTAAGTATACAAATTAGTACAACATTATTTTTAATGCATCACTACAAGAGTAGGATTGAACGGTAGCATAGAGTCATAGACTAAGGATAACACAAGGAAATTGATATGTTACTAAATTGCTTTCAATAAGCAGGATTACGAACACAACATAGCCAGTTTGATTTGAAATTACCATGATTGGCTTGAAAGTGCAAAATCTGGTGGCCCAATGAACGATTCAACTTGTGATAAGTTCAATGCTTAAAATTATGGTTTGCGACTTTCCTTCTCCTCAACTCCTGATTGTGAAAATCTTTGTCTAAGGACTTGTAAAACCTCTTCTGCTTTAACACCTCTGAGTCCCAACAGAACCATGGCATGATAAAGCACATCTGCCATTTCTGAGGCCGTCCTTGACTTGTCCTCCTTTTCCTCCAGCGTTCGGCACAACTCATCCGCCTCCTCCCTGTGAGGAATATTTCAGACTCGTAATCATATAAAGTTGAATCTCACCCAGAAGACAGAACTCATAAAAGCTATTAAAGAATTTTACAAGATGACTTTTATTAGGACCATATTTGCTCTAATAACTGTCTTCTTTCTAGAAAACATGTACGGCTTCTGACCAAAAAAAAAACTGGAGCAGGGAAAAACTGATTTAAATGTCATATATCAGTCATGATACCGGATTTTTGAGCACAGCAACTTGTCGTCAGTCAAAAGTCGTTTTGTCCACGATGGTTTCCCTATTTGTGGCTCTGCTAGTTCTGCTTTCCGTTGGGAGATTGTAGATTCCAACGAGTACAAAGTTGTTAAAGCCATCTTGCGTTCCCCGACCTACTATACCCAATGGAAATCAAAATTTAATCAGAAAATATAGAACCCATCAATTACTTGAAATTACGAAATCCGGGTAAAAGAAAGTAAAACAAAAGAAGACCTGTGAATTTTTCAAGATATCAAAAGCTGATGTGTAATAGCAAGTTTCTGCTCCGGTGTGGCAAGTAGGACCATCAGGCGTCCCAAGGTATAGTATCTGACAAATAGTTCCAAATGAGACGAAATAATATAAATACAGGTGATAATAAGTTTTACTGGAAGTGATCAGAACTTACAGAGTCACGGTCGCAATCAAGGAAGACATCATGAATATTAATGAAATTCATAGAACTCTCCCCCTTTGTCCATAATTGTGAACGTGACCTGCTGTAGAATGTAGCTTTCCGAGAAGAAATGGTTGTTGCTAGTGCATCCCTGTTCACAAAGCCTTGCATTAAGATGGCTCCTGTGTCAACATTTTGGGCTATTGCAACTGCCAAACCTTTGTCATCCCACTTCACACTGTCTAACAACATACCAACCTAGAATTGAATTTGTTAGATATTTCATCCATTTAAAAAAGGAAAAGTCGAGTCATCTGACAAGGGAAAAAAAACAAAGGAGAACAAAAGTAACAACGATTGGTCATAAACTCTCAAATATGAAGCCAAGAAGACTTAGTGATAAGCCTTTCTTGGTGAAGTCGGGTGGTGATATGATCAAACAGCAAAAACCCTGCCTAGAGAAGTAATAGAAACTATCAATACCATTACTGTTATATAACAACAAAATAATTGAAACAACCAAAAACTGGCCAACAAACATCATATAAGCATTAAACATACCAAAAAAAAAAAAAACATCATATAAGCTTCTCAATTAGGCATTAAACATAAGATATAGGTGCAAATATAGACAAACCTTCCAATTACTTCACGACTTTCAACAAAACGCAGAAAAGGTTAATGATCACGTAAGGGTACTACTAGAATGGAAACAAGCAACCAAAACCCTAGAGAATGAATTTCTAGGCTCCGATTCATAACCACCCTTCTCCCTAAAAGAAAGACAAATGCTAAATGGACCATCTATATGCTATGGTGTCAGGACACAGAAAGATGGGCCAAATTGAAACCCTAAATTCATTACCCAGCTCAAATGCATCCAGACAAAGTAATGACTTTGTTCTCTCATGCCAAAAGCGAATGACATACCATTTTCTAAACTTGTGTATGTATTTGGAACGATTTTATGCAAGATAAATTTCAAAGTCATACATCTCGTAGAATCCGTTAAATTCATTGTATATGATGACAGGATCATGCCGTCTAGCAATGTAAGTACTTGAGTTTATCCACGATACACCATTGTATTACCAGCAACTGCATCTTCCAATGCGTATTAACTCAAGCTACGCAGTAGATCAGATATTCCTCAACATGTATCAATCACACAGTATCTAGAGGTCCGATATCTCAAGTGCATCCCTTAACAATTCTATAGCTTCAAATGTTTTCTACTATCATACAATCAACATCTTATTCTCCACATACCTGTAACTTTAACATCCACTTCGGATTGTGAGAAAGGGTGTGATTAGTAAAGCGATCCCTTTCTCACCAAAACCTCACCATTTCAACGACAAAGGAAAATGAGGCAATCAAAAAATATCTTCTCTTTTTTTTCTTCTTCTTCTTCTTCTGTTTCTTTTCTTTTTTTCTTTTGCATTTCTCACCAAATCACTCAAATCTAAATGAGTGGTGTGGTGAGAATATCTACTCTTTCTGTTTTTTTTTTTTACCAAATCACTCAATCCAAAGGGGCTATAACCATGTTCTAGCCTAGTCCGGCAGCATATTACTCAACGCATATAACCCAATGGGTTGGCCAAGTGGTCAAGGTCTGAGACTTAGGGGTTTGCTCCCTCCTAATGTCTCAAGTTCAAAATCTCTCAGGTGCAACTTCTTTCGGACCAATCCATACGGAGCATTTGCTCTGGCTCCAAGTGAGGCCCCGGCTAGTGGACTGTGGGTTTATGATCCCCAGGATTAGTTGAGATGCGCGTAAACTGGCATGGACACCTGACTATCAAAAAATTACAAATGGCAACGGGTACATTATGGGTCGGGGGACCCTATTCCACCTCCAATCCCCAATGTGAGAACTCTTCCCCATCCCCACCTCCATACCCAAAAGGGATAGTGGACAATCCACCATACCCATCTCCGAATGAAGATCGGGTATATTCGGGTAACACGTATCCAAACTACTTCAACAAGAAAGAATGATAGGATTGGAAAAAAAAAACAATTCATGTGTGCTACAAGAACATAAAAGTACTACTTAAATTTAAAAAAGAATAGAAGATCGCAAAAAAAAAAAACCATTCACAAACAAATACCATCCATGAATATTTTTTTCACCTCTAAGTATATATACACACATTACATATGTCTACAATCTACATACACTGATACACATATATGTTATCGGAAATGGGGCGGATACGGGTATTCCGAGATGGGTATCACACAATCATACGCGCCCATATTCGAGCTGGGATTTTTTAAGTTCCACCATATCCGCTACTAGAGGGTAAAAATTTGGGTAATATCCGCCTCCAAATAGGCGGGGCGGGTACCCATCGGATTTGTGGAGAGTTGCCAAATAATTACTCAATGCATAACAGAAAGCTTATAAAGAAAAAGAGATGGTAGCAAAAATTAAGAATCGAGTACCTCACGTGATGCAAGGGGAAGATCTTTATGCAATTTCGGAGTACAAGCAGAGACGATGCAAGGTGCGTTCTTTTCGAGGATTCGAGTCCGGTACACCCTCCCGGAGGAGAAAGAATGGCCTCCCGGATAAACTTTGAGAGATTGGAGGGAGGGGGAATGCATGAAAGAAGCCATTATGCAAATTAGTAACAAATACAATCCTAAATCTTCTCCAAAGTGGTCGCAGCCCAAATCTGATTCACGGGAGGGTGATGATGACCGTGAGCGGCGGCGGCGGCGACGACGGTGGGGTGGGGGTTCAACGTTAAGCCCCTCTACTCGGTTTCTGTCTCTGTCCTTCAGCTTGGAGAGACAGTCAAAAAGGGTTTGATACAGTGAGGCAGAATCTATTTTCATAAAAACAAAGTCACTTTGATCGTCTCCGATTATGTATCAATCGGTATTCGATTCAAATAATCTTTGACATTCTTTATCTTCTTGACAAACTCTATAACTTGAACAATCTCGATCATGGGGATAAATTAAAACCAGATCACAATTTTGACGAAGCCCCATTGCAGTTCCGGATAAACACGGGGGACGTCGTTTTCTCCTGAACCACCTTTCTCTCTCAGTCTCCCTCTAGCGGAATGGGGCTGATACTGTGTGGCCAAGTTTATTTTTGCAAAAACAAATTCGCTTTTGTCGTGTCCGATTATAAGTCAATCAAAACTTAATTCAAATAATATTTCTCAAGATTTGTCTTCTTAATAATCTATGCAACATGAACAGTTGTGATCATAAATATAAACCGTAACAAGCTCGCAATTTGATAAATTCACGTTTTCAATAGACCTCGCAGGTTTAAGATGCGAATTATTATTTGTTTTGGATTTTGACTTGATCCGAGCACAGAAAGTCTACTGGCACAACAAATCTGTGCACAGATTGTGCACAGATTTTTATATGGGGCTCACTAAGGGTCTCACACAAGTGATCCGAGCCGTTTATTATGTTCAAAACATTTTTTCTAAGGCTGTCACGAAAAATCAGCTCAATCTGATACCTATAAGTATTTGATCTAATCGTCTAACTTTTCATTCTCTAAAAACTTGAATGACAAGTTAGATAATTAAATCAAGTACTTATAGGTATCGGATTGAGCTGATTTTTCACGGAGGCCCTTGAAAAAATATTTTAAACATAATGAACGACTCGAATCACTTGTTTGGGACTCGTAGTGGGCGCCACAAATTTGCTGTGCCAGTAGACTGGTTCATCGGAGCACAACAAGGCTCCATTCTTCCCGACTCTAGTATATTTCTGGTATTTTTTTTTTAAATTTTTGGCGACTTTCTATGTAGGTCATGGTCATAATTTTAGGATCAATCATTCATCTCAACGAGATAAATTTAAAAAATATAAAAATGGATACTGATATTGAAAAAAGTTCAAGATGGCACTTTAGATAAAAAAAAAGACTATTTGATATTTTTTCGTCTTCTGAACTTTTTTTTGTTTCGGTCATAATTTTTTACTTTTTAAACTTTTTTCGTTGAGACAGGTAATTTAACCCAAAAAATAAGACGCAAATATAATAACAATTCAAAAAATATAAACAAAACACACAAAAACAAAAAGGGCAAAAAAAAAAAAAGGAAGAATGGGAAATTGAAATGATGTGCTCTCTAAGTTGTAAGTTATAGTGTGTCAACCCATTTTGTTTCTATATAAATCCACTTTCACCAAATATTAATCAATATCAGATTAAGTGGATTTTTTTGCGTGATTGATGTACGTAACGAAGTTTGTTATGTGAATGAATCTGATCATCAAAATGAATGCAAAACGGGGTCAAAGCTGTTGTGGGGAGATGGAGGAGTAGGTCTTTCATTGGTGGAAATTCACTCTTCAAAGAAGGGCTTTTGAGATAGGTTGTGGTTGATGGCCCAGACACCTGAGTTATAAAAAAAACGTATACACGTGTTTACGAAAAAAAGATGACGTGATGACCACGGAATAGTTACACCACAAAAGCCACATAAACCATGAACAGAAGGTTCAGGTATGCTTCTAAACATGAGATCACCTTGTCTAAAATGTTATTTCCCTCTTCTTATCAATATGATAAGAAGCCAAAAAATGGCAGAGGAGAATTTACCCATCTACATCAAAAGGAAGTTACATTGCCCAGCTCATCAGTGCATGGCATTCTTAAGAAGAACGCAGAAACTACCCAGTTTGGCTCATGGGGAACTGGGTGAAGACATAGAAAACCAAAGTTTGAACATTTCAGGTCCCAAGTAATGACTTCAACTCCTGAATTGACATCCTAATATCTTGGATCTCTTCCAAGCACGACTCGCACCTCACGAACCCCAAGAGTTGGCTCTTCTTCTCATTAGCTTCAGCCTTTGCTTTCTGTAACTTTGTTACTCGGTCAAGTTCTCGCTGCAATTCTTCATCCAAGATCTTTACCTCTTCCTCTTTCAAATCTGCTTCAAATGTCCGTTGATGGTACTCAAGAATCATATTTTCAGCTTCACTGCTTCCATTCTCCTTCATCTCCAACACCATCTCTTTTTCTTGAACGACGGTCTGAAGCTTGTGCTCCATCTCCTCCACAGAATTCAAACCCTTTTGTACCTCGGTCTCAACAACCTGCATTTCACTCTCCACTTTCTTAAATTTCCTGTTCAAGTCTTCACTTTCCTTTCTCATGATTCCAAGCTTTTCTTGTGCTTGTATCATCTCAATTTGTGCCTTGGTCTTCTCTTCCTCAGACTTGAGTAACTCAGTAGCCTTACCACTCAAATGCCAGTTTCTTTTAGACTGGATAACATCTGTTTTCTCAAGATTATCAATTGCAAAAAGAACCTTTTCATTTTCTCGTTTCAGGTTCTCCTCTTCTATTTTTGAATTCAAATGCGCAATGTTGTTTGTCAATTCATTTTCAAGCTGTTGGAACTTTTTCTTAGCATCCTCAATTTCATTCTTACGCGATTGAAGACAAGCTAATTCCTCTTTCTTGCGATCCAAGTAAGACAAAGAGGCATTGAATCTTTCCCTTGTTTGAACTTCACGCTGCTCAAAGTAACCAACCGAAGAAGAAAAGCTCGATAATGAGTATTTGAGAGCCATCAATTTTCTATCAATTAGATCTCTTCTTTCGTGCGTATCACAAGAAATAAGTTTGAGGGATGCATATTCCTGCTGCTTCATCTGAATGGCATCTTCTATAACTTCAATTTCTTTAGATAGATTATCAACCTCAGCAATTGCCTTCTCAAGTGACACAAATGAACTGAGAGTTTCTGCAGAATTTAGAAGTTTCTCTTGGGCTATGTCCAGCTTCATTCTAACCAAACCCAAATCTTCAGACACCTTTGTCATATTGATTTCCAGGGTCTTCTTTTCCAAGTCAAAATCATCTTCAACGTCCATAAGATCATTCTCTGTATCTTCCTGACGATCTTCATTGCATGGGTGGGACCCATCCTGTGCATCCAAATTGGGGAAATCTGTTTCCTGCATTTCACCTTCATCTGATATGTTGGTTTTCTCTAACTCAAGAGTTCCACCTCCATCCACTTCAACAAGCTTTTCAGGGCAGCTGAATTCTCCTTTAGTTTCAACGATATTTTGTCCTCCAGAAGAAAACATTCTTTTGAATTCATCCCTTTCTTGCATGGCTTTCTCATACAGTGCCAATAATTTCTCATTCTCTTCATGCATTTCCATAAGTTGATGCTCTAAGTTCTCAACTTCTCTTTTCCCCCCTAGCTCCTTCTCTTCAGCAAATTCACTGAAATGATTACAGTGATCTTCCTTGTATTCCTGACTGTTCTGAACTTCATCCATGCCTTTGTCAGCTCTCTCAGAAACTGCGTGTTCATACAGTTCTATCAGTTTGTTGTTGTCCTCAATTAAGACCTTAAGCTTCATCCGCAATTCTTCATTTTCTTTGGCCAAGATAATTGCTGTTTCATGAGCTTCTGCTTCTCTTTGGCTTGCACCTGCAATGGCATCAACCATCGTCTGAAGCTCTATGTGATCATTCGGAGCAATATTGGGAAGCTCAAATTGCAATTTTTGTGTATCGTCCTCCTGCGGTTTTGAAGATTTCTCTGCTTCTAGTTTTGTTACCAAGTCGTTAACATTCCTGCAAGTTTCTTAGTTAGAGAACGTGGCGGCCATGAAGAGACAGATCATTTCATGTATCGTAAATCTATAGAAAACTAAAGAAAAAGAACCCAACATTTCCTTTTCTTGATAAAACTATTTTCAGTCTTAATAGGGAAGCATCATCGAGTTTAGGAATAAAAGGTAAATCTATATTACAGAGACTCTTCCAAATTTGTTACTTATTTGTGTCAGACATGACACTAATTCAAATATGACTCACTAGTCCAGTACTCCAGTTCACTATACCTAAGCATTTGACTTGCGTTTTAAACAGGAGACTCGGATGAATCTGACAGTCAGAAACTTAGAATTGCATCCCCAGCAATTACGGATACCCGAATTTATGCAAAAGAGAAAGAGGGAGAACAGGTAGAATAATCATTCAAAGATTGAAACTGAGAAGACTCCAAATAAATGGGAACTATTACCTTTCCAAATTGTCTTTCTCTTCAAGGCAGAAGCCCAGTTTCTTCCGTAGCATGTCAATCTCTGATTGGTTTTGAATAGCCTGTAATGGAGCTCCAACGATTGTAAACAAAGTTTGTAATCGGTGAGACAACTAATATACAACCATGTTCAAATTTATAAACAAACATAACTTTGGTTCAAAGCAGATTACCTGCATGCGGAGGAACTCATTTTCGTCATTCAGGCGCCAAGGTGATCCTGCCCCCTGTTCAATATAAACAAATAATAAAATGAAAAGAGAACAATTGAGAGTACTTAAACTTAACAAGTAATCAATATTGATGCCCATTGACAGTGAAGTAAAAACAAAGGCGAATGATAATATTGTGAAAACAAGCTAAAATTGAAGCCTGCATTCACATGATAATGTAGCAATTAGAAGTAATGTAGGTCAATAATCATATTACAGTCAAAATCCAAATTCAAATGATAATCTGCCAATCACATTGACACATGGCACTCCTTTAACCTGCAGTTTCACACACCCTATTCTTTAGACGCATGTCTACGCAAAGTTTATCTAGATAGTTCCAATATATTCAATATTTTTTGGTTTCTCATCCATCCAAAAGAAAATAAAAATGAACCTAATTTTCTTCAATTTAGACTCTTAACGACATTGTGTTCCTGTTTTCATCACACAGTCTGTCTTTTGATCACTACAATTCAAAATTATTGGCAATGGCTACTGGATAATGAGAAACCAAAATTAATTCAGTTATTAATTCAGCCTGTCTTCTGAGTTTTCTTGACTGTTTCTGTTATTTGTTGATACTTGATACTTAATAACTGAATTACCTGTGAGGATACCAGTAAGTTACCATCTCCATGCATCTCAGTTGCCATGTTTGAATTTCCTTTCTACAGCCAGAAAACGTCAATAAACAATGATAATTGATAAACAACATACAAACTTCGCCAAAATTACATAAAGATCCATCTTCTCAGTATCAAAAAGAGCTTGGGAAGAACCTGAATGATGGAGGGCTCTGATTCATGCATAAGTTTCCAATCGAGGGCTTCTAGCAACTGCAAAATTAACTCTATATGTAAGCTTTGTAAGCAGAAACCATGGCCATATAACTACATGAGAAACAAGTTTGAGGTGAAAACAGGAGCAGGGAAAGGAATGTTGTTTCATCAATTTCGACACCTTATTCTGTAATATCATGATCTGCTCATTCATTCTCTCCCGTTCACCTTCTTCATAAAAAGACTTCAATCTGCATGTTGGCTCATGAATTCAAATTAGGCAGTATAAACGTTTCACATTTTCAAGCTAATGTGAGCCCATTAATGATTATACTAGTGATACCATCAATGGGTTCATTAAAACACACCAAATCAAGAACTTGTTGTGTTAGGTGTCTCCAAGTGTAGTGATGGGTGTGATTTCATGGTTGTATCATATAATTCTTGGAAGAAAACTAATATGAGAACTAAAATTACATGCCTTTTGATTTCTTCTTTTAGCCGCAAATTTTCCATGGCAAATCTGGTCACTTCCTGGTTCCTGTCTACCTGGGAACGTAGGACCTCTATTTCCTTCAAGTGCTCCTCCTTTTCTTTTAACAAATGTGTCTCAGCCGATATCTTTCCGGAAGCAACTGCCTCAAGCCTCTTTATCCCAGATTCTCGAAACCGCAATCTCATTTTTAAACCTTGTATCTCATCTTCTCGTTGTTTGGCCTGATTTGGAAATGGGGAAAAAATAAAGTGGAAAAGTAACGTTGTCATGTTCTAATGCTGCATGCTGTGTAAGCAAAAATAAAAACTAAGATGGTGGGTGGCTGTATGATACACGTGTATGAGCCAATTATTTCTCCTAAAGAAAGAAGTAATAAGATATTTCTGTCACATATTAAATTCTTTTGAGTTGAATTATGTCTTGAAACATGAAGTGTCAATTCTTTTGGACGTACCAACTGCATAGCAGCCTGATGTTGAGCAGCCAAAGCTTGCAAAGCAGTGTCTTTATCCTTTTCCCTTCGAAAAGCACCAACAAGGGCTACTTCATATTCCTTCTTCTGGAAAAGGTAAAGAAAACTTTTTACACCCAACATGTCAGAAATGTTTCCTCAATCTCGACAAAGGACTGTATGTACCTGTGACACCCGTTTATCAGAAATAAGAGGACTGAGTGATCCATGTAGGCCTTCCCACTTAAAGGATCCTGGAGAACCTGGAAAGGATACTGTCAAGGCATCACTTCCATGGTTTTCAACTTCGCCATTGGCTAGACCTCTCAGCCGAGATACTTCTTTCTGCAGATACACAGATCAAGGATAAACAAACATCTTCAAATCTGTAGAAACAGTATAAGATAAAAGCTTTTGAAGTTGGCTGTAACTTTTTAATCAGCTCTAAAATCGAACACTATAACTTTCTGTTGTGGACAAAATCTGACTCATGAAATAAATCTTGAATAAACGTCATTGGGCATTGTGATAAGCACTTCCAGTAGCATCATAAGAAATTAAAGATCTAGCATGCAAAATCACGTCAAGACTTTGTCAAATAACCATGCAAAATCATATTTACAGTAGTTTGAGCATGGAAATATCACTAGAAAGCTGCAGATGTACAAAACTCAGGTTACATCAAAATCCCTGTGTATGATGTTTGTCTCTTAGTCACATAATCCTTCAGTAGACCCTCTGCTCCCACCTTCAATCCTTGCTTTGAGATCACACTATCAACCGTCGCTCTTGCGAATTTTACTAGCTTGGGATGTTTTTGAAAGAAGCTTTCACTCACGAGCATGCGCATTATGTGACTTAGGTTTGTCTTGGACACAAAACATGGGCTTAACATGGCATTTGAGCGATGGGATGTGGCTAACATGCAAACCACTCGAGATGTAAATGTCATGTACAGAAAAATTGAAACAAATCCCACGTTTTGAAGGAAATTTGGATATTATTTTGCTTTCGGTAGATTGTTAATGTACCTCATTGGCCAATTTGCAAGATTTGATCAAACAGTTTATTTAAGCATTGTATCTTAATAAAGGTTACATGGAAAAGTCAGACTGCATAATACCTTAAGTTGTTGGATCTGCACCCGCATGGCAAGTACATCACCAGAAGCATCTTCATTCACAATAGCCTAAAAGAGAAAGCAAATCTTAATTTGTTATAGCTCCAGAAAAATAAGTAAAGGAATAAATAATCAACAATTGCGAAGGCAATATAGTTAGAAGACCAAAAGCATTCTCCTGTAAGCCAAAAGTTCACAATCAATCACAACTGAGATCCAATCATCCAAACCTCAACAAAACAGAGGAATCAAAAATTGGACCGTGAAATACATGTTCATGCGGTTAAGTTAAGTTCATGTATCCACTCAGACAGGTATTATTTTTGTAGGACCAAGTAACTTTCCATCCAATCTTGAGATGGTAAGTGAAACAAGTGGATATAAAATGAACTGGTAAAAATAACATACATGGTTCTTGATGAATTTAGCACGTTGTGCAAACTTCAATGTGCTTAGAGTCTCTAACGAACAGCTGCAAGGACCCAAGTAATAGCTCATTAGGTATGTGGTTATCGCACCAATAAAGGAAGAACCGAACTTCTGAAAACAAAAGATATGGTTGTAAATGAGGCTTGCCAAGTTTATAATTTTGGCAGAACTACAATTCCTTTAGAGTCTAAAGTTTTCGATTGAGTCAGCAGAAGTTTGCAGAGGTTTAAGAAAATGAACCAATTAAGCATATGAGGTCAAACAATGCAGTTGATCTCAACTCTGATGGTGGGAAATTCATATAACAAATTCATCCATAAAAATTGCTTGTACCATTTGGATGGATAGCAAAGCCAGAGGCAGGAAAAAAGAAGCAATATAAAACAGGAAACACTGACCAAGTAGATGGACTAATATTTGCAATTATACTTGTTTTTGAGTTCCCTCCCAGAGAATCCTGAAACGAAAACAAGAAGTTATTGTTTCTGAAATAGCCTCACGACCCTTGCCACATCTGATGATCGTATACTTCCCAAGTAAAACAAGTAAGTTTAATACTAATGAGATTATCTAGGACAAGTTTCATTTATTCACCTGAAGCAAAAATGTAAGCTTTGAATCGCGGTAGGGAACATGGAGTGATTTCCCATTAGACATATTCACAAGGTTCATAATAACAAGCCTACAGATCCCAGAATGAGAACAGTAAGACACAATTTAAGGGGAAAAAATCAATTAGGCTGAAATTCAACTTCAAAGAGTATGAATGAAAAGGACAGAGAACAAACCCTAATGTCGAAAGAGACTTATTGATATTTGTAGCTTCCTTTAGACGTTCCCCTTCAGCACCAGAACTTTTCTGCCTGTGATTTTACAAAAGGTTAACGATTTTGTTAATTAACGGTATATGATTCAATCAAGTTGTCAACCACGAATGCTTTATTCTCAATTAGTTAACCCACTCTATTCAGTGATGTTACCTTTCAGAACCTGCTAAGTCCACAAGATTAAGCCGAGCAAACCTATGATGAGTGACGCCCTGAGATTCCCACTAAACAAGAAATGTTGATTAGAACCACAACATCCAAGGAAAACCCATTGAAGAAATAGGGACATCGAGATTCTTCGACATTACAGAGAGGAAATAAGGGAGATGATGATTGCTCACCTTACTTTCAATGATGCATGTAAACACACTATGAGAACGACTACTTGCATGATTCATGTTAGTTGCAGCCACCTTCCTGTTTGCTGCACCCTGAAACATGATTGTATTATAGCATGAGGATTGTTTGTTCCTTGAAAGACAGACAATCAGGCATATAATACTACGAAGTTAATCCAACAGCATGTGGAACATCCACAAGAAAAAATAAACTTGAAAATGAAGAGCGTTTTAAGTTTAGTAAACTTCAGGGGGGGCTTGTGACGATAAAAGTTGATAGTCAACATATTATATCGAGATATAAAGAGAGCCTAGAATTTAATTTCAGCTCACTGTTTTTTGAAATCATCTTCACCTTAGGACATTCCTGTTTAAGAGCGAACAAATCAAACATTAGCCACCTTTATTCTTGCAAAGGTTAGGAAACAAGTTTTTTTTTGGCTTTCCTCCACCTGATTTTGTTTTCCAACAAGCAGCTAAGGCAACCTCAATAGTGATATTCAATTTTGCTGTCCACCCTAAGCTCTTATCTGCTTGAAGACAGACCGTAATGAGCTCCAGCAGACTTTCCATTCTAATCAGTCCTTAAAAAATGAACAAGAGACCAGATGTAGATAGATGATCAATGACATACGGCCAGGTCAAGATGCTGCAAATCCTCTAAAGCATCAGATTCATTTCATTGTATGGTAAAAACTATAGCCAGAGGCTATAAGTATCCATACTACCCCGGATAAAGTAATTGGTAAGATGGAGGAAAAAAAATTTATTGACTTGCTGGAGTCATGCACGAATGGAAGAGCAAAATAAATGATGCTAATTGCATACTTGTACAAGTTGTTGAATCACATCTCGAGCCCTTGAAACTTCAACCTCGGTGAGATTATCCACATAAACCCCTTTCTTGGTGTCTTCTCTTATCTATGGTGGAGAGAGAATTTCGAGTTGTCATTTCCATGAACAGAAAACAAACATAGTATGTGCATGTAGAGCAATAGAAAGAAAATTACGAAGAAACAGAAGAAAATTTCCACAGTTAAGTGATTAGTACCTGTAAATTGGTGGATGAAGGATCTAAAAGATCGAGAATGTGTTCATTATATATTTCTAAGAAAGAACATTTGCACGTGAATTTTAACTTTTCTTCCCTGCGTACCTCCTTTTCCTGTTACAAGACAATTGAAATGTGAAAGTTGGCAATAAAATCTTGGCACAAAACATATAGACGCTTGAGCAGTTACCTTGATTTAAAGGCCTCAAAAGGTGAAAGATGGGTTGAAAAAATGGTACTTTGTTTGATACTTACTATTAATGTGCCATCCAAAAGTCTCCACGCGCATATAGCCATATGTGCAGCATTCAAAAGCCTTTTATTTAGACTTTCTAAAGGCCTGGTCTAGGAGTGGAAGACAGATGTAACAGATTTATTCCAAGGGATACCACCAAACTTAACAAAAATGCTTTAGGAGATAGAGGGAAAGATATCTTCTCTATCATGGGAGAGTTATAGTCCCTATGCATCCTTATAACACCAGGATGAATGTATCATCAGAAAATTATTCCCCACAATGGAGAACTACTTAATATTAGTTTAATTTCAATCTAAATCTCAAGGTTTCTTCTTCACAGCAACCAAGAAGAGGATAACAATTAGAAAAACACCATTCTAAAGAAATATTTCTTCCCATACGACACTCAAGATTTTTTATCCGTTTCAAATTTGAAGTGTATTTTCAATCCAAGCAGCACATACCTTTTGAATACTAGAAAACAAGTATTCAAAGACTCGGGGTGTCATCCCACAATTGACACTGTGCCTTCCGGTGCCTCCCTCAATGTCCCCAAGCATTGTGTGAGTCTTTCCACTTCCAGTCTACAGTAAAACAATTAAAAAAAAATGGAGCGTCAGATGCTACTCATCAAATAAGTGATGATGTGAAAAAAGTATTGTCAATAAACGAGAGAGATAATACACTAAACAAAGATAACCAAAGCAACAAGACCACACTCAAAATACCCCGACTATCCAAGCAAAGAAAAAAATCCACTTCCAAACTCAACTCGATAGAGGAAATTTCAACATATATAAAGAGTCCCTTGACCATACGAAGAATAAAAATAAGACTAAATGAAAAACCAATAAGAAATAAAGAGATAGGTGAGGTTACTGACTTGGCCATAGGCAAACATGCAGCTATTGTAACCTCCCATGCAGTTCTCCACCATAGGCACACCAGCCAATTTAAATAGCATCTCCTGATAAATCATAAAAATGAAGCCTGTGAAATATAAATTTCACCAACTAAAAAAGAATAAAGTCAATTAGAGTTTACCTGGCTAACATTCTCGTCTGCAACAAGATCAAAGGTAAAACGGGATTCCGGATGCCCAGTCCAAGTAATTGTCTGGCAGCTATCTTGTCTAACACATCTGCTGTATCCTTGTACTGATATCTCAGCACTACTCAAGGGACGTATTCTTATTATAACCTACACATCAATCGAGTAAAAAATCAACAAGATTGAATTACTTTGGTTCAAATTGTGATAAATTCTTCAGACCATGAAACCTAAACAAAAAAATTACGAAGGAGCTACCAAATTCTTCCAAATTAGAAGCAAACATATTACATATGTGCAATTCCAGTCATGCTTGATGAGAGAACATTATATGACGAAGTATACTATACCATACGAATCGTAGTTCTTAATCGTCAAATCCATAACTACCTCCTAAAACCAAGCTACTATTTTTTTAGATCACCTAGTGTCTTGGGCAGCTTACGCGCACCTTGACTAATCTTGGGACCATGAAATTAACAACCAGATAAACCTCTAGTTGCCCCAAGGTTTTGGAATGATTGGCCTCTGTGAGATCCAACCTTGTGACCTCTTAGGTGGCAAACATCAATCATTGTTTTTCACTGAATAGACCTATAAGTAACTCCTCCTACATTATCTCTATCAATATTTTCTGAGCAATCTAACAAGCAAGGGCAGCTACACCATGTGTTGAGGGGTTCAAACTATAATTTTGCACTTTTTTTTACATATAAAATATAATTTTTCTTTAATATGGTCGGCACTAAATAATTCATCCGTAGCCAAAGTAAATGAAAAATTGCTTAACTTTGTGAGTAACCAGATAATATAGCTCAATGAAACAAAACAAACTAGGCCCAATAAATTTTAAATCAAAATAAATATCTTTATTTTGTATAGAACTTTGTATACAAAAATTTCTTCACATTTTTGTCACCGATGCTAACAAGATGCAGAGGAAACAAAAACTAGCTCTCAATAATAGCGAAAGATGTTTGCTGTACCTGAACATTGTGGTCTTTCCAGAAAGACGGGTCTTCGCTCAGTTCGAAACTCCTGTTCACCGTTCCGTCGCCGTTTTCATCCCTCTCCCCTGCGATCCGGACCGCTGAGGCCGACTTGAAGAGGAGGTCCGGGGAGCTCCGGACCGAGGGCATCAAGGATTCCGAAGACTGGTCTTGGAAGCCGAGACGGTTCTTGATCGCACTCGCGGCCTCCGAAATAAACGGCATTGTTTGGGTTGTGGACTGTGCCGAGGCTTAGGGTTTTGACTTTTGAGGAGGAACTGAGTGAAGATGGAAGTGAAGGAAAATAGAGCGTGGATTTACTGGAGAGAGAGAGAGAGAGAGAGAGAGAGAGAGGGAAGGGTTGTTTGAATGAAGGGGAAGAGAGATTATGAGGAAGGGGGATCGACCGTGATGAGGTTTTGGAATTCAAATTTTGGGGACCGTTTGGGAGTGCGATTTAAAAATTCCAGAGTGCGGGTGTTCGAAATTACTGATACACCCCTTCAATCACATGTCAGTCGAAGCTTTGTAGCCGCATGCCCTTTTTAACCACACGTTACACTATTTTAGATCCCTCACCAATGGCATTCAATAATTTTTCGATTACTAGTAGAGTATAATTTTTTGTCGAGGTTTTCTTCTTTTCCCCTCAAAGGTATTAGTGTATCGGTTTATCTCCTTAAAAAATAAATACTAATTCGCAATTTTCAAACTTAAAAATAATAGGCTTTTTGAAATTAAAAAATATGCAATATGGATCTTGTTACCTTACAAAAAAAATTTTAAAAATTATTTTCGTTAACACATTATTTTTAAGTTAGAAAATAAATCCTTCTTTTTTAAGTACTTATTTTGGAATGTGGAACAGGATTGAAAAAAAGAAAAAAAAAAACCTTACTTTTGGGAAATTAATTGAAATGTCTGCAAAAGTTACTCAAATTTTCATGGATTTCGTACACTTTAGTAGCAAGATCACATTATTTAGCGAAATGAACTGAAAAGACCTTCGTATTATTGATAAAGGAAAAAACAAGGAATATTTTCGACCACAAATGTCATGATTTTTTGCTCGGTAAGAAGGTGGAAGAATGGACGACTAGCTGTAGCAAAAAAATTTCTTATAATGGCACAGAAATTCCAAACTCACAATGGGCTTGTGAGGGACCAATTAGTCATAAGTTTCTTACTGGCCGGCCCCTTTTTGTCTCCACATACCTTTCCAGCCCCACTCCTTGTCAAATCTATTCCGTAAAAACCCTGTTTTAAGTGAGGTACCCAAACTACCCTTATCTAGTGGTTACTCCAGTACACACACATACATACACACAGATAGAATTAATGACGGAGAGGCAGAGGATGGAAGACGGGGAAGTTGTCGTCAATGGAATCACGGTGTGGGTGTTTTGCCGCGGCGGCGAACGTGAGCCATCGGTGGAGGTCGAACGTGGTGGATTTTTCCAGTTGCTGTTAGAAGCGCCGGGACACGGCCTGAGTCCACCGCGATGCCGCCGCGGCCGAGGTGTTGTAGGTACAGGTTGCTTCCATCGACGAGATTAGATCTTGTTCGATTGACGAGATTTAGAACACCAGCTCATCGCCTTTGCCGAGTGCCGCACCACCAGCGCCGCCGCTGCGCACACCTGGTCTAGTTCAGATCGATCCAAAACCCTAGCTCCTTGTCCACGATTGCACAATCGGCGAATCAAGATGGCAAGTGAAGCAACAGAAGAAGAGCCGCAACCAGTGGATCTGCGTTGTCTGCAACAAGAAGCAGTTCATGCGGAAGGTGTTTGCCCAAGAGGGTGTGAATTCACCCCTCCATGATAACGTTTTGATCGTTGAATATTTCTTATAAATTTAATTTGAGGTGCAGAAGAGGGTGTGAATTCACCCCTCCATGATAACATTATTTTATTTTATTTTAATTAGGATTAAATACTTGTTTGTTTATGAATTATTTTAGAGGGGTGTGAATTCTAGATTTAAGGTTGTGAATTGTGTAAATTTGAATAAGTGTGAATGATGTGAATTCTGCAAAAAGGAGGTAAATTCTGTAGGTGTGAATTTTGAAAATGAGTGTGAATTCTGTAAAGGGGAGTGAAATTTGTGGGTGAGTGTGAATTTTGAAAAAGGGTGCACGGAAAAGGGTGTGAATTGTGTAATTAGGTGAGTGTGAATTGTGCGGATGAGTTGCGAATTCTGCGTTTAGGGGTGAATTTTGAAAAATGAGTGAATTCTAGAAAGGGATGAGAATTCTGAGAGTATAAAGAGTGTAGAAGGGGCGCGAATTTTAAAAAAAAATTGTGAATTTTAGGGGTGTGAATTCTGCAAAGGTGTGAATTTTACAAAGGGGTGTGAATTCTGGAATGTGTAAATTCTTAGGGGTGTGAATTCTGGGAGGTGTGAATTCTCGGGGGTGTGAATTTTATGGGGTGTGAATTCTCGGGGTGTGTGAAATTTGTGAGGTGTGAATTCTCGGGGGTGTGAATTTTATGAGGTGTGAATTCTCGGGGGTGTGTGAATTTTGTGAGGTGTGAATTCTCGGGGGTGTGAATTTTATGAGGTGTGAATTCTCGGATGTGTGAATTCTTAGGGTGTAAAAAGTGATAGGGGCAAAATAGTAAGAACATCTTTAAAAAGGGTCCGGAAGGGATAACACTTTAAAAAAGGGTTTGCATGGAACCCCATGTAAAATTTGGGACCGGCCAGGAATTTCCTGCATAAGTTTTTACTGCCCCACAGACACTAGTGGGTCAAAACCAATCCACTTGGGTTGCGAGTCACAGACGAATCCACTAGGGTTGTGCGTCACAGGAGGCGTCGTCCGCACGTCTCGAACGTGCAACCTAGTAAGGCTCTATTTCAGAAGTTTTCTTAAAAAATAAGCAGCTTATTTCACATTTTTAAACTAAAAAATAATGTAATTGAAAAATAATTTTTTAATTTTTTTTGCATCGTATAAAAGATCTCATCGAAATCTTTCAAACAAAATCCATATTGCATATTTTTAGATTTCACTAAGCTCATAATTTTTGAGCTTGAAATCGTCTTCTTAAAAAATAAAGACTTAAAACCCATTCTGGAACGGGGCCTAAATCTTAAATCTCACGCGATTAGTTATGTCTAATATGCAAGTTGTCAAGTTTCCGAACGATATTTTTTGTGAAATTGAAAACAAAATATATTTTGTTGACTTAAGTAGCACTATTATTTTGGGAGGAAAAAAGAGTGTTGGGCATTTTGAGCACAACTATCTTCTTGGAGCATCTCCAACACTAATATAGGCATTTTGCCTCCTCAAAGTACATTAAAAAAAAAAAAATACAAGTTCTATTTTGCCCAGTCACTTTTTAAGTGAATGTGCCAACTTCCAACACAACATATGATTAGCGGGGTGGCTAATGACGCAGCATTTTTTAATTGGTTAACTAAATTTGACTAACCATTTCTTTAAAGAGCTCATTTTAAACTTGTAAAAACTGTGTTTGACTAGACATTTTGACTAAGAGCATGTACACCAATAATAGCAAAATTACCTAGTGACAAAGGTACAATTTATATTATACCTATCCAATTTTTGCTCTCATCCTCCACCAGACTCTCTATCACTCTCTCTCTATACATTACAATATCAGAAAATATCAAAAAGCCAGGAGTGAAGAAGAAGAGAAACTAGGAGAGAGAGAAAAAGTGTTGACGGAAAATAATATAAAAAGGCTTACCTAGTGAGCAGTTGCTCGGGGAAAATACCGAAGCACTGAGGCCATATGGACTTTAGCTAACCTTTTACCTATTCTGGTGTAGCTGAGTTTTTGAGTTTTTCCTCTTGAAAATAGCTAAAAATGACTTTTAACTAACTTGGTGTACATGCTCTAACGAAGCTTAAATAGAGAGCCTGCTGGGGATGCTTACTACCATTTTGATGGATTAGGTCAGTGCAAGGGATGCATAGTGAGAGCTAATACCACCGGAGAAATCTCTAGGACTACTTATAGACATGGATGCATGAAAAAAAAAATCCATTCAAGTACTGGGGGATAACTTATCGTTTCGATAATTCATAGCGTCCGAGTAAGCTCGTGGACAACTCAAAACTTTGGTTTCTAGAATCAATTGCATCGTCCACTAGCAAGGCCCTATAAAGTCGAGACAAAATATTATATGTATATATACTCACGATAATGATAGCACTTTGGAGGTAAGAGCAAAACTTGAGAGTTGGACTCATGAGGCATTTAATAGTGGATCACATTAAGCAACCCTAAGATGAACTGAAATGGTTGTAACTGAAGAAATGAGAACTCAAAAGAAAGCATGGATATACAGAAAAGAATCTACTTTCCCCATCTTCCCTTTCTAAGGATTAGCTTCCAGTAAACCATCTTCTGGACTGAAAAATACAGGGGATCAACACATAGCAATGCAAAATTTACTCGTCTAACTCAAAGCCGTCGCGAGTATCCAGAACCTGCACACTTCTTGCAAAGTATCAATCCTGCAGGGACAAAACAGACAGATAAGATATACCTATGAATTGCTAGGCATCCACATTTCAATACATGTTTGCACTTCACTACGTTACTAGGGTACCGAGCGAATAGCTTTATGATCAAAAGAAGGTAATAGGTTCAGGCTCGAGAACCATACAATATACTCCAAAGTCTAAACTTTCAAGTCACTACCACAACTATAAATTAGGCAAACACTTTAAAAGCCATTTGATTCAGACCCGAGGTAAGTCTGGATTTCAAAAGGGAAATAAAGGCATTCCAGTGTGCTTAAATGTGAATTGACATGTATGTGATACAAAACGAGGCATTGATCGTAGATTTGTAGTAAACATAACAAATGAGTACTATCTTACAATAGTAGGAGATTATCTGTTAATCACCGTAGAATTACAATTTGATGATCTTTAATGATCAATGCAACACTTCCAATTTCACACGATTTTTTTTAAAAAAAGAAAAGAAAAAAATGGTCGTTGAAGCAGTAAGATAACGGAAAATACCTGCACCCTTGCACACCCGGCAATCAACCATTCCTGTTTCTTCCTTCATCTTGCCATCATTACAAAAGACACATTTAGTCCCTCCTACGCATTAGCAAAAAGTACTGTAAGTAATTTGCTGTTTTTCCTCGATATCCATTCAGATAATCACTAGTTACTGGTACAACCGTATAAAAAGAGGGACATACAGGTAGACTCAGTTTTAAATACAAAACGGAGGCAGTCGATGTCACTAATGTTCAGACTATGCAAACCTTAAAAGGGATGAAAGGATAAAGTTAAAGTTAAGGAGCATCAAGATTTCCGAGTACAATAGTGAGTAGGTCCAGTTGTTTACAACATCTAGGGGCTTGTAATTGTTTGTTTACTCCTAGACAAGCTTACTAAAATTATGGCATTTGAATAGCCTAAGAGCAAGCCAAAGTTCATTGATTCATATGAAACTCTCCGTCATTCTCCTGGTTATTTTCAATGCACAAGCATCAAAGAAGTTTGAAATCTCGTCGCCATTCCCTTAAGCCATCTCCAGCCCTTATCCTTTAAACTGAAAATTTGAGGAGAAATCGCTTTAAAACCATCCCCAAACCATGACTCAGATCCACACTCGACAGTGTTTAACACAGTACTTCAAATTAGACATGTTTCATTCACTCTAATATTATCCAAACCCAATCAGGACACCCGCCATCTTTTACCAAATTTTGTACTTCTATTATACCCTCCCCTCAGAATTGGCAAACAGCAATTATTCAAACGTGAGTTTTGGCCCTTTTTTTTTTTTTGGCTGTTTGAGTTTTGTCTATTGGATTGGCTTATAGTATTAAATAGAGTTTTCGATTTTTACTTAAAATTTTAGTAAAATTCCGTGTGAGGATTGAAGATAAATAAGAGCATCTCCAAACGGTCAAACTCAAAATCCGAGTAACACCACCCCCGCGCCCCCCAAACCACCTACCACTCCTAGTAACCTATACTCAGCCCTATACCAAATTGAGTTTTATTTACAGCAATGCCATTAATGAAGCTTTTACTTCAATTTATTAGATTTGGGTTTGCCCATTGGAATCATTCATATCAAATGAAGCTTTTACTCAAATTTGGGTAAAGTATCAGGGTTGGAGATGCTCTAAAAATACATTAACTAAAAAATAAAACCACCAATCAAAGAAGAAAGAGATTACCATTTCCAGCACACCTCTCACAAGGAACAGGGTCACCCTACAAACAAACAAAAAACACCAATTTTCACCACAAAACACGAAACACAAAAAAAAAAAAAAAAAAGTAACCCAATTTACCAATTTCTATAACCAAACAACAACTAAAATAAACACAAATAAACACCAAGGCGTTTAAGGCCTGAAAATTAAGAGTTTTTGCTCCCACGTTCAAAAATTCCCAAGGTATACCTAACTCTCTTGGGCCAGTCCATACAAGCTTTGCCTTTAATTAGGCCCGTTAGCCGACAGGGAAATTAATCCCAGAGGATTAATTTTTTCCTAACTCTCTGGCCGATAGCTCAATTATAAAAAAAGAAAATGCGAACTAAAGCCCATAGCAAAATGGTGTATTGATATCAACAAAAAGTGCATAGATAGCCATCAAACTGCATTGATATCTGTAAAAGTTATATTAGAGTTATAACTGTTTTGTCTCTTTTGTGTATTATCCCACGCTCAATGAGTTCACGTTAGCTGTACCCTTATAAAAAAATCCTAAAACAAAAATAACAAGCAGTACCTTGAGACCCAAAAAGAGGGAGAGAGCAATGGCGGCCAAAACGCTGATGGTGGCGAGAAATGTCTGAGTGTCCACAGGCCTATCGAAGCCGCTGAACAGTAAAATGGGTTGGAGAGGGATATGGGTCGACGGTTGGAGGATTTTGAAAGAAGAAAAGGCGGACAAGAAGGGAATTTCTGGTTTCGTTGGGAGTTGTATCGGAATAAAAGAGGCGACGAAGGAGGGGAGAGAGCAATGAATTACAGGCGTTGTTGAAGATGAAGAAGATGATGATGATGATGTGGGTAATGAGGAGAGAGAGTGGAACCGGTGGAATGAGGAGGAGTGAGAGAGCGGCGTCGCCATGGAGGATAGAGAGGGGAATTTTTGTGGAGCTCAGCTTATCGTTACACAGGTGGTGCTAATTATACTAAGCACCCCTTCACTTTCACTCGAATCTCACTTGGCATCCCCACTTTCAGGACCGATTACTAGGCTATGTCTGTAGGGGCGAACTGAGCACTTTCACCTGTACGAATCCAAAAGTAATACTTATCGATATCCACTGGAGTTGATTTTTTACAGGGCTCCATAAAATAATATTCAAAAATTTATGGATATTTTGCTAGATTTTTTCGAGACTCGAAATGAGGCCAAACGCATTTGTCTCTGCGTGGTTCTCTGCGAATTGTCTCTGCGCGTAACAAAGCTCGGCTAAGCTCTGTCTGGAACTTGGGGATGAAAGTGAAAAATGAAAGAAAATAATTAAGAAAAAAATGAGAGGGAAAGTTGAAGAGAAATTGGAGGAAAAATTGAGTTTGCCTTTGAAATTTTCTCCTCTCTTCCCTAGAGAACCAAACGAAGGAAGGAAATAAAATTTTCCTTCCTTTTTCGTTCCATCCCCAAGTTCCGAACATACCCTAAACATTGCTTATTTTCTCAAGGGTGTTGGCCAAATTAGTGATAGGGCCAGTAAACGGACCAAACTGTTTGAGTTCGAGCCCATGTTTTCTTGTTAAAAGCTTGAGATTTGTTTGTTATAGAGTAAATTACACGAAGCCCCCCTTAACTAACTTGCATTTTCACTTAACACCCTTAGACTACAAAATCCGGCATTGTGCACCCTCTAACTATCCAGAGTTGACACTTAACACCCTTTTGTTAGGTCTCCGTAGGAAAAATGAACCGACGGCCCTCTCCGAATACCGGACGGCCAATCCGAGCCGTCCAAAATTTTTTTTAAAAAAACCCGAGTGGGCTTAGGCGGGAATCAACGGCATCCGACGTGCAAAGGTGCTCGATCCAAACACCCCAAGAATTTAAATGGGGTGTTTGGATTAAGCACCTACGCACGTCAGATGCCATTGATTTTCATGCTAGCCCACTCGGTTTTTTTTTTTTAAAATTTTTGGACGGCTCGGATCGGCCGTCCGGTGTCTGGAGACGGCCGTCGGTGCATTTTTCCTACGGAGACCTGACAAAAGGGTGTTAAGTGTCAACTCTGGATAGTTAGATGGTGCACAATGTCGGATTTTATAGTCTGAGGGGGTTAAGTGAAAATGTAGATTAGTTAACGGGGGCTTAGTGTAATTTACTCTTTGTTATATAACAAATCAAACTTGAACATCTTTTTGAAGCTCGTTAAACTTTTGAACCAAGTTTAAACAAATTACTACTTAGCTAGTTATGAATGTTTAAAAAGTTCAAGTTACTCTAGATCGGTTCGTATTTAGCTCAATTTAAACTTGTTTAATACTCCAGTATCTATTTGTCTCATAAACAAGTCAAGTTCAAATTTATTTTTAATGGTCGCTTTCAAACCAAACATGCACAATGAGCTTTTTGGGTTGTTCAGTTCGTTTATCAACTCTATTTGGGAGACCATTCTTTTAGATATTGAATTTTAGATTCTGATTATGAATTAATATACTGTAGATGTGAAAATGATTGGAAGACATGCAAAATAAATTTATTAGCATAGCAGTCTTTGAGGGTATAACATGAAGAACAGATTATAATGTATTTCTTGACTATATTGCAATCACCTCATATTTATCAAATAATTACAAAGGATAATAATCTCTTAAAAATGCTTTGCGGTAAAGTAGTCTTTTTATGTTGTATGCAAAAGAAGAATTAAAAATAAAATGCAAAAACCACTCCAGATTCTGAAATTACGTCCCTATCTCTCAATTACAAGAATATATTCTAGTAGATTGTTTTCGGCGATCTCTTTCCAAACGTGCAGAAATTCAAAATGAAAACCTCAAAATGCAAAAATTTGCCTGTCAAACACCCCCGTGTTCTGATTATTTTGCTTACTTTGTGTTTTGCAAACAAGCAAATAACGAATGATAGCCAAGCAAACCTTCAATCATGAGATTCAACCTCTTACACTTTCAACCAAGTAGCAATAACGATGATGCCATATCTAGCGTTAGTGAAGCTAATAGAAATGGCATGTAGCTCCAATGAGATTTTAGGGGGAACATAGGGCTTCGATCACAGTAAAAATTGGTTAAAATAGAGCGAAACTTATACAGCTCTTAACTAGGCAAAATAGTGGCACTGCCACTTGACCTAAGAGTATAGAAAATGTCAGAGCAAAAAAGAAAAGAGTATAGAAAATGCGTTGATGCAAAGAGTATAGAAAATGCATTGATGCAATCATATGTTACGTGGGGCACATGCACATCGAACGGCTACGGACATATCTTTGCCACGATCTGCATCCGGATATTTCAGTCCTACAATCCGGACATTTGTTTTTGTAGCGCTGTTCTCAGAGGTTTAACTATCACAATCGGTCGGTCGGAAGTAAAGTTGAGGTAAACATGAAAGGATGCTGTGTCGTTTAACTCTCTTCGTCGTCAATGCACATGAAATGGGAAACTTTCTTAGGAATGTCTGTTCGTTTTTGTACCCCAAACACACAAAAGCAGAAAATTTTGCTTTATCCCTTCCATTTTTCATAGTCCTTTCATTTTTCCACAAGAAGTCCTGAAACCAATACTTGTAACCACCTACAGCAATGCACCCCTGTGAAAATATATGATGATATTTGATCTCTCATCACGAAGAAACCAAAATAAATTTGGACGAAGGGATACAGTTTGGAATGAAGGGGGGTAAAAACTAATGTGAAGGATATATATATTGCATTCTAAACAAAACTATGCAAATACACTCCCTACATACATGAGAATCGGAATCAGCAGACCCTTCCGATAACAATTTGGAATGAGGTGCCCACCAAAATGAACTTTTACAAAATCCCAAGAGGATACCCAGAAAGCAACCCCACATTTCCCAAACATATGAACGAGGGAAAATGGCAAGCATGCACCCACACCATACCCTGTATTAACTCCCTAGTCCAAAATCTCGTTTATGTACTGTCGGAATACTACTACACGGTAGATAGGATGCCACCAACCAATCACCCACAGAGGGAACTCCATTGACCAAACGGTAGAAAAGATGAGGGAGTGCTTAGTACCACACACCATCACCATGTCAACAGTAGCTTTGGTTCTTCCAAAATGGCATTTCATTTGTACAGAGCAATGCGCGGCTTTAGTTACTACCCTAGTTGTATATCTTCACTGCCTTCTCAAATGTGTGACGATTCTGAAAAATTGGATGATGTCAAAATCAAGCAAATGGATTAATGCACATAAAGCAAGGGACTGCAGAAGTTTAAGGGGCTTCCAAGAGATCTCAACTTTATGACTTACCCTGAAACTAATATCTTGCCACAGGTTAAAAAAAAAAAAAAGGGAACCAAACAATGCTCTTGCGGAATATATAACCAAAAGTTGGCATCCTGATGTCCCAACTTAGATTGTGGTATTTACCAGCAGTTGTAGTGCCAATCACGTTAACTCAGCAATAAAAGTGAGGTACAATAAACTCATAGGGCGTTGACAAAAAAACAAATTGGTACGGCATGAGTACCTGATTAGCTGCATAAGCCCTTTTAGGAGTATTATCAGAGTGTTCCAATCCCAGATACTGATCCCAAGCACCATAAACATCTCTTCTCTGTGGAAAGATGATTCATATATCAATCCAATACGCTTTAATAAACAAGCCACATTGGTAACTTTAAGAAGACAGGAAAGGGAAGAAATGCGCACATGAAACCGGCCGGAAACCACGTCAGAATCTTCAAGATACTCTGGTCGACCAAGTGAGAGAAATGCAAATTTCCACTGGCCACAAGAAATTACAAAGAACGCAAGGTTTCAGTAGAAGAAAGTCAAAAAAAAAAGAGAGAGATAGTACATTAGGATTCCTTGGGCTACCGTTCACATGGAATAGATGTACCTTGGCAAATTCCTCATCTGGAACCTGCAATTTCTTCTGTACTCGGACTTTGACCTCAGCTAAAGTCTCACCTTCATGAATAACCAAGAAAAAAGGCTCCCCAAAGTTCTGAATCTGCTGCTAAACAAGGAGAAAATTAACACTACGAAAATAAAGTCCTATGAGTTTGTTAGTGTTCAGCCAACAGCATAAACTAATCCAGAGATGCAAAAAGAGAGGATACAATGTTCAGGGTGCCTATATGAGAAGGTTGTTTACAAATTAGTTACCATCTGATTTTGAGCGGTCTCCTTCGTGAAGTGGTACACATGAATTAACCGATCATGAAGACCAAGGTTTTTCTCTTCTTCTGGGACCTGCAAAATGTTGAAACATAAGCTGGTAAATAACCTAAGTTGGACGCAAATTCAGATGCACATTGCTTTTTAAACCAAAATATAAATTTGCGTAGTAGACAAGTTTGCGAGGTCCTTTTTTATGATTTACACTATTCCTTGATGTCACCCAAGTAATAATCATACAAGCTCCAATGCAAGGTCAATATCATTAGACTGGTAAACCCTTTTGGTATACGCAATGGTAGCGACTCAAACTCAAGTTCAACACCTAGTAACACTGTAAAAGAACTTCAGATAACAAATTAGTAATCAGTTACAACCCATGGAACCAGATTTGGTTTAAGAAGCAAAAAGGAAGTTGTGGGAGCTGGAACAGGGGGTTAGGAATTCAAATGTTCTATTAACTTGCAAAATGTCTATATATGAAGGCATGCTCAGCATACATAAACATTTTTCTTTGTTTTGGTTTCCACCTTTGTTCGTTGGGAGGGGATTGGGTTTTGCAGCATTAAATCCAAGAAATTTCTAAGTGGTTGCATGGGTAAAACAGCTGTTTCAACCGAATAACCAATTCAAGGTTCACAGTCCATTAGAGAAATGAAACTAGAGGCAGTCAGGTCCACCCTACACAACACTGCACGTTTAACCATCTGCCTAAGAAGCACAAACACTTCTGGAAACATGCTGTGTCGAACACCAACTACACTCAAACACTCCCAAAAGCATGTTCAACACCTCTTTATTGCATGATGAATCGAACAAATAAATTCATATCAATTTGTGAAGCTACCAAACACGTCCTATGTGATAGACCAGTTCAGAATAATAATGTTCCTGCATTCTTTAGGACGCAGCTATATTTTTAAAACCTCTATAACATGAATATATCACATGATTCACATGTTAAAAGTTCAACTGTTTTGGACTACTTAGAATGCAAGTTGTTACGTCAATGATACCTTGATGATAACTTGTGAAATATATGCCTTTTCATTAAGTTCATATTGTGTAGCATATATTTCACTATCCTTGAATCAAGTATCGTTTATAGGACATACAAAATAACCTATGAATATATAAATGTGTCCCAGACATCTGGAAGAGTATTAGTTATATGCCTTTTCATTAAGTTAGTATTGTGTGTGTTCACCCTCCTTTAAAGAGGGTGAAGATTATCCTCCTTGTGATTGATGGAAATTGTGCGAGTCCCACCACAAACTAACTCATTATTACCAAAAAGTGTATTGATTTTGTGGACCCTACACAATTTTTACCAATCACATGGAGGGTAATGAGGGTGAACAAAATTATTATAATTCACTATCCTTGAATCAAGTACCGTTTACAGAACATATAACATAACCTATGAATATATAAATGTGTCCCAGGCATATTGTCTACTGCAGTTCTCAAAAATCACATCTCGATCCATGTCTGTGCTACTTAATCTTGTGATGCTGGAGCATAAAGCTAATACGCTTCCCGATGTCTGCCAAACGAGAGAGAGAGAGAGAGAGAGAGAGAGAGAGAGAGAGAACCTCTTCTGCGCGTAATGTCCAATACTGATCATTTATGTTTTCTATCTTCTCATTGACAGGAAAAATCTGCAAGTAAAATGATGGCAAAATTAGATGCTAAACCAGCATGGACTTAAAGATGCCTCTGAAAGCCAGGAACTGCAATTACACCAAGGCAGGGCAATGAGAGCTTAGAAGGCTCAAAGCTGCCCCCTCCCCAAAGTTATGAACTTTTTACATAATATTGAAATCTAAGTACATTATTGTCGTGGGAACGATCAGTGATAAAGTATCAGAGAAGAGCTTCAGATGACAACTCATAAATGATATGATACGACAAACAAAGCCAACAGTTCCACTTTAATTGTATTTGTATTCATCCAGAAAAACAGAAGAAAAAGAGACCCACTATAGCCATGCAAAGATGAAGCTAAACCTTATAAATCTTGTGGTAAAAAACTTCAAGCAATCTGAGTTCTGCATCCGCATGAGACAACTCAACCTGTTTAAACAATGCAACTGGAATAAATACAAGCAACCCCATCTTAAATAACATCAAATGAGTAGAATAACTACATCACGATATACTTTCAAGAATTAAAATGTTTTTATTTTTTTGTTGAACTGCAACAACAGGTGCTAGAAGCTCCTATTTGTTAAAATCAATAGCAAGATTATAGTCCAGTGTATTACCTTTGTCTTAAGCTCATTAATAACATCACCCACGGTGCTTTGTTTTGGAAGTCTAATGGTATGAACTGACACCTAAAAAATTAAGATAACAATGGCAAGTTTGGTTAAGGGGAATAAAAAGTGAAGGTAATAAAATGAAAAGGATGATTTGTTCTGCGTACTCACTTCCTCTTTTGTAGCATGGTGAAAAGCTACTTTAAGTGTTTTCAAACCTTGTAACTCTGGCAGAGGTATGTCCAACACTTCATAGTACAATATATCAGACGTCTGTCAAAATTCAACAGAAGTTTAAAATTCAAGGTTCTCGCACTCCATTATACACAGGACCAAGTTACGAATTACCTGATTGTAGTGGACCAGCATATCTGATAAATGGTCCACCCCGCGGTACTTAATAGGCTGGGGTTTCGGTTGCTGAGAGTAACAATTATGAGATGTAAGCCTGATTTTAGATGGATCCTCCAAATCAAGATGGCGAGCTACTCGTTCCACAACATCATCGTATGTATAAAGCTTTGACCTTGCCATTCATCATTTGTTTGAGTAAGAAAGTGACCAACTTAACTTTTTCA
This sequence comes from Rhododendron simsii, assembly GCA_014282245.1. Lineage (NCBI taxonomy): Eukaryota > Viridiplantae > Streptophyta > Magnoliopsida > Ericales > Ericaceae > Rhododendron > Rhododendron simsii. The sequence continues at coordinate 37,474,319 of CM024953.1, read as the reverse complement.
TTGGCTGATTATGTTTAATGGATATCCATAAAATGGAAAGAAAAACAAAAAGATGAGAAGATTGTGGGTGAATACTTCAACTATTCACTTACAACTCTAGACAGAAATCATCCTCTCTTGGCTTTTCCAGGGCTCGAAAGTGAACCACCTGCAAAACATGAACATGTGAATATTGCAAGACATAACTTATCATTGCGATATTTTTGGTTGGTTATAAAAGAATTCTAGCTGAAACACAATAAACAAGCATGCATAACTGCCATATTTTACTAAATGGATCTAATGGTTTCATTGCAGTTTATACTGCAAGAAGTAGAAATACTCCTATCATATAATGAGGATCGATATGGAATTGGGCCTAAATATTAATATACGATAAGTGAACCACCTGCAAAAATGAATTTTGAATTGTACCGAGATCTTAATATACGATAAGTTCTGTAGGAATTTAAAAGAAGAATACCTGGCGATTGTGTACATATTCCAAAAATGCAGGAACATCTTGATAGCGGAATTGATCCATACTTTCAACTGGAAGAGTTTTTTGAAAACAAACTATATCCCCATCTTCAAGCTACACACAAGAATTACAGATGCGTCAATAAAAAATACCTTGATATAGTAGAGCAGTACATCTTGATGGCATATACCTGGCAAGATCGGAATGTGAATTTCCTGTCAATTGGTTCACACATGACGTGGGGCTCATACTTTATCTCCTGAACAGAACAGTGCCCGAGTTAAGGTGCTTTTGGAAACAGCAATGCTGGACATGTAAATTTTTATGCACAAGGGTAGCCAATGCAAAGCATGGAATGAAGAATAGGTGCAGACTGAGAATTTCACCCAAGCGGCAAGCTCAACATGAGAATGGAATTTGGATACCAGCTTTCGGTTTCGAGCAGAATTCATGTCACTAGCTTTTGGTTTAAACTTTTGTTCCATATCTTGGTTGTCAATTAATGAGCTTCTATAAAATAGCAGTCCATGGGCGATACTCTAGCAATTTTGGAAGGGTTGTAATTGGTTTTTGCTAAATATTAATTTCATATCCAGGTATCAGTCTCATCCTTAAAACACATGAGGTGCTTTAGGGTTTGCTAACCCGTCATCATCGTCCTAGTTTCTTCGTTGAGTGATTGGTTGGTCTTCCCTTGTTTCAATTGACAAGTCCCATTCAAATATTTTGAACTGTCAAGTTAGAGTGATTCCCCTTACGCAGGTACCATAAGGATCTCTCTATAATGTCTCCATTAACAAAGAATTAAGCTCATGAGAATTGGACGATGTATGCATGTCAAATTTGGCTTACCCCTAGTGAGGTCGAGCTCATGCAAACCAAGCTAAATTGCAGCCCTCTTAAAAGACAATCCGCAACTACATCTCTTCCACCTTATTCAACTCAAAAACCATTCCTTCGCAGTTGGCAACACTGTTTGAAGCTTCCTAAAGCTGGCCCACACCACCAGGAGGCAGACTAGTGTGCAATCACTACCAACATCAGACATCTAAAAAAATACCCCTCCTTTCTCTCCCTAACCAGTACACTTAAACGTGATGAAATGGTATAGAGTTCGAACTATTCACCCAATTTGGGTTGACAAAGATAGTCCGACCCGCATGCAAGGGGAGAGAGAGAGAGAGAGAGAGACCATAAAGTGATTCAGAATTTAAGTGCAATGCTAACGAGGACTAGGCACGATACTACAAAAGAAGTAATTGTGTGGTGAAAATTAAGCTCGTAAACACAAAATCTCTTCATCAGGAGGATAGCCAGACATTTCATTTAGATTCATTAAGATACATAACCATCATACAGCAGAACTAGGAACTGATATTAGAAAGAAACAATTGTGATGGAAAACAAACCTCATAAAGGTCAATCTCTTCATCAGGAGCATAGCCAGCCATTTCATTTAGCTTCGTTAAGATCTCCACTGGCTTACTCGTAGACTTCACGAAAAGCCTCCCAACGTAACTGGGAAAACATAGAAACAAACATTGGTCAAATGACATGGAATTCCAATTTAAAAAATATGAAGAAAATGACCAAATAACTACCGTAGCTCTTCTTTCTCAGGATCATAAAGCTTGAAAAAAAGTAAAATATCATCTCTCGTCTTGTCAGGAGGAGGAATAGGCCGTAAATCCTGAATGATAAAGCAAAGCATTGGTAAAACTTGATGAGGAAAATTTGGAGCTATTAAACCTATATGGGGGCAATAACATTACCAGTCCAAGCTCCACTTCGAGGAACAACTTTAGTTCTGCATTATTAACTTTATTGGATACCTCCCTCAATTGTCCCACCTGCAAAACAACGCAAGGCATATTTGAATTGAGGAGGGCAATATATTTTCTAATGACTCCAATACATATCAGCATGACCCCCCTACTGTCTAGGTCTCTAGACAAAATGAAAAGGACTGGATGGTACAAGGAAACAGAAGCCCTAGATAGATCTTTATGCAACCAAAATATAATAAATGGATATAGTCCAACAGTACATCATGCATTAGCATCTTTATTCACACTTTTAAGACTTCACCAGAAATTTGATCGATGGTATTTATGCCAGTAATCCAAAATGGAAAACCAAGAAATATTGAACCCAATTCAACAAGAAGAAAGAAGCTTTCCTCCATCATAACAAGATATGAAACTCAAATAAAACAACAGATCAAAACCCTTTAACATATATAGAACCAATGTCACAAATTATCTTGTGCGGCTGCTCCCCAAGTGGAAATGCCTTTAACAAAGAATGCTTTTGAATCAAATGTCATTGATCACATACTAACTAGCAATAGAGCAAGAAAATATACTGGAGATGAGCATAATGAGGTTTCAGGTGTATGCATGTAGAGCTATAAGGACGGATCAAGAGATTGGTTGGTCAAATGTAGAGGCAACAGTCCTATACCAAATAAGGCCGAACACCATAATGACTATCTAGCATTTGAAATATAGGAGGAACAGAAAATAATTACAGTTTGCATTTCCTCTACATGGGTTAAAGGTCGATTAGGACGATATGTATGGTTTTGACGCTTTGCCCACAGCCAAAAACGCTGAAATTGCACAGGTACACCAAACTCTTTAGCAACCTCCTCCTGCATGCAAATTCATAATTAGACACAGAAAAAACACAAAAGCATATCGCAGCTCTAACTTGGTAACATGAAAACTAGGTAACAATAAAAACGAGTATTAAAATAGTAATCATTATTATGATGCACGGACACGGGGACACGGGAATTCCAAAAAAAATGGGGACACGGACAAGGCGGGGGACACACCACGTGTATATTTATTTATTTATTTATATAAATAATTAATTATAGTTTGACACCCAAAATTTTAAAAAAATTACAATTTGGCCCCAAATTTTTTTAAAAAAAATACAGTTTGACCCCCAATTTTTTTTATAAATTACAGTTTGGCCCCTGTCATGTCCCCAGCCATGTCCCCGTAAACAAAATAAAATTAAATAATGGGACACGCCACGTCGCGTGTCCCAAACGTGTCCCCATGTCCGACACTACGATACTTCGACTTCTAGAGGTAGAGGCAGAGGTAGAGGTGCTTCGTAGGTAATCATACAACAGGTCTGGCAACCTCAAAAACCCATTAGCAATCTGGGTCTTACCAATGCAGTGTGCTGGGATGGATTAACTAGTATAGAAGAAGCTAAAGGAGGTCATGAAAACCATTAGAGGAGAAATCTGACATTCATATATTCATAAGATATATACTTTTTGCGACTAAAATCTGCTAATTCAGAAGACACACAGAAATAATTTGAAGTTTTAAATAGAATGTTAATAGTTTGTGTGTAGTTAGGATTGTATTGGTTGATTTATGCTCTACCTAGAATCATAACCAGAGAGAAAAAGTTAGAACACAACAAATAACCAAAGAGAAAATGTTAGAACACAACAAATAGACGAAATCATATACCAAATTAGCACCTTGAAAAGTTCAAAAGCCATCTGCTTCTGAATCCTGAAACTTCTAACTTTGTCATGATCCACAAGATCAAAATATATATCCCTTCCAATCTGCTCTACAAGGTCTTCATCGCGTGCAACCTGAATGCATCACAAAACTGTTCAGTAAAGAATCGGATTTAACAGTAATGCCAAACATTAGGCTGTTTTGAAACAAGGTTGGTAGCAGTGACCTTAATAATAGTATAAAGGTGGGCCTCGGCCTTTTCCTTTTTCTTGACGTCTTTTTCCTCTTGCTCTCTCTTCAACCTTTCCTGAGACGTGCCATTAAATGTGTCCAAGCCATGATTAAATGTGTCCAAGCCATGTTATATAAAATAAAATTGAGTATACATAATACCAGCATCTTACCCTAAGATGTTCAGCAATATCCTTCTCATCCACATTACAAACTATTTTGTCCTTGTCACTTTCACGTATGTACACCAACATGTATGCATTTGAGTACTTTGTGAATTTAAAGGGAGTATTATTGAACCCAGGGTTTGTCTGAGGCAACTGTCATAATGAAAGCAGGTAAGAAAAGGTTAAGAACAAAAAGTTAAGAAATATGAGTAAATCCATGATACGAATAAGGACCAAAAAGCTGCCACCAAAAATAGTCAAGATATGACCTCTTCTTCGCCACCATACTGCTCCTCCAAAGCCCGCTTTATATCTTCTTTTGTCACACGTTCATCATCAAACTTGTACCTGGACAGCAAATCAGAATTTACTGTACAATGAGAAACTGCAGAAGATGAAAAGGTCGACCACAAAAGTGATGTAACGTGCAAACTTTTTCTCTAAGTTTCCATGACTACTTCACAAGTTAATAAATCTCAAGAAAGTAAAAAAAAAATTATGTTTAGATAATTTAGGACTATTAGGAAACCAAGAAGAATGCAATTTGACCAGGTTCACACGATGATTGAGAATTTCATGAATAACAGATGTCTACGTATTTAGTAGTACACAAACCATAAAATCAACCAGCTGAGCTGCCCACCAATTAGCTGGTCTCAAATTACTCATCAAACTACTAATCTTTGCAGGCAAAACTTGCTAATTGCTCAGGAAAAGAAAAATCAAAGCAAGACCAAGAAAGGAGATTCAAGAATTCAAGCTGAAGTGTTGTGGTGCACCGGTCAGATTCCAAAGTAAAGTTATGTAACACAGCAAACAATGGATGGATCTTATTGTTCAGGCACTATGTTCCAAAGTCAAACTCTGAAGACTAGGAATAGTAATTACTCCATTGCCAGCACCGAAGTTAACTTTAAACCATGAATCTAGCAAACAAGCCTTATGGACTTAAATAGATGAGAGATAACCACATGGAGAAGATAGAAAACAGAATTAGAAAGTTCTTGAGATCTGTATTCCCAACCAAACAAACCAGAAGAAATAATATTACTCATAACGTCATTACCTCTTCCAGAAAAAAGCATGCAAGTATCTATGCCAGGAACTCACTAGCCGAGACTGACTGATAGTCCCATAAGAGCTCAAATATAGTAGATCACAAACACATAAGGGTTTATATGAATAGTTCATCTGTGTGTGTGCATCTGAATATTGAAGGCATACCATTGGTCAGTAAGAGTTGGCCTTATAAAGGCATAATAATGTCCACCATGCACCCCACCGCTATGAACTAAAACACTGCAAACACCACAAATATGTTAGAGCGAAACAAAATTCAGGGGCTCATAGACAAAAAGACAGTAAGATTATAGATATGCATGTAATGAAGTACGGATTTGTATGCCACATGTTGACTTTTTTCTTTTGGCTGAATGACAGTAATGACAATCAATGTTTTGAAATCCGGACCGGACCCGGCCGGTTCAGTTGAACTGGCCCTTCCTCTGCTCCGGCTCTACTCCAAAACCGGCATATTTCAAAAACCAGTCCCTAAAGACAAAACCGTTCGAAATTACCGGTTAAACCGCTGGACCGGGTCAGTCGATCCAGACCGGAAAACTTTTCAACTAAAAAAAGACTTCCAAGCGCGAGATCAAGTAGCCCAAGCACATGGTTGTCAGTTTCGTCTAAGTTGTGGCAATATGAAACCTTTTATAGGGGGAGGAGCTGCCCATAGTTTGAAAACCCACCGATGTGGGATTGAACAAAAGTGTCCAGATTTTTTATATGCTCATTCTAATTAGTTAAATATTTTTAATATTTTAAATATATATTTATGACATCATGGTTCGATTCTGGTTCGACCGCGGTTGAACTAGTGACCCATCCACCTGATCTCTTTTCGGGTTCACTCACAGGTCCGGTTTTCAAAACATTGATGACAAATAGAAAAAAACATGCATGCATGAAAAAAAGACCAACAAAAACCGCTCCTACTGGAAGGAACCTGCAATTCACAGAGTGGGGGGGGGGGGGGGGGGGGGGGGGGGAGGGGAGGAAAGGAAAGCTCTCCTTAAGCTAAAAAACTAAGTTACAAACATCCCTGTAAATTTAGCACAGAGCCGCAATTAAATCAATAATACAGCATTGAGTTACAAGCTTTAAATCTAAGGCTATTAATGTGACTCGTGGCATGTAAAAATTCACAACCACTTTCTTAGTTGATTAAACACGCATGGTGCCATTGTACAGATTTTGTTCTTAGTCAATCACACAGGCAAATACAGACGAACCTGACGAGTATACACACAAGGAAAACTCTGAAGCTTCAATAATGACGTTAAAATCAATACTATAAACAAGAATATGAACTAGGAAATCACTAAAGCTTCAATTCAGATGTTCAACAGAAATTATAAATATTCTCAGGTGACCAGAATAAAATGATGCGTCATGGCCCCCATGAATAGTCCATCGACTACATACATGCCACAAGTCCAAGGACGAAAAGAGTCTCTACATAAGCCATGTATGTACATGTATTATAGAGTCACAGTTCAACCTTGTTGAAAGACAAACATGCAAACTTACCGATCATAACAACATATCAAAGACAACTATTACCTACGCAAGATACAGATGTAATTACCGCTATCAAGTTAAGCTAGGTGATTTATATTGACTATAAAGCAGATGGCATAACTAACATTTGTATTACCTGTGAAGCGTGTAAAGGTTTCGAACATTCCTATTGGCATCCGGTGACAAGTATTTGCCATCCTCTCGGTCAAGATCAAGTTGCAGAGGGAACTCATAACGGTCATTAATCTGTAGACATGAAGGCAATAGACATGATGACTACCAAATTACTTAAATCAACCGTTTAGTTTCATTCCCTAACCGAAGTTTCTATCAAAAACAGAGATGCGTGAGTTGTGTAAAGCAATAGAGGTTCGTGAGTTGTATAAAGCAATAGCCGGTAACTTGATAACTCAGATTTTACTAGGTCGTCTAGATGATGGCTAAAAATTACAAATCAAAAGGTGTATGCCAATGTAAGTAGACAACTATCTACTCTAACAACGATGATACAGCACCAGTACTCTACCTATGTCAGCATCGATAACACATGGAGTCAAACAAAAATGAGACAGCATCAGTTCTCCACAAAGTAATGCATTTGACAGGCAACAAAGTAACAGACGTTCATGAGACTTGCAAAAGGCAACTGCAACAGCTTTTTTAAAGGTTATAATGCCCAGAATAAGGATGAATTTGTAACCCGAAAAAACACTGAAAATGCTGTGATTTATGAAGCAAAAAAAGGAGTAAATATTGTATACGAGCGTGATCGAACATAGCGTAGTTATATTTACACAGATATGGATATGCTCTGATATGGCCGGATACTTGTCAGAAACAGGAAAAAGTATCTGAATTAATTACATCTTTCATTCACTGTTCTAGACGCGCCCTTGATAAGGGAATGACATCTTCAGCTCTTTGCTGCATTTGGTCTACATCAGGGGGGAAGGGGGTTGTTCAAATTTGTATTTTGTACATAACTGTTTTATTTTACATTACATGTACTACCCATTGAAACCCTCATTCCTTTTTCAAATGGGTACAAAATTAGTTCTGTTACTGAAAGACTCTCAATCTCTTGAAGACATCAACACCCAGCAATGAAGAATCCATTCTGAGGAAGAATCAAGCTTCCACTCTCAAAGTACGAATAATCGAAATTAGTTCTTTTACTGAAAGACTCTCAATCTCTTGAAGACATCAACACCCAGCAATAAAGAATCCATTCTGAGGAAGAATCGAGCTTCCACTCTCAAAGTACGAATAATTGAGCTTCGCTATTCACAAAGAATACTCTCCCTCCCTCTCCCTCAAGCCTAAGTTACTCATAGAAGCTATGCTTAATACAAGACTAATAATTGGAAGCGTCTTAATTAATTTCCTAAATATATCCTCGCCACACCAGCCCTTCATTTAATATATTTTACCGCATCCAGGTATCCAAGTTTCATATGTGTACATGCATATTAAGAACGTAACATAATATCAGTCGTTAACACAATTCACTTACTCGCCATTGAAAGATAGAAGAAAGAACAAGGTGACTACTATGAGTCATTATTTTCCGCACATATTGATGCATAATTACCAAATTCCATGACTCCAACAATCTAGCTTTTCCAAACCAGTCATATTCAGGACTAGAAGAACCATTATCATGATTCATGACAGTGGTGAAACAATGATGTGTTCAAAGTTTTCTTTAACAAAACAGAAGGGAAAGAAACCGAAACTGAAAATAGAAGCACTTGCACGCAGGTAAACTCTATCTAGAGGTTAGAATCCTTTTAGCTTTAAGATCTATTGTATTCTCATTCTAAACAATGTATACAGACAGCATATACCTAAGTCTGCAGAAACCCAAAAGCAAGCAACAGGACAGTAATTGTTTTCAAACTGCTGACCTTAACCATAGTGTCCCGCATAAAATCATATTCAAACCGCTTCAGCTGAAGTTGAAGGACAGGAGGGAAATCAATGAATAAGACACCCTTTTTAGCATCCTGAAATGGTCAAACAACACGCAAGATACTGTCAGCCGAGATGAAGGAAAGAATGGCAGCACAAAATTGAGATGATGTAACATCAAATAACCAATGAAAAAACAAAACGGTCATGTCCAAACAGACGAGGAACCACAATTTTTAATTATCAGGATCTTATGATTCAACGATTTATTAGCAATTCATTTCATGAATACCGAAATCAAGTAGACCCTTTCTTCTTAATAATTCAGGATCTTATGAGTACATCTATTGAGCGTTTCATCATTAGATAACAATTTAAGATTCATGTGATTCTTGAAAATGTAGAGCTCAACAGATTTTGAACTCATTTCCACATCTCTTTTCTTGGAGAGTGCACTGATAATATAAACAATACCCAGGTACAATTGTTCATCATATTGCTTTTGTAGGAACCCATCAGGCTCAACAGTTCTTAACCCTTTCGTCTTGAAATGCTTCCCAGTGAAAATGCATTTTCAAGATGATCTCTAAGGCTAAAAGCCTAAAATAACTTGCATAGAAAAAAGCATTGCTCATATGACATGTATGGCTAGGGCTGGATGAGTAGACTCAACCCTACCACAACACTCTTGTTTTTTATGTTTCGGAACAATAAGCATACAAGACAACTCTTGAGGTATTTTACATTCAAACTAAATAGTAGTTCCCTCCCACATTCTCTTCATGTTATAATAGCTTTAAGGTTTCCAACTATATTGAATCTCAAAAGCTAATGTAACATGGATTTAGCAGATCCTATGTTACGATTGGTGGGACTTTGACCTACATCTCTTGGCCTGCAGGCAAACGTGTCTTCCCACTTTGATGACGTATTCACGTCACTGAACACCAACTATACCATAGTATGCCAGATTCTTGTATTAAATTATGACGTGTATACATGCGGTTTCACATCATTTTTTTAAGCAGATTGAATGTTCCAATTCTCAATTCAAAAGAAAAGGATTTATTCAATCTCAGAAACACAAAACAAAATGGGCAGCAGCAGGAACTCAACCAAAAGTTTTGCCTACCAATGATGGATTCCCTAAAAAACAACCACCTAGACCTACTCAAAACAAGTATCCCATGAAAAGTTGACTTGGGGGTTACGGTATCTGAACAGAGGCTTGTTTGGTGTGACGCAGGCACTCCCTACGAGCATCCAGAATAACAAGCGAAAAGTGTTGCTTTCTGTTCCTTCAGCTTTGATGTGGACCAAATAGGAGAATGCCAAAGGAGGGCATTTGATGGCTTTGAATATCCCATTTTTACACTGACAGTTCTTTACATTTTTCGTCTAAATGTTGGTTCTTGGGAGGTATTTTGCGAACCAATTTCTAGACTTTGCTAAGTCTATTGAGCAGATTGAGGTATAGGTAATGTAGCTTCTTCAATTTTCCTTGTACGCCTTTTTTGATATATTGCTTAACCCCAAAAAAAAATGGTCTTGCTTTAACTACAAGTGCACCGCTCCCCAGCAAAAAGGATATGTCAACCTACCTGCAAGCCATGATGTTCCGCATGATACTTGTTGTCACCTTCAAGACGTTCAACCTCAACATACTTATCGAAGGATGCATAAACATCACGGCAACCTTTGACATCAAGCTGAAGGTCTACCATCCACAGGCATACAAAACTTGTTAGATGCAAGCACAAGAATAACCATAAATCCATATATCCTAATACAGGCAAATCAATGAAATACTACCATAAAATGACTCCTTTCTAGTAGATTTGTAGTCCACATTGATGCATTCTATGTAGTTCATATGGTGCCCTTCAAATAACTGCTGTATAGTACCCTCCACAACAGTTCCCTGTCGCAGTATCGGATGAATCAGAGTTGAAATACGTGCCAGAATTCAGAGGAAACCAAATACAGGACTCAAGCTTCATACCTTCATTTTGTCTTCAAGCTTTTCGCAGAGAACCCTATTAAGTTCTTGCACGTCATGCTGCAAGAAAGAGTCATATGTGTCCCATCCGAAGGATTTGGTAAGCTCCTTTGTTGCAACACTGCTATCACTGTATTGGAGCTTGTAAAATAAACTCTGTAGAGCCAGAGGGATGCTTGCAGAGGGTAAATCATTCTCAGTTGTGGGCATGTGATACACGGCCTGAAACACAATCCAAATTATTATCTTCTTTTCTCAATAACTTCACGCAAACAACGTATAATCAGCTATATGCAAAGTTGGAGGACAACAACTAACCTTCCTAAAGTAAGGAATGTGATATTGCGTCTGGAGGAGAGAGTTCATGTAACAAGTTGCTCCTTGGTTTTTCAATCCCACAAAACCAGTCTCCTTCTTTGAGTCATATGACCAATAGTCAACAACTCTACGAACAGCAACCTCGGCTTCAATTATGCATGTATCATTCACAAGATAACCTCTTCCATGATCATACAGTTCACCAAGAGGCATAAAAGATGTGAAACCCCAATCGCTTTCCCGGGCATTGAACTGGTGTTGAGTGTCTGCAGAATGCAGAATGAAAGGTTGTAATAAAATTCCAATCACATCCAAGAAAGATTATTTTTGTCATTATGGATGCATCAGAAGTTGACACCTGGCTACAAACTGGAATAGTCTGCAAAACAGTTCAACTCTTTCCCAATACTTCCCAAATAAATTCTTGTCAGTTTCCCCAACCTCCTTGCACATAATTGGGCAGAGTGAAGAGACTCACCAAGCAATTTGGTAGACAAGAAAGAGCATTATATATTAGAGCGGCAGCGGCCAATTTAGAAAATTCTCTTCCACGTGGCCAATCTTTTCTCAAAACTTTCTTTACCACATCCCAAACTGCTGTGTTCTTGTGGAAAGATCAGGATGCATTATCAATGGCCGAAGCCACAGCACACTAAACCCACTTTTCCCAACTACTCAATTAAATTTCTAACCAAAAGTTGATCTGTAGAATATATACCCTGAGCTGAATAAGGCACATTCATTGGAAACAATATTGCTGGAAAAAGTAATTTTACATGAATTTAGGCAACATATATGTTATCTTCCTATGTAATTACAAACAGTAAACAACAAATGTTTAGCATGGGGATTGAGTCTCCTAGAATGGTGTTTTCAAGTAAGATGAAAATTGACACCCGTCTTTTGACTCTTTTCAAATCATTCAGGGCCAACTGCCATTACCCCACATTCCCCCCAGAAATTTCCCGTTCACCCACAAAACCTGTCACTTGCCCACTGCAAACCCTGCGAATTTCTATTTTGCACAGGTATGGCTTCCTACCTTTTTACGTACTTCCATAACGAATATACATACACACCATATATATGTACTCACCAGTCACTTTCTCCAATTGGCCTAGGCCTCGCGGAATCCTTTTGCCAGGTCTTTACCTTACCTCTTTTCGTACTCTTACTTCCTAATAATTCATGCTTCATTTTTTTTCTCTTTGGCATCATTGTGTGTAGTCTACATGTGTCTTACTTCACTTAATTCATGCTTCCTTTTTTTCTCTTTGGCAACATTGTGTGTAGTCTACATGCTTCCTACATGTGTCATACTGTTTTTTGTTTTTAGTGAAGTTTTAGTGTAGCATCAGTTACAGAACTAAAAGAACATTTTCCCTTTTTTCTTATTTTCCAAGTAAGGCTAAATAATTTCCCACTTATTTCATGTCCTTGTTTGTTATCCCGGTTTCGGTTGCAAAAAGGTTAGAGAAAATTCAAAGAGATTTTCTTTGGAAAGGTGTGGGGGAAGAATTCAAGTATCATTTAGTTGATTGGGATACGATTTGTGCTCCTATTAGAGAAGGGGTTTAGGGAGTGAGGCGTCTAAAGTTGTTCAATCAAGCATTGTTGGGCAAATGGCTTTGGAGATTTGCATGTGAAAGGGAGAAATGATGGAGAACGGTTGTAGTAGCCTAGTACGGTAGTGGGTGGGGAGTTTGGTCATCCCTTAATGTGAGACTGCCTTACGGGGTTGTGCTTTGGAGGGGTATTATGAATGGTTGGGATGCTTTTGAAAAGAATATTCATATGGTGGTTGGCGATGGGAGTAGGGTGAAATTTTGGGAGCATTTGTGGTGTGGGGATGACAGTTTGCGAGAGGCTTTCCCGAGTATTTATTTGTTGGCTTGTGATAGAGATGCAAGCGTCTTTGATTATCTCCATTTTCAGCACGGGGCCCCAGTTTGGGATATTCGTTTGCATAGGGAAGTGTGCGATTGGGAGGAGGTTGCTTTGATTACTTTGCTTTCAAGAGTGTATGGTATTCAAAGAACAGGTGAAGGGGAGGACGAGATGCGTTGGAGCTTGTCTAAATCCGGATCTTTCCAGGTGAAATCTTACTATCAAACTCTTTGTAGAAGGGTTACTTCTTCAAAGTGTGTTTTTTTGGTATGGTGCGCGGCTAAAGGAAAGATCCTTACTTTAGATAATTTGATCCGAAGGCAGCATATTATTGTGAACCGGTGTTGTATGTGTAAAAGGGATGCAGAGACGGTCAATCACCTTCTTATTCATTGTCCAGTGGCGTGGGAGTTATGGACTTTGGTGCTTACTTGGTTTGGTATGAAGTGGACCATGCCTAGGAGTGTGATGGAACTATTAATTGCTTGGAGAGGTGCTAGAGTGGGAAGAGAAGGAAGCGAGTCTGGACAATGATTCCTCTTTGCTTGATGTGGTTTATATGGCGAGAAAAGAATTACAGATGTTTCGAGGGGGTAGAAAAGCCCATGTTTAGATTAAAAAGTTTTTGGGTGAATAGTTTGTATAGTTGGGAGTCTTGGGACAAGAGAGAATGCAATCTATCTCTTGACCAATTTTTAGACTGGTTTGAGCTTTTCCACTCTTTGCGGAGTGTATAGGGTCTTTTTGTATTGTGGCTTCTTTTTGTATTTGGGTGGCAATCCCTTTTTATATATAATTATTTACTTATTAAAAAAAAAAACTCTAAATTGTTTGCTTTTGTTATGATCAGGAACTGTAACAACGTTGTCGATAACAAAAAATATAAATAAAAGGTACTACTCCCTCCATCCCATTTTGATAGTCTCCTACTAAAAGACGTGCAAAAATAAACTAGTTTCGTAGATCACTTTTCAAGAATCTTCGGACCAAATTAAAGATCTCAATTAGTTCTTTAATTTGGTGCGAAGAAAATCAAAAAATTAGAACGGAAGTACTTTATTTTTTATCTGAAAATTGCACGTCTTTTTGTAGGGGGCAATGAAAATGGGATGGAGGGAGTATATCACAAAAGAAACTAAATGAATAACTAAAATAATGTTTGCTTTTATTATGACTAGAGGCCGGGGCACACGCAATGCGTATGCAAGTCGAAATTTGGCATGATATGCACAATAGCTTCCTCCTTATTGTTTGTTTCATCGATTTTTGACAAACTATGCAATATGCAACCTACACACGCATCATGTGTGCCCTGGCCTCTAGTACTAATAATATCTAAGACATAAGAACGGTTAATAACTTCTGACTGCTAGAGAGGATCCCACAACCATGACAGTATTTACTAAGAAAAATAAAGGTTGTCGAATAACACCAGAGTTCATAGATAACATGCTTATTCCACTCACCAGAACTTTAATTTTCATGTTAATTAATGTATAAGTAGATTTGCATATTGGGCTCAAAACAAATGCAGAACAGAGGCAAATAAAGTACCTTTTCTCACTGAGTACTTGGTCTGAACTTGATTTACGATGGCCAAGCTAAATTGTGCGTATCTACTCCACCCATAGGGTAAATTTGCTGAATCTGCAACATCCAAATACATGGACAAATGCTCGACGTTGTTTCCCTTTGGAAAGATGAGAATACGCCTGACCAAATAACGTGAAGAGATCAATTGATGCCAGAAAATAAAAAACACAATATAACCAATTAGGGTGAGGAGATAGAAGATACCATCTATAACCACCAACGACAAAGGTTTCAGAATAGAGCTTCTTTGTATTCAACCTAGAAAAGTTCTCAATCGTCCATGTGAATCTCGATGTTTGGGGATCCTCAGCTTGCTGATTGTCAACAGCATTACCTGTCTCTGCTTGTGCTACAGCTAAGGATTATTGAAAAAACAAAACAATCAGACACCAAAATGCTTCTTATCAACTATGCATTAAAGCAACCCAATGTAGTTTTACTTGCTTTCCTTTTACAAACTAGAATCCACTAACTTGGAACAAACTTTTTGGCCTGCTAGTATGTTGCAGCTAGACTACCTTCCATTATGGTTACCATATAAAAACATAATGGAAAATCTATATCATATGCTTGACGACTTATCAGCATGGGTTGACAATAAAATCAGCTAAACGAGATTATCTTATTCGGTTAGTCGGTGATGGTAACTAGGCTTCAAGTTCCAAACAGGAAAATCGGAAATAATAAGTGAATAAACAAAACAACACTTATACAATATACAGCATTCCTTTTTACAATTTTGTTAAAACCATAAGTACATAGAGTTTCACTCGTACTTTTTTAGTACGGACTATATTCACTCTTCTGAGTACACTATGTTCCATTCTTCACACTTCACTTTCTGAATGAATTTTTGAATTGAAGTTCTGAATAACAATTATTTCTTACTTTTTAATATAAAATAAGTGATTATGAAACTAGAGCAAAGCAATTCTGCATGATCAATGGCTCATTGTATCTCATGCAATAACAACAAAGCACACGGAGTTGGAGTCACTTGTCATTGATGTCGAGTCTCAATACTCACAATAATTCTAAAAGTCAGATTCTCCGATTACGGTAAAGAGTCAGGACTACATCAATTTCCAAACATCGTCCTGCAAATAAAAAAGATCCTAGTTTGCCCCCGCCCAGTTTAATCCTGGTTTAGCCCCGAATTTAAATTTCTAATGTCACTAAGAATTGATGTCATTCCCTTCCTTTAATTCTCTAGGCAATCAACTTAATTTACACAAGATAAGTCTACGAGCACTTGCCCAGAACAATTGGCTCGTTCGCACCCCATTGATAGACCATCCTGTTTTATTAATCCCAAAAATAAAGAAACCATAAATACTAACTAAATAGTCCATGCATCTGTGCATAAAACCAGTGGCATAATCACCTTCCATGGGCTGGGGGCCTTCCACCACCAAATCCGCGTGCGGGACAAGCATCTCCTCGTCTTCTTGCTGCTGCTGCCAGGAAAAAAAGAACGGAAAAATAGTCACAAACAGTTCTGGATCCAATTGCAAAACCAAACCCTAACGATCACAATCACACGCACCCTAGAATCCCCACGCAACATGTTTCAGTCCGAAAGCAACTGAAATACGTACAATAATATAATAATATGCACGCACTCAATAAAAACCACGATTGCTTATACGTATACACAGAAAGATATGGAGAGAGAGAGAGAGAGAGGCGGGGGACGTACGTCGATTGGGGCGGGAGTCATGACAGTCATGGGTGGGGAGGAATTAGGGTTTCGTCCCAAGCTGAGTATCGAAGGGAGGAGTACCCTGACCGTTTTAATCTGGTATGAGGGCGCTGAGGATAATTTGGAGCGAAAGAGTGTTCTTGTAGAGAGAGAGAGAGAGAGAGAGAGAGAGGGTTTGGAAACTTTTGCAAAAGTGCAAAAGAGATTGCCAGAAACCGGGTCGGCACAGGAAGGTCTTGGTCTTTTTTGCGGTGGGAGGGCATTTGCGGAAAACTCCAATTGGGAAACGGGCAGGGCAATAGGAACGTAGAGAGGTCTCTTGCCCGTCTTGCCTTACATCTCAACCATTTTTACAATTTGGACAATTACAAACACTTTGATGGCGAAAGATCACATGAACGGATACATGTATGTGTTTGCGAGATTTGTAAAGTTTGCAAAAAAATTCAGTTTTGGAAAGTTTGCCAAAAAATCTAATAACAGTTTCTCGTATTCTACAGATTTTGAAATGTTAAAAATGGAATGAAATTCTCAAAAAAAAATTAAAAATGGAATGAAATTCTCAAAAAAAAATCCAAAATTGGATTTGGGTAGCTTTTGGAATTCTGTAACGGAAATTTTCAAAAAATAAATCAAATTTTTATAATTTCGCTGTTGTAATAAAGTGATAAACTAGTTTCTCAACTCTTACAAAAATTCAAAATTTGAAAAAAAAATATATATATATATAATAGAATTTGAAGCTAAAATTTTGTCCACAGTTATCAGAAACACACCTCTATAGTTCAACACGAGACTGTTGAATAGAGATGGCAATTCAACTCGTCCCGCCCCTAACCTGCCCCGCCCCGATCGGGGCGGGGTTTTGTTGTATTTTTAGGGTGTCGGGTCAGGATCGGGGGAAAATTAATGAAACTTGATCAGGGTCAGGTCGGGTTGACATTACCCCGTTTGAGTACCCGCCCCGAAATCATTTTATGCAGAAAAAACTATTTTTATACTAGTATTTTTACCCTTAGAACTAAAATACCACTTAAAATATTAATTATTTCTTCCATTTTTCTTTTAGATAATAGATTTTGGTTAAATTATAATAGTTATTTCATAAATTCTATTGTTTGTGCTAACTTATTTTAAAATCTATATCATATTTTCTCAATAAATTAAAAAAATAAAAAATAAGGGGGGTGGGGCGGGGCGGGTAAACCCGATACCCGATAGGGACAAAGCGAGGGTACCCATAAATTACTCGGTCTGAGTTCGGAGCGAGGTCGGGGGCGGGACTAAATTTTCGAGTCGAGTTGAAGTGTGGCAAAACCCGCCCCGTTGCCATTCCTACGGTGTTGAAAAGATAGTTTCTTCCAATAAGTGAAGACTTTTCTTTTGGGAAAATCTAGATCATATTTTCTCAATAAATAAATAAAAACCGTGGGGGGTGGGGCAGGGCGGGTAAACTCGATATCCGATAGGAGCAGGGCGAGGGTACCCATAAATTACTCGGTCCGGATTCAGAGCAGGGTCAGGGGCGGGGCTAAATTTTCAGATCGGATCGGGGTGTGGCAAAATCCGTCCCTCTCCGTTGCCATTCCTACAGTGTTGAAAAGATAATTTCTTCCAACACGTGAAGACTTTTCTTTTGGGAAAATTAAATTTCAATGGTACAAGGAGTTAATAATTACATCGACACAGCATGGATGTAGAGAATTAGTGATCGTAAGGAAAAGTGGAACAATAACTGCATAT
This sequence comes from Rhododendron simsii, assembly GCA_014282245.1. Classification (NCBI taxonomy): domain Eukaryota; kingdom Viridiplantae; phylum Streptophyta; class Magnoliopsida; order Ericales; family Ericaceae; genus Rhododendron; species Rhododendron simsii. The sequence goes on along the minus strand of CM024953.1, from coordinate 37,456,228 downwards.
AATTCGTTCATATCATTCAATCCCGCCAATCTATTTCTTACCGCTTATGGTAAAAACAACAAAAGGAATTACTTGATACTTTAATCAAATATAACTAGCACCTTGATACACTCGGCAAGTCAGTTTTACGTCTTGTCAACTATAATTCCTTATTTTCACCTTGGTCGATCTACTACATTGTTCAAGTATGACTTGCACCCTGCCGTAAAAACTAGCTCTCTGTGTGCAGACTACCTAGTCCATTAATCAGAAAAATAGCTTCTAAATGAGAATTACCAGTCTAGTCAATGTTAAGTTTGTCAACATCGCTAACTTTTCCCATCAAAAACTGATGAATGCGCTGTTGAAAGATGACTAGCAGCTTAGAATGGAAGAACAAAATTCCCTTGTAATAGTTATTTGCTCCTTCGATAATGAGCACTTCAATGGGAATGATTGATTCAGTTAGCGTAAAGTCATGTCAATTATGCGAAAAAATCATTTTGCAACCATAAAATTCCAATGCATTGTTCAAATTTGACTTGCACCTTTGGGTAGAAACACTAAATCCTATTATACTTGCTCCTTCAATCAGATAATTAACTAGCATCCTAATGAGAATGATTGATCTAGTTATTGTTAGATATGGTCAACTTCTCCCAACATTTAGTTTTTTCACAAGAAAGGTCTAATCAATTCCCATGAAAAGCACTTACTCTTGTGTAAACATTACTATTTGTTCTCTCAATTGGATGAGAGTTGTCTCAAAACATAGTTTTGTAAATATGGGTATTTTGCTCTAAATTATATGTTTTGATTATTCTTCCTTTTTCGACAGCTTCGTAAATCTCAATATCTATGTCATGTTTATGTAAATTTTTTAATCAGCTATGTTTATGTAATTGCTTATTAGTTATTTGTTCGCTTTTTAATCCAAATAGCATTGCATGGGTTCTTCTTATATTTTTGTTGATCTAAACTGCTAAAAGATAATTTGTATCAAGAGCTCATTGATAATATTAATCATATAAAAATCATGTTAATTGGACATATACGCTTAAAAGATTAAGTGAGTTAAGATTGAGTTTATCATTTTATTTTCCTTCAAATAAATATGTTCCAAAAATATATAAATTGATCTTCAATAAACATGATTTTGGCATGCTTAATATTATCAACGAGCTCTAAAGTATGAACCTTCCAAATCATGGAAAACTTTTTCGGAACCAAAATGCCTTAAACATGACCTTAAAGTCCCTATCCAATTCTAAACACAGAATAGTCCCATAACACCTACAATATCTTCTTCTTCTTTTTTCCAAATCTCTTCAAAATTTGTGTTTATATCTCATGTTTGTTTTTAATGTATATATGTTGAGTTATCATGCCTCGTACTACGTTTGAATTTTCTTAGATTGTGTTATTAACTGAATAAATTTAATAAAACCAAGTATGTGCATTTGCAAGCTTTTTAAGGGTAATTTTCACCGACACCCTTGACGTTTGCCCTAGTGACAAGTACTCCCTTCACGTATGAGAAATGCTATAAACCCCTTATGACTTTAATGTTCACTTCACAGATGTTCGACTAAACCAGCAACTCATCGACTAAACACGTGTTGGAATTAGAAATATAATGGCTTATATTGACAAGTTCACCATTTTTAATAATAGAATAATCACTCAAAATTCTTGATTTGTCAATTTTTTTAATCCAAGAATAATAAATTTACCCTTTTCGATCAAATGTAGTGCACAAAACAAGTAGTTATTATTAATTTCTACCTTTTTTTTTTTTCATCAAAACAACTCCTATAGTGGATAAAAAAAACACTTTAATTCAAAATACGTGAGAGTTGATTGTTTTTATTACTTTATATTATCAAAAAGAGTGAATTTTATGGACTTAGGGTTGGAGCTGTGCACAGCACCGTGCTGCACTTCTCCGAGCCGTTAGATCGTGCATCCAACGACTTGAATCTCATCTCAGCAAATCAACAATTGAGAGTCGTTCATTATTGAGATGAGATCCAAGCCGTTGAATGCATGATCCGACGGCTCGGAAGTGCGCAGCACAGTGTCGCACACACCACTACACAACACCACATCCGAATTCGAATTTTAGATACATACTTTTGGCTCATCTCGTCACGCGTCTAGACAAATAGTTGTTGATTTAGGGCATCTGTGAAACATAGATAAAACCCACCGAGTTGCAGGTTCATTGTTAAGGCAAACCTCGAGGGGTATGCATGAAATTTACCCTTTCGAATGAATTCAAAGTTTTAATTACTGTAGTTGTTTTGAATTGCAATAAAAATTTTAAAAAAGTGCACTTTTTTTTTTCAATTGATAACAAAAAGTATTCAAATATTGATAATGCAAGTATCAAAATCAAAATAGTCAAAGCTTGAAACCAGCAGCTTACGCGCACTGAAAGGGAAGCGATGAGGTATGTGCGATGAATGAAATACGTGGGTACCTTTTTAGTGGACGAGTTAACTCCGTGCCAGTGAATATGGGGAATTGATACGATATATTACAATGCGCCATGGTAATAAAATAATAATTGCAATGGAATTACTTTGGGGTGTAATTACTGTTTATGTTGAATGGCTTTACTAAAAGTAAAAACCGAAAGTTGTAGTGTATCAAAGACTATATTAATAAAAGTAAACACCAAAAGCATAATGACTGAGGCAAGCTCAGCTCTAGAGTTCTTGCACCTCAGTATGAGGCCGAGGGCTGGATTCTTGCATTTCTGCTTGAATACTGTAGGTGTGGTCAAAAATTTTTAAATTACGATTAAGGGAAGACTAGTTGACCCCTCAATTACAAGCAGACACGTGGCAGTGGGGCCTGTGGGGAACGGTTCCCTTGGTCAAATCCTTGCTCAAAGAGGAATTATTGACCAACCAATGGGAGTGCGACGCGTATACAAATAAAACGGAGAAATGAAACGCTTCCGCGGAAGATGTCCGCGGAAAGGGAACCCCCACGACATATTCGCGAGTCCTGCGGAATCAAAGTTGCGCCCCCACGGGGTGGTTCTGGCAGTACGACCGCATTCGATGCCCGCGAGTCACTGAGTGCTCATAACCCCAAGAAAGTTACATCAAAGCGGTTCTCGGGGTTTTTCGCGGCCTAAAGGCAGAGCCCGTGGAGAAATTACGATCGCCGCAGGTCACGACCTTGCTCTAGCGGGAATTAGGGAACCTCTCGCGGCTTGGTGTCTTGGTGTGGAGGTATCGCCGCGGAAATTCAAGCTCTCCCGAGGGAAAGTGTTTGTGGGAGTACAAGTTTCTCCAAGTCCTTGAGGTACAGAGGGGACACATGTCGGGATTTGATAGGAGCGCCGTCTTGGACTTAGCCTAGGCCTAGGTGTCCTATAAATACTCCTGACATTCCCAATGATTAGGGACGACTTTTTTTCTGGAAGGATTGCGTGAACACAATTTGGGGAAGGAGAATATTATTCCCCAGAGAAAAAGGAGTGACCTCACGCATTCAAACCCGGAAGAAGGTCAGGTATCCACATAAAACAACAAGGACGCGTTGCCTTTGTCCCTTTTGCACCTCCCGCTCTACCCCTCACCCTACAGACTCATTCCTTTTTTTTGCCACTAATCATCAACCAATCGCAACTCTCCAGCTCACGAGAATTCACACGTAAGCACCCCATCAATTATTTCCGGACCTACAAATACTTTGTCTATTTCTTTAGAGTTGTATTTGGTTTAGTGGGATTTATTATTAGTGTTTATGAAAGATGTTGGATTATCTTACTATTCGAAATGTCCAAATATATGTAATTGTAAGAAAACCGCTAGTGATAAAAAAAGAAGAAAGAAAGAATATTTGGCATAAACCTTGATTTTAAATTTGATTTACTTGTTAGATTGACAAGACATATAACGACAAACGTGATCTATAAAGTCAAATCATTCACTTTCATAGAATCGTCGTTCATTTTTATATCAAATTTAGCACTACTACAACAATACAATATTGGATTCTAGATCAAAGTCTTTTATATCCGAAAAATATACATAGAAATTGATTTTTTATAAGTGACTTGTCTTTTTGTCCCGTACGTTGAATGACCAATTAGAACAAGGATTCATGTCCGCCAATAAAAAGTAACAACATCCTAACATTCAACCCACCAATAATGGGTTAAGTCCATCTTGTTAAATAAATTCAAACACTATCCATTGCACGAAGAGATTATTCACTACTCATTTAGCATGGTCCAAAGGGCCCTCCATAACACACAGCTATGGATTTCGAGCAACATTTCAGGAGCAACAAATTTAGGGAAAATGATGGCCAATGACGTGTTTTGAAAATTAATATCCGCTAAGGACATTTTCAATATTAACAAATGTTCTTAGCTCGTATTTGATAAGTATTAATTATCAAAACACGTCCTGAACCGTCATGTTCTCACAAATTTATCCAGGTAAAATGGGGTCGACAGGCCTTTTATTCGAATAGAAGAAGAGCTCAAATTTGCATGGGATTGATCAGGCTGCCCTTGGGTGGTTTTGACATGGAAAAATTATTAACTCCTCCTATAGTAGTATAGGTGACGGTGGTTTGCTTTAAGATATTTTTCCCACCGCATATTGGCTTGGGCTCCGTCAAAATTTGTGAAACTCGCACACCAATATATACATGCTGAAAAGGTCCTGGACACCACGCGGTGGTGCTCCGGGAGCATGATTTTCTAAAAAATTCATCCGGAGCACTGGATAATCACTCTTTAGCATGGCTTCTAGAAGTGACAATTGACTAAGGGGGTGTTTCGGAAGTCCTGGTTTTACATTTTTCAATTGCTATTTTCGGATTTTGGTTGTTTGGTGGGAAGAGGGAAAATAGATTTTGGGTAAAATGGATTTTCCAATTTGTTGTTTCTAAAACAAAACGGAAAAAGAGGTAAAAGGAGCTTTTTGAATTCCCATTTTCCCATTTTCGAATCCAGTTATGTTAAAAAGACAAGGCTACCCTTACTCTTTTCGGATAATTCCCAAAAATGCCATGGTTTTGAACGTTATCTCTGTCAACTGGAATTCTTCACAGTTCTCACGTAACAACATTACCAGAGAGTAGACAAGAGAAGAGAGAAGACGGATCCAGAGCAGACGACTGGAGGTTCGACGAAAGTGGGGAAATCGTTCGCCTCTTTCACGTTCTTGTGTCTTGTTCTAGGTTGTCTGTTTCCAATTTCAGATCTGGAAATTTTTTTGTCGAAGAAATTATAATCATGTGAAGAAGTTATTTATGTGAAGCAGAAGGTCTTGGATGAAGTACTCACACAAGTTTTTGAAGAATGAATGAATGCCACAAAATCTCTTTATCCAAATAAATTCCAATTATACCTCGGGTTCGCCTCTTTCAGATCTATTTCCAATTTCACCTCCTCCACCAATTTTAGATCTGGGGTTTGCATGTAGGAGAAAAGTACCCCAAGTCTTGACCACGTCTCTCCTCAAACCTCTCCTTCGTCTCCTCCACCTCTGTCTGAAAACCCAAACCCAACAAAAAAAATAGTCCAGGAAATCGAGGATCCTAAAATCTTCGAAAAATCTCTCCAAAAATTCCTACCAAAACGCAAGTGTAATGTGATGGGTGTTCGTGCATGATAAGTTTTTTTACTGGTAAATCCCTTCATTCTGCGACTCAATCTGAGTTTGATGTTGTTGTCTAATGTTTGATCTTTCGTGTATGAGATCTAGTTTAATTTCTTGCCTTCAGAGATGCTGGGGTGGAAACTACAACACCTAATGGTCAACATGGGCACGTGTTCGTTGGCGATGATGAAGACATGGAAAATGTAAGGGCTTAAATTCGGGATTGGATTGTCGGTAACCGTATCCGTTATATAGTTGTTTGGTGTGGTAGTATTGTATTGTAGTTTGTTCAATTGGAGTAATTTTTTTTAATCCGAACTTCTGTAATATTTGGTATTGTATTGTAATTTGTAGTATGTTTGTTCAATTTCTGTAATTTGGTTTAATCCGGATTTAAGTAATATTTTATGTTGTAATGTCGTAATGTTTTAGATTATAAATTTCATCGCTTCTTGTACTGTTTGGTTTTTCCATTACTTTGGTTTAAACTTCATTGTTAATTTAATTTTTAATTCAAAAACATTTTTGATGGAAAAGTAACAACAAACAATAATTGAAATAATAAAAATATAATTTAAAAAAAACGGGGGACACCAGTTTCATTTATACATAGCAGAATTTCGGAATTAAATTTTAAATAAGTTGAGCCTAAACATTATTTATATACATTATATACCATTATTAATAACATGGGGCAACAAAGTAAAAAAATCAATCCATAATTCATTTTCATTCCATATCTTTCAAACACTACTCCTTCTGCAAAATGTATTCTGCATATATCATCCAAACATTCTACAAAATACAAAATACATTCTGATCATAATCTCAAAAGCCAAAAATGCAAAAAGTGAAAAAGGAAAAGCCAAAAAGTTGCCTCCCAAACACCCCCTAACTGCATTCCTATGAATTCGTTTTGGGATTTTGGATTGGTAGGTAATGAGTGTAGAGAAAAAATGAGAGTAATGATTGAGGAGAAATAGAACAATGATTAGAATCCAAAATCTAATACTTTTAAATGGACGGGATTTAAAAGTCTTAATATTTCGATATTTTCCTATAAACTTGAAAGTCTGAAACTTATTTCGAAATTTTTTACTATTCGAAACTACTTGTTTAGCTTTTCGGCAAAGATTAATAGTTCGTCTCGATTAAACGAATCGAAAAAGTATAAAAATATGGATCATGTTAAAAAAAATTCAAATAAAATGAAATTTTAGACTAATAAGGTAGCTGTTTAATATTTTTTTCGTATTTAGTGAATTTTTTTTAATTTTCGGTCATATCAAGATGAATGATTATTAATCTAGAAAGATATGACGCATCAAAAAAAAAAAAATCTAGAAAGATATGACATAGTAAATCTAACAAAAATTTAGAGAAAAGGCGAAAAAAAAAAAGAAGGGAAAAATATAAATTTACAAGAATGGTGGAAATTGGTGAACATCAGGGGTGTGGTCACTGGTCAGTCGAATCGACACACCCTTCCGTTGTCAGAAACAAATCCGTTTCAAACCCTAGAACGGTTTCCTTCCCAGTTTGAAGTCTCCGATGATGAAAATAGTCAATAAATCAACGCTGAAAGCGTGCACCGCCGGCCAACTAAGAGACGGCGCATCGAACGAAGTGGCGGGCGATGTGAGGAGTAAGAAGAACGTTGGGAAAGAGAAGAAGAAGAAGAAGAAGCAGATGAAGAAGAAGAAGACGAAGGTGGTGGAAAACCCAGTTAAAATTGTGAGTTTTGTTTTTGTTCCGTAATTGGATTGAGTTTCAATGAATAATTAACCAATTGTAACCCAAGGGGTTGGCCTAGTTGTAAGTCCTTGTAGTTAGAGTTTGCTCGCTCATCAGGTCTGAGGCTGAAATCCTCGTAGGTCCTATCAACTCCTTTGGGGCAAGTTCATATGCTTTGCTCTGAATTTAATGGGGCGGCCCGAAAGTGGGCGGTGGGATTGGTCTCCCATGATTAGTTGAGGTGCATGCAAGCTGGCCCAGACACGTGACTTATCAAAAAATAATTAACCAATTGTGGTATTGTTAGATAAATGTGAAATTTAAATTGCTCTGGGAAGGAAATTAAAATTAGATGGTTACTTGTAGCGATGTCTACAGTTGATGTCAATATTTCAATCTGTTTATTTTAAATTTAAGCTCAGCTAGTTTGATGCGAAAGTTGAGGAGAGCACAAGAAAGTGGAATTTGAGTTTTACCTATTTGTGGTTAGGTTTAGCATTATGGAGTCTCAGCTCTCAAGCAATTGTGCTAAAACCACACCCATTTTGCACGCTTGCATAGACCCACACCACATGAACGTTGTGCTACTCTTATAGAGCGCCCAGTATATATGGTTCTAATTTTATTAAGTGGAAATTATCGTTAGGTTGTATTTGTTCAGAAGCTTTTGGCCTGGTTCCCCGAAATAAATGTTTTGATTGGTTCGCAGGAAAGTGAATAGAGGAGGGGAAGTACAAGGAGAGAAACGAACTTTCTTTCTGCGCCATTATTTGGACAGGAGGCAAAGAAATTTGAGGAAGTAACATACCTAAATCTACTGGAAGTGCTTGTATAGGCGCATATCATCCATGATTTGTGTGGAATAATTGCCAATCAGAAATAAAAGCATTCCCCTTTCGTTTCCTGATTCTCTGTTCTGACTTATGAACCCAACATGGGAAAAGAAGAGTATAGTATGTTTTCAGCACTGGGAAATACCAATAACTATTACAAATCTCCACATAATAGCATGGGCAATGTCTCACTTTCCTCATTATTATCTCACATACACATCACACTGTTCAATAACCAAAGCTGCATTCACCACCATCAGCTTCTCCTAAACGCCTTAAATTTCTTGAATTGCATTAGTTTGGGGTCGCTAAAGAAGAGAAGGTCGAGGCAAGCCAATCCTTGGAGATTGCAGCGGCAAATCGTGTCGAGATATCTGATAACATTGTGCTGCGGAAGCTACTTGTGAGTTGAGATAATAGTGCAAAGGTCACTTTGGAAAACATTATTTCATTTGAAGGCTCAGAGTGGTATCTCTCTTTTTTTATTGTTCCATCAGCGAGGCCCAAGGTATTTTGATCCCCAGGACAGTGGTTGGCGAACATGCTATAATTGTGGTGAAGGTGGTCATACAACTGCGAACTGTTCCTCTGTTAAGCGGAAGAAGCCGTGCTTTGTTTGCGGGAGTTTGGAACACCATGCCAAGCAGTGCAAAAAGGTTTGTGGACTGAAAAAAGTAATGGAAGGTTTATTTATTTAGTTACTGTTGATTAACTATGACTATCTAACTGTTTAGTTTCTTACTTTCTTTACTTGTTATTTTGCTGTCAATGAAAATCAAGGGTATTGTTCATATGGAAATGAGTTGATTTTGAAAAGGAATTGTTTAATGATGCTCAAACATCACTTTGATTTGAGTTCCTTTTTTTTGGCTATCCGGGCTTAAGTCAGTTTGTCAAAGTTGGCAAGTGAATGAGATTTTAGTTTTCTTGTTGGTGAGTGGGTTACTTAGTTGATCACTCGCTGAGTATATGGATGGTTTCTGGTCTCATACATAGTTGTCAAAGGCGCGCCTAGGCCCAAGGCGAGGCGAGGCGCACCCCCAGCGCCTTGCTGACCCCAGGCGACTTGAAAAAGGCGAGCAAAAAGCGCAAAAAAGCGACAAGGCGAGAAAAGCGACAAGGCGCAAAAAAGCGCGCTTCTTTCAAATCAGTCAAAAAAACAGCTTTCTTTCAGAAAAAGTGCGCTTTTTTCAGAAAAAGCGCACAAAAAAGAGAAAAAGCGCACAAAAAAGCGAGTTTTTTTTCAAAAAAGCGCACATAACACAATTATTTTCAGAAATAATTATTTTTTTGCATAGGTGCGCCTCTCTTCAAAAAGGCGTGCGCCTCGCCTTGCGCCTCTCGCCTCTGGCCCAACGGAATTTTGCGCCTCGGTGCGCCTTTTGCCCTTGACAACTATGGTCTCATATTTGCTTAGAGATCGGTTTGTTACTAAGGGTAGTCATTTTTCATAAAATTCCTGCTTTGTGTACACCTGTACAGGCTTTACATCGAAATAAACCCAAGATGGAGTTTTTTTTTCTCAGTTGTACCTTCTAAGAAATTAGATAGTTAAAGTTAGATTGTTACCTTGTAAGAAATTTTGGCAGGGTATAGGGCTTTTTTTTAATTCCCTTTTTTGTACATGGACGGCATTCCCTTTATGCCTGGTATCTAATATATTTACTTGTAAAAAAAGAAGCATTTTTAAAGTTAGATTGTCACCTGGTACTAGTTAGTTACGAGTCAAGCACTCACTTTGATGGTCCAGAAGATTGTCCCAATCTCCCTGAGAAGATATCATCTCTGTTATCCTTTAGTTATTTGACCTGTATTTTCTTTTGCGTCCCCTCTATGGGTTCGCGTGGAAGTTGTCTATCGCTGAAGTGACTTTGTAGAGAGCTTGCAATTAGCTTTGATCTATGTATTTGGAGCACTAGTATCCTTCTGTAGGGCTTTAACTGCATTTGTTTAATTTGATGTTCAGCGACGAAATTGCTTTATCTGCAAGAAAGGCGGCCACCGTGAAAAAAATTGCCCAGAAAAACACAAATGGGGATCTCAGACTTCTAAGAAATGCTTGAAATGTGGAGATTTTTCTCATGATATGTTCTCGTGCAAGAACAATTATTTTCCTGATGATTTAAAGGTATTAAACATTCATTTATGGGCACATAAATTTCGGTGTGCAAATATTTGTATGCGTAATATAAGTCCATTAAAGCTCACACAAGAACCAATCAAGACATTACACATTTGCACTTGAATGATTGGCGCACATCAGAAATTTCATATCTTACATTTTGATTTTTCTTCCAAGAGGATTGTGGTGTTGTTAGGATACTGACAACACTGATTGGTCTTCCTCTATGACTATGGTTGTAATGTCTTCTTCACTCCGTATTTTGCACTTGATCAGGAAATACAATGCTACATTTGCAATAGATTTGGCCATCTTTGTTGTGCTGCCTTTGGTGATACCGGCCCAAGAAAACCTTCTTGTTACAGATGTGGTCGGTTGGGCCATACCGGTTTGGTAAGATTTTTTCCCTGATAATCGGTTTTGTAAGTTTATCCCGTGGTTTCATATATGCCAATTCTGCTTTAAGGTGTAGGTATCAGTCACCCAACAGTGACCAACACCAATATCAGCTGTTAAAATGTCCTTCTTAATTTGGTTATAGGTTTCAGATGCTATAGAATATTTACAGGGTTGACATGATTATAAGTGGAACATATTGACTTGCTACGATCCATTCAAAGGTAAAATGTTGGAGATTATGTGGCTTGGTTTTGATTTGGGGAGAGGGGGACGAAGGCATGGTATTCTATTTGGGTTAGTTTGAGAACATAATCATTTGTCTCGAGCTGAAAGCTCTTTAAATAATGGTTCAGACTTCAGATCACTTACCCCCTTATGGTTTCATCCATGTTCTCCTTCCTGTTGTGCGTATGACTTATATCCCATGTTCTTTATACATTGACTGTTTACAGAATTTATAACTGGAACATATATGAATGCTTGTTGAAGATATTGGCACAGGGAGAGGATGGTGGGCCTCGCTGGAGAGGAGGGGACGGGCTGGCAGGGTGTTGGGAAGTTTAAAAAAATTATTTCTCTGTCTGTTAAAGAAAACTTTAAAAAAATCATTTTTGTCGAAAGAAAGTTCAAAACTTTTTCTCATAAATTAAAAGAACGCATTTATAACAACTATCTGGTAACTTGCGGGAAAAAATTTCAAAATTTTCTTTGACAAGATACCTTATTTTTTAAGTTCTCGTGTTGCGGTTGGACAATCTTTTTGGGATGGAGGTAATAATATATGGGTTGAAGTCTTCAATATGTCCTATACTCCTATCAACAAAGTCGCCACCTATTTCTCACACATTAGGCCTCCTTATTGGCCAAGCTTGAATTGGGACAGTTCTCCTCCAACTTTGTTCTAGTTTTTTTGAAAGCCTGAAATCTACCTTAGTTGAACTTGTGCATTCTCATGCAAAATGTCTTCCACCACACTTAGGCATCAATCACCAAGGGCCCTGTTGCATTCCTTCATGTAAGTTTTCCACGTTAACTGCAGTAGGGAAAGTAGGTACCTGTAAATTCTATGGGGGAATTCGAAAGGTGTAAATCTAGCTCTCTTAGTCCCTGATTGGGTTAGGGAGATGGACTAAAATATATTTGGCATCACCACTCTTTTTATTCATTTCTCTTCTATTTGTTTCATTTGTTTTGGACATGGAATTAAGGTATGGGCCATAAGGAGGGCTGTGCATCCCTTTGACGCGGCGGAATTCACGAGAGATTAGTTAGCGTACTAATCCAAACGAGATAAACAACCCGTCGCAACGAGCAATTCTTGCGCACAAGAATGAAGAGAAAATCTCTGCAATATTATTAATCAAAAAGCTCCTAAACCCTAAGTTACAAACCCTTTTATAGGCCGAAACCCTAAAAATAAACTTGGAAATTAAAAAGTCTCAGAATTTGGGGCTTTTCCTAAAATTGAAAACGGGAAAGAAAAACAAGACTTTCCCAAAAAGAATCAACTGAAAAGGAATTACGATCTAGGAGTTATTAACGAAACAAATCTTTCCTAAAACGGCAAAATAACGCAATTGAAAGCCTAAACGAAGGAATTAGGCCGAAAAACACCCTTCATCATCAACCTTTAGGGTTGATGAATATGGACCGGAGCGCGAAAATAAGCCAGCCCACTAAGTTTGGGCCTATTTCGAGCTCGTCCGAATTTAACCAATTTGGGTAATCTGAAATTAAACACCGTTTGGATTTTCAGGGTTTGGCTCGATCCAGCTGATCATGGAATTGGACCTCCACGTGTTCTACATCAGTCCCCTCTTCTTCGAAAGAACTCGACCTCGAGTTCAAGTCTGGATACAACGTCTCCTCAGCATTATACTCAGATAAATTAGCAACATTGAAAACTTTTGAAATCTTCATGGAATCAGGAAGATCAATCACATAAGCATTGTCACCAATCTTCTTCAAAACTTCATACGGACCATACTTCCTGGGCTTTAGCTTGTTATAGGTCCCTACTGGAAACCGTTCCTTCCGCAAGAACACCATCACAAAATCCCATTCCTTGAACAGTTTCTCACGCCTGTGCTTGTCTGCAGCCCTCTTGCATTTCGCATTAGTTTCAGCGAGCTTCTGTTTTACTTGCTCATGCACCTCTTGAGCCTGCTTAGCCATTGCCTCAGTTGCAACGCTAACCCCGGGACCCCGCGAGAGATGAACCAAATCCACTATATGCTTTGGAGGTGTCACATATACCAAAGAAAAAGGTGATTTTCCCGTGGCACTGTGAACTGCACTATTAAAAGCAAACTCAGCCTGCGGCAAAGCATGATCCCATTGTTTCGGCTTGTCACCACAGATACTGCGAATCAAATTTCCCAAACTCCGATTAGTCACCTCAGTCAGTCCGTCAGTTTGTGGATGTGCAGTAGAACTCCTCTTCAGCGAAGTTCTAAACATCCTCCACAGAGTCACCCAAAAATGGCTAAGGAACTTCACATCCCGATCAAAGGTAATAGACTGTGGCACCCCATGCAACCGAACTACCTCTCGAAAGAACAATCGAGCCACATGTGAGGCATCCGATGTCTTTCGACAAGCAATAAAGTGCACCATCTTAGAAAACCTGTCAACTACCACAAATACAGAATCTACCCCTTGTTGGGTACGAGGCAGTCCCAACACAAAATCCATAGACAAATCCTCCCAAATATTATCAGGCACAGGCAAAGGAGTATAAAGACCAGTATTTTGAGACTGACCCTTAGATACCTGACAAGTGTAGCACCTCCGCACAAAATTTCCAGCATCCTTCTTTAGTTGTGGCCAGAAATAGCGCTCCTCCAAACTTGCAACAGTCTTGTCACGCCCTAAGTGTCCACCTAACCCTCCACCATGAAAGTCTCGGATTAAGCTTTCCTTTAAAGAAGATTGAGGAATACAAAGACGATTGCCACGAAACAAGTACCCATCAGTAACATGAAAGTCACTAACAGGCCGGTTCTGAACGCATACTGCCCAAATTTCTTTGAAGTCCTCATCCTCTGGATACAACTCTTTTAAGAACTCAAAACCCACAACTTCATGGGCCAAAATTACCAACAAATCAGCCCGATGACTCAATGCATCTGCCACCCTATTTGACACCCCAGACTTGTGCCAAATAGTGAACGGAAATTTTTGCAAGAACGTAGCCCAGCGCACATGCATACTGTCTAACTTCTTTTGGCTATTGATGAACTTCAGCGCTTGATGATCAGTGTACAACACAAACTCCCTCTGAATCAGATAATGCTCCCAATGTTTGAGAGCGCGAATCACAGAATAGAACTCCTGATCATAAGTGCTCCACTTTTGTCTAGCTTCACTCAGCTTTTCACTAAAGAAAGCCACTGGTCTCTTCTCTTGGGACAAGACAGCCCCAATACCTACTCCACTAGCATCACACTCAACCTCAAAAATCTTCTCAAAGCTAGGCAGAGCTAATACTGGTGCAGTACAAAGCCGTTCTTTAACCAACGCAAAACTTTGCTCAACTTCACTTCCCCACAGAAACTTGACCTTTTTCAAGCACTCCGTGCTTGGTGCTACAATAGTACCGAAATTTCGAATGAATCGCCTATAGAAAGTGGCCAATCCATGGAAACTTCTCACTTCCGTAACAGATTTAGGCGTTGGCCAATCACGAATAGCTCGAACCTTCTCTTCATCTACATGATTCCTTCAGAACTCACCACATAGCCCAAGAATAATAAGCTGCGAGTCAAGAAACTGCACTTCTTGAGTTGAATATACAGCTTATTTTCTTGCAGCACCATCAGCACTTGGCGCACATGCTCCACATGCTCCTCCTCGGACTTGCTATAGATCAGTATGTCGTCGAAATAAACGACGACAAACTTTCCAGTGAAAGGCCGCAGAACCTGATTCATCACCCTCATAAAAGTACTCGGCGCATTAGAAAGGCCGAATGGCATAACCAACCATTCGTACAGGCCATCCTTAGTTTTTAACGCCGTCTTCCATTCGTCCCCTGGTCGAATACGAATCTGATGGTATCCACTCCGCAAATCAATCTTCGAAAACCACTTCGACCCATCCAACATATCAAGCATATCATCCAGACGAGGAATTGGAAATCTATACTTGATGGTTATTTTGTTGATGGTCCGACTGTCCACACACATACGCCAACTCCCATCTTTCTTTGGCGTCAACAAGGCTGGAACACCGCATGGACTCAGACTCTCCCGAATGTGCCCCTTTTGCAGCAACTCCTCTACTTTCTCCCTCAGAATCTCATTCTCTTTCGGACTCATCCGATAATGTGGTAGATTGGGCAGACTTGCCCCAGGCACCAAATCAATAGCATGCTGAATATCTCTCATTGGAGGGAGCTCATTAGGCACGTCATCAGTAACAAGCTCCTCAAATTCCTCCAATAAT
The DNA here is from genome assembly GCA_014282245.1 of Rhododendron simsii. NCBI lineage: Eukaryota > Viridiplantae > Streptophyta > Magnoliopsida > Ericales > Ericaceae > Rhododendron > Rhododendron simsii. The sequence goes on along the minus strand of CM024953.1, from coordinate 37,441,082 downwards.
GGCTGTATCTTTTTAGGTACAGGAATTATCGGAATCTTTGCTTTGTCCCTTTCTTCCACAACCAGCGACTTCACCACCATAGCATAAACCTGTTCTGACTCCTTGAAATCTGTCACAAACTCAGTTTCGGAACTAGCAATTGTTAGAAACGAAGACTCCTCTGTTTTAGGTGGTTTGACATACTCCTTACGACTGGAAGGAGCCATAACAACCTTATGTGACTCCCAATTAAAACTATAAGTATTATCACGACCCTTATAAACAATATCAACATCAAACTGCCAGGGTCTACCTAACAGTACATGGCTAGCATCCATCTCAATTACATCACAGATAACTTCAGATCTATAAATTTTTCAAATGGAAAGAGGAAGTTTACAGATTTCAGTTACCTTCACCGTAGGGCCTTTCTTTATCCAACCGATGCTGTATGGAGAGGGATGAGGTTCGGTTGGCAACTTCAGATGGTCCACCAGTCTTTTTGCCACAAAATTCTCACCGCTCCCACTGTCCACGATCAAGTCACATACTTTCTGATTGATGGAACAACTTGACCGAAAGATGTTATGACGTTGACTGGAATTTTCTGCTCTCGGCGCGAACAACACCCGTTGCACCACACAATTCACTCGTTCCCCGTCCTTCTCTGCATAATCTACATCATAAAAATTTTCTTCTGGCCAATCCTCATCAGGCCCATCTTCTTCGCCACCCTCTTCTACCAGGCCCACCTTCCGATCTGGACACTCATTGGAGCGGTGTCCAGGCTTGCCACACCGAAAACACTTATCTCCAAAGGGCTTGGCATATGGATTAGGGGCTTTAGTCATGTTTCTGTTATTAGAGCTACCTGCCTGATTAGCTCCTCCAAATTTAGAACCACCACCAACTGTAACCTTAGGTTGAAAAACAGGCACAGTTGGCTGTTTCTCCTTCCCCTTGTCAGCAGCAGGAACAAACGACTCTCAACGGTACCCTGAATTGGCTGGTTTACGCTCCATCTGTTTGGCCTTTATCGCCAAGTTAAGGGCGTCGTTAACTTCCCAAACTGGCTGCAACCCTATTCTCTCCTGAATCGAGGGCTTCAACCCGTTCATGTACCGCGCTACCCGCTGACTTTCAGTCTCACTCAGATTATTACGTTCTGAGAGTCGATTGAATTTAGTTGTGTAATCAAAAACAGACCTGGATCCCTGCGAACAGTTCTGGTATGACCGGAACAGATGTTGGTCATAGTTAGACGGCAAGAACCTCTCCATCATAAGCTGTTTCATTCTGCGCCATGTTGTTACAGACTCCTTTCCTTGCCTCCGCCGTCTCGATTGCAATTGGTCCCACCAAACTGCAGCGCCGCTCTTTAGTTTATAAGCGACCATCTTTACTTGTTTCGCCTCGGGAACCTCCATCATATTAACTATTAAGGCAACTGTCAACCTCTGAAACTCAGTCAAGAAACTCCTCCATCTGTAAATTACCGTTGAACGTGGGAAGGTCCACCTTCATGCGGTAATCATCGAACCTATGTTGTTGTCGCCCAACGGGACGGTCTTCTAGTTCTTCACTATCCTCAGGTTCAAATTCTTCACTCTTAGCATCATGTATTACCATCTGACGACGACCGGTTGCGCCTCGGGCAAATCCTCCGGCACGATTCCGATCCTGGTTACGAGGTTGGCGATGGGCAAATCCCAACGCACGATCCTCGTCAACCCTCCCTGGCCTTTGGAGGATTTGTAGAGACATCTCCTGCAGCATCTCACGGATCTCAGCGAACTGAGTGTGGGTATCCTGACAGATCTCAGTGAACTGAGTGCGGGTATCCTGACGGATTTCAGTCAACTGTGCTTGTTGATCCTCCACCATCCTCCTTAGGTCAGTAAGCCCATGACCAATGTCAATGGGTGTGTCTTCCTCTGTGTTAGGTGCCATCGAACCACGCAAAGCCTTGCTCTGATACCACTTGACGCGGCGGAATTCACGAGAGGTTAGTTAGCGTACTAATCCAAACGAGATAAACAACCCGTCGCAACGAGTAATTCTTGCGCACAAGAATGAAGAGAAAATCTCTGCAATATTATTAATCAAAAAGCTCCTAAACCCTAAGTTACAAACCCTTTCATAGGCCGAAACCCTAAAAATAAAATTGGAAATTAAAAAGTCTCAGAATTTGGGGTTTTTCCTAAAATTGAAAACGGGAAAGAAAAACAAGACTTTCCCAAAAAGAATCAACTGAAAAGGAATTACGATCTAGGAGTTATTAATGAAACAAATCTTTCCTAAAACGGCAAAATAACGCAATTGAAAGCCTAAACGAAGGAATTAGGCCAAAAAACACCATTCATCATCAACCTTTAGGGTTGATGAGTATGAACCGGAGCGCGAAAATAAGTCAGCCCACCAAGTTTGGGCCTATTCCGAGCTCGTCCGAATTTAACCAATTTGGGTAATCTGAAATTAAACACCGTTTAGATTTTCGGGGCTTGGCTCGGTCCAGCTGATCATGGAATTGGGCCTCCACGTGTTCTACATCACCCTTATACAAGGAAGGATTAGAAATATCACTTCCCAGAGTATTTCTGACTCTGGGCCGTACAATATTCCACCCTCCATCTCCCTACCATGCTGTATCTTACCCTTGTCAAACACTCTACAAGCCCATCGTATGTATCCTCATCCAATATCTTTCTCAGTCTAGTGCTGTCCTTAATCCAGTCATTGCTTATCCCTCTTCCACCATGAAATCATCGACCACGAGAGTAGAATGATTAAAAACAGAAATCATACTTTGAATGAGAAACTTATTCTATCTGTTGAGAGATGGATAGTCGTGTTGAAAAAGTAGCAAAAGTGGTTCTAGGTGAATGTTATGGGAGGGGGCAACCTTTGCGAGAAACTTGGTGGTGGAATGAAGAGGTTCAAAGAAGTCATAAAAACAGAATAGATACTCCATGGCAAAAAAGCCTGTACAGTAGTCAACAATAACCAACTGAATGAACTGTTAGAATTTGATGGGTATTTCATTCCCAGGAAAGATGTTTTGATTTCCTCAGTTTAAGTAACAAAAGATTCTAATGAAGTTTTATATACATGTAGGGATAAAAAGTTACAGTAAGAGATAAAACATCCATAATTGAAGCTAAGAAAACAATATGGGAGTGAGTCTTCATTAAAAGGCTTTTGTTGATCATTATCCATTTTACATTCTCAGGATGGAGAAAAAGTTACTTACAAATAGGATAGAGAACTAGATAGTAGGGATCGAATTTGAGACTATGTTCAGCTGTATTGAAAGTGTGTATGAGAGAGTCCTATTTGTAGACAATGGGATTATAGAACAATGCAAGAATTATTTTGGAAACCTAGAGGGCGTACCCAGTGCACGAAGTGCACGAAGCTCCCGCATATGCAAGGTTTGGGAAGGGTTGATGTACGTAGCCTTGCCAAGCAGAGAGGCTGTTTCCGAGAATCGAATCTGTGACTATCAGGCCACAAAGCTGCGCCGGGTCTGCCCTTACATTATTTTGGAAACCTGTTGAACGAAAACCACTAAAAAACATTGAGTTTAAAGGAATACGATTACTTATTAGTCAATTAGTAACATCCATACAAAAATTCTGTTTGTGTAGCAACCTTGTTATGACAAAGCTGAAGTTGGTAATATTGCAGAGATTAATAAAAAAATTTGCTGATCAAAAAAAAAAAAAAAAACTGAAGTTGGTTTCAGATTCACATAAAAGTTCTCCTTGGCATAAACATCATTGGGTCAATAGGCGTATTGTTAGTACGGACTCTATGCATGTCTGTCAATTAGTATTCAAGTCTTTTGTTTTCATTTCTATGTGTTTGGAGGAACTTTGCATGCTACTCGATTACTATATTACTCATCAGAAGACACCTGTGTTTAAATGCAATGGACGTATGCAGGAATGCCGAAGGTCACATGGTGAGCCAACTAGTGTGGGGCCACTTAGTCCTTGCTTCAAGTGTGGCAAAGAAGGACATTTTGCACTACAATGCACAAATTCAATTAAGGTACATTTCAGGCTTTCAGCAGGTGGCCTCCCATGTGCCATGATCTCAGAATCCTTTGTTTTTTGGCTAGATTTTACTGGTCCTTTAATGACGTTTTGTTGTTTGTTACAGGTTAATGAGAGGAATCTTGACTTGGCAACCCCTACCCGGAAATTTCGCAAAGAAAACATAGAGACTGTGGGAGTCAGGTCCGTGCCTTCTGATTCTGGCAAGTCTCAGAAAAGGAAAAGGGCTCAATATGAAGGAGGAAGATTTTCTACGCCATCTAACTCAAGACGGAGTGGTGGTTGGAATACCGAATACTCTGGAGGCTTACAACATGGATATGGCCAGGTGCCTGTATGGGGAGTAATACCAACTTATAATGCCCAGGTGCCTGGATGGGGAACTCCAGTAATACCAACTTATAATGGGAATCTGATATATACTCCCATGGCCGATGGTCATGCTTCAAGTTCTCATCTTCTTAGAAGGGCTCAAGAGCTACATTTTGGACCTTTAGCTTCAAACATATCGCCCATATTTCACCAGAACATTTATCCAGGATCAACATACGGCAACTTTAGTGGCTATGGGATGAGGAGTAACTATTATTGGTAGCAGGAACCTTTTTTCCTTGTTACAGTAAGACCCTTCTGAGGCAGGAACCTTAATTAATAGGGGATTTGACTCAGAGGCTCTCCCTATGGGTTCTAAACCTTGTAAGTATCTCTGCTGTTGTTTAAGTCACCTAAAGGCTTTTGTTTGATCATATCTTCTCAATTGTCTGGTTGCAATGCATTTGTCTTTCTCCTATTTTAGCACAAATGGATGTGATTACTATGAGTCAGACTCAATAGATCTTTTTTTTTTATCCGGACTAAATAGAAGTGAATCAATCCTTTGTTCTGTCATGAAGGTGGAGAACTACATCAAGAAGTCTATGTCATCAGTTTCAATGAACTGACTGTCCAGGAGCCAGGATTCCATTTTTTCTCCAAAACTCTTCGTTGACGTCCACGTCTTTGATTGAATTCTTGGGTGGTTATATGTTTGACGTGCCTGCTTGCTTTAACACGCACCCAGCAAGCTCGTGAAGTCATGCATTCTATTACATAATTGTCATAGAACCCCTTTAGTTTGTTAATTTTCTCATCTGGTTGCATCAATATGAGTGAAGTAGCCATTAAACACATAATATATACGTCAAGATAAATGTTGCACAAGGAAGGGAAAATAGTGCAGACATCTAACTCCATTGAGTCTAACAGTTTCTTTTATTGGCACGCCTAGGTTTATTGATAACTTAGCTGGACTAACAGTTGTACCTTGGCGGATATTTGTTGTATGCTGTAGGTATCACCTTTAGCCAAAACATAAGTTGGTGGTGTACGTTGGTAGATGTTTAAAGCATATTTGATTTTCCTGCCTGTGAAATAGGAGTATAAAACTACATGTGCAAGATGAATTATTCAGTTGGTATGTTGATTCCTTCTGTTTCATTTTGTATCTTTGTTGAATGTCCAACGCTTATTACTTTATTGGTTAGGCTTACACTGAGTTTCTTTTGGCCTAGGCCAAGATTGGCTGAAACCGAGCATAGTCAGGACTCGCTACATGTTTGTGTTCACTCCTGTCTAGGCTAAGAGTCCGATTTTGTTCACCCTCATTTAGTGAGGGTCAACGTTACCCTCACTCTTATTTGTTCTTCCTAACTTGTAGGTCCCATTGAATGTAACCATAGTTAGCATTGAAAGCCAAAATATATTGTAGAGATTTTGGATGTGCTCATTTGGAAAATTATCCGCTGCATCGGGGAAGTAACAAATGTACTCATCGTTCATCATTGCGTGGTATGAATGCTTCACCTAGTGATTTTTCCCATTTGAAGAAGCTTTAGTTTATCAGTGCCATATAAGACAGAAGAAAGTGTTCTTTTCCTTTTCTTTTTTTCTTTCATGAACATAAAATCTTATAACAACCCACTGTGAATCTGTGATTATGGAATCTGGATGCAGGTTGTTTCGGATTAATTTTATAAATAACACTAAACAATAAGCATAAAGCAACAAGGATATTCACACACCCATGGATTGCCCTAGTGGTTCGGGCGAATGCCAAGCTTTGGGAGTACTCCTCAAGGTCTGCAGTTTGATTTTCCACAGGATGAGTACCGTGCTGCAAGTGGGGGGCTGTTGGCTGGTGTGGTCGCGCTAGTCCCCGGAGGTTTGGGTTGTGCAGTTAGGTCCAATTAATGGCTTGGCTACAGGGTTGTTCCTCTGTCAAACTCGGTGGGCTGGTCCAAGGATATTCTCATGCGATTGCTCCGACTCGGCAAACTCGGTGGGTGTATCGTCCAAACTGATCCAAAGCCCTAATGTCCTCCATTACGATGATTTCTCGGTCGACCCTCAATTAATTTATGTCTTGATGGAACCCCAAATCTCCACCTAGAACAAGAACGTAATATTACAATCGAACAAAAGCAAGGAAGGACGAAATCCCTTTAGATTACCAGAGGAGTGATCCTGCGCATATGTGCGTTTGATGCAGCGGATAATTTTCCAGATGAGCACATCCGAAATCTCTCTAATATCTTTTGGCTTTCAATGACAACTATAGTTAGACTCGATGGGACCTACAAGTTAGGAAGAACCAATAAGAGTGAGGCTGCGAGGGTAACCTTCACCCTCATTTAGTTAGGGTAAACAAAATCGGACTCCTAGGCTAAGGGCTAAAGTATGTGGTTCTTGTATGGTCAACTGCACCCTTTATGATATCTGTACAATAATACGGGCATAACCAGGCTTGCGAGTTTCTCCTTGGCTCCTTGCACCAACCTATGGTGACAGTTTGATGAACTCATTATGCTGACAAGATATATCTATGGTGTCAAATCTTTCTTTGACACATTTATGCATTCTTATCCGAAAAAAAGCATCATCAGGCTCCCTGCTTTCTTACTGTGATTCACTTCTACAGGGATATAAGTAATTGAAGTATGTAAATGGAACTGGTTTCGCTTCATTCGATTTGTTCAGTTTTTCACTTACCCGATACAACTGGGGCAATCATTCTGTGTGGGATTCTGATTAAATACCAATTATTGGATTCGTAGGGGAAAAAAGATAGTTGTTTGGAATGCGTTTAAACCATTTCTTATCAAGTTTTGAAATCTGAAATATATATTTTTGGTTTTGCAGTGAATCGATGCTGATCTACCTTTGGGTTGGCTCGGACTCTCAGTAGTGTTCCTAGTGGAGGGTAATGTTTCCTGTACTCATAGAAATTACAGTTCGTGTACATTTTTTTTTTCTTTTTCCCTGGAACTGTGAAATCGAAGTGTACATTCTTGGTCGGGAAATCCTAAAAGCCTGTACTTGGGAGTATTTTTTTTGGGTACACCTTGTACTTGGGAGTATGATCGTCTCCCTGCATTTGTCGAATTTATTTTAGATTGAAACAAAAATGCTGAATTTAGTTATAGTTATATAATTGTCCACCTTTCAGACCTCTCGTGGAAGTCATTTTACTCGTCGAGATCATTTAGTTTCGTCTTTGTTAGTAAATTCGCATTAATATTGAGGTATGGTAGTTCCGCATTAGTCTACACTTGTTTCGTCTGTGTTGGTAAATTCGCATTAATATTGAGGTATGGTAGTTCCGCATTAGTCTACACTCCGCCGTCTTTTTCATTTGTTGTCAGATTTCATGTTTTTCGGTGCTGCAATGAAATGATGAAATTATACAGGAATTAGAAACACCACTTGCTGCTTATCAGCAACCTTAGCTCCTCACCATCAGCCAGCCAGCCACCCACCGCCACACTGGCAACAGCCGCCTCACGACCAAGACCCAGATCACTGGCGACGCATGCTCTCAGCAATGCTTCGCCTGAAAAAGTACCCGACTCAGGAATTCTAAGACGAGGAACTATGAAATCTATATGCTTTATAATTAGGAGTATTACTTCGTTGGAAGCATGTTGCATAATCTAAAAAATCATTGCGGGAACTTACGGAATCATGGTTACTTAAGAATAATGTAAGTAATACTACCTCCAATGATTTTAATATTGATCTTGTTTACTTAAATACTCTTGTAATACTATCTCGGTCCAAAAGATTGTCAAGTTCGCAAAAGGAGAACTTAATAATAATTTAAGTATGGTCGGAACCATGATTTTTAGCCTTTAGGGATTAGGGGGGCCGCAATGTTAATAATCAAAATTTGATATCAAAAAATTATCACATCAACTTTTGATTATTCATTTAAAAGATTGTTAAGGTTAGTAATATAGATATGTCTACAATGATATAATCAAAATTAGATAATCAAAATTTATTACATCATATTTTCAAATTACAAAAAACTAAAAATTGTGAACAGTAGAAAATAATTTTTCTAAAAATAGTTTTGAAACTAATAAAAACTATTTACTAGAAATGGAAAATAGTTTTTGAAACTCTTTTTTGAAAAAAAATTATTTTTAAAAAATTATTTTCTAAAAAAAACAATTTTTTAGTAAAATATTTTTTTCAGAAATATTGTTCGAAAAGAAAGAGAGGAAAAGGGAAGAGGGATGAGAACATTTTTGTATAATAATTTGTGTATTTGATTAAGAATATGTAGAATCTATTAAATTTGGTTATTGTCAAAAAGTTGCTAATTTTGGTTATCCAAAACCCAAAATTTGATTATTTCTAAGGAGATTATTAAGTTTGATTATAACATTGTTAGCTATATTTTGCACCAACATTATTAATTTAAAAAAAAATTACTTTTGATTATAGCACTGTGAATACTATAATAGACTAAAGTAAGTGATCAATTTTTTTTTTTTTGGCTCTTTTTGCCTAATGTCTGAAATTATGAAAGAATTATTCAATGCTTCCAGGGCACCGCCATATGTGTCCTAGAACATTGAATAATTGGTCGAAATTATGGGCGAAGAAGAAAGATGTACAAAAAAAAAAGTGGGGTATACACAAGACTATGAGAGATCAATATGATGAATTGTGAAAGAAATGACTTGTCTTGTAAAACAGAAAATAAGCACTTAGAAAACAGTAAAAAATTTGGCGGGATGGAGCCTCAATACTACAATCAAGCATACAAAGGTGTAGATAAAAAAATAAAATAAAAGCCTACAAAGGGCATACAGATATTTTTACACAGTATATATCTCATTCACCAATAACCCAGAAATTAATAATCAAGAAATCTACATACAGAATAGACAATCGCATGTGGTGAGAAGTGTGAGCCACAAAAACATCACCCCCTTTCTGTACGTAACATACTCTTCTCCAGTAGTACTCAAACATGGCATTCTCTCTATCATCGTCCCCGACACTTCAGTACTCCAACCCTAGCGTTCAGTTCAAATGCGGCTCGAAAACTCGGATTAATGCAAGGCACAGTAGTAGAGTTGCCATTATCAACTGTGGACTAAAGGGGTCTTCGCCACCAGAAGAAGGAACTGGGTCTTCTTCTTCGTCTGATGATAGAAATTCAGGACTTAAGATAGGGTCACCCGTTATTGTAATCGAGGCTCCTACGATGATAAAGACTGCTGCTTCGGTTCCGTGTCTCAGGGTTAATTCTGGCTTGGTCAACCCCGGGGATGTTGGCAGGTACTCTCTCTCTCTCTCTCTCTCTCTCTGCGCGCTCGTGTGTGGAACTACATGTATACCCAGGTAGAAATCTGTTATGGATGAGAAATTTTTTGGTGCCAGGTGGGTACCACGTCACCCGCTTGACGTGGTGCCCCAGCAACACATCTAAGCCGTCCAAAAGTGTATTAGACGGCCTGAATTGAACCACTCACTCTCTCCTCTTACCTCAACACTCTCTCTCCTCTTTCTCTCTCTAAAACCGAGCCGTCCAAAACCTAAATGAACGGCCCGAATTCGCTGAGCAGGCATCATGTGGTACCGCTCGGCACTGAAAATCTTCTCGTTGTAGGGGGGGGGGGGGGGGGATAATGGGAGGGGTTTAGGTGATGTGGGTGGTTTTTGTTGGCGGGAGGGAAAGGGCGATTGGGTGCCCTTCAACTCAATTACGGGTCAAATTGGGGATCCGGAATTTTTACAATCTTGTAAGCTTGTTATTGAATAAATTACTCAAAAAAAAAAAAAGGATCGATGTAGTTCTTATTGAATGCAATTATGCAGGTGCGGCCCAAGCATTAGGCCATTGCGACTATAGTAATGCTTCCGAAACCTTGATTACTCTTTCATATTTCACGTTCTAACGTAGTAAAATCTTGGAATTGTAGACACTAGAAACTAGGTAGTCTTGAGTAATAATTTTTAAGCTCAATAGGAATAAATATAATTCACAAATTTTTAATTTATTTTTATTAGGTTGAAATTAGCATTATATATAAACTCTTATGTTTCACTTTCATTCTATTTTTATTTTGATTAAATGGTTCACCAAAATCGTGAACCTACCGGTAAAATAAAGAATCATCAATGTCTTTCCCAAAACATAATTTGGCAGGGTAATAGAGTTTTCATTGTACCTCACTAATGTTTGTGGGTATGTACTTTTGTTGTAAGAGAGATAAATGTCCAACTCGGATCACCACAGCCGGGATGTTGAAGTGCATCACCACAGTCGTCCAAAGTGTTTAATGGTCCGGATAAAAACAAACATTTTTAGGAAAAAATTGAGCTTTTTCGAAAATGTTTGTTTTTAATCCTTACCATTGATTCCCAAGATGAATGGTTCAGAAGCACCCTGCAGGACGCTTTACAAGGAGCTGTTTTGTCGGAGCTATTCCTCAGATGCGTCAATATCCAAGGCTTCGATGCATTTTCTCACTCCTTGATCTGTACCAACCATTATTTCTATAATGCCCGATTAATATAATCCTCTACGATAAATAACAGGGACACTGCCCTATTTGAATCCAATATGTTTTCCTTCTCGTTTCAAGGTTTCCATATCGGTTTGTTTTTTCTTTTTATTTTTTTGTCAATTATTTTGCTTGTCATGTGTTTATTGATATCTTATAATGCACTGGAAAATGCAGAATTGTGTCAAGAAAGCCCAAGGATGTATGGGCAGTTCGTCTCACCATTGGTACTTATCTCATAGATGGAAAATATTTCAAGCCCTTGGAGCTCGATGAATGATCTAATCCACTTGTGGTTTAAGAGATTGCTTGCAGAATTTCTTTCTTTCTTCAAAGCCTGTGGATCGAGCTCCCGCCATTCTCTTATAATCGACTTTCACTGCAAAGGGTTTCGCTTATGATATCTTTCATGACTCAACATCGCACGAGCAGATGTATATTTGGAACAGCTGCGGAGAGCGACATTGCGTGCGCCCCAACATATGCATTTGTGGGTTTCTAATGTTCAAAATTGAGTGAATTTTCTTCTTGGTGTTTCCTTGTTTTTTTCACGCGTCAACAACAACCAACCAGTTTTGGAGATACAGGGGATCCAGTTTCCAATATTTCTATTAAAAAAACCCAAAAAATTTACCAAATTTTTTTTTAGAGTTATTCAAATTTCCCTCTTAACAATTAGATATGTACATTATTACATACCCTACCAAGTCGACATCTCAAGAGCATGCCTCAACCAATCTTACAATGGGTGTGCACAATCTTGTCCGGAATACCCCGCATTACCAAAAAAAAAAACTCCATTTGCTTAACCCTCATAAAAAGGACATGTGAAAAAACTCCTCATCAGTATATTCAATATAGGAAGATGCATTAAAATGAAACACGCCATTGTTTTAAAAGGAAAAAAGAAGAAGAAAGGAACTAAGTGGAAATTAACTAACAAAAATAATTCCAAATGGTAAGAAGATCATAAGCAAAGAATTACTAAATGTTAAAATTTTTTGACCACTTTTGTTATTGGTTCACCGTTTCTTTTTGTCAATAGAGAAAATTTTTATTAATCTAGTAGGCAAAAGGATAAACATCAGACATACAGGAATACCATAGAGACAAAATGGACGTTCATAGACCGAACAAGCCATTAAAAAGGGCTTTTTGAGCACACGTATGTGCAGTCATATTACAGTCACGCTTAACGAAAGTAAAATCACAGGAAATAAACAAATTCTTCAACGCAGAGCAATCATGAGTAAGCACCGCAATATCAGAAGGTGGGTCATGATTGGAGTCCAGATAGCTTTTTACAATTGCTTCCGAATCTGATTCAATAGACACCAGTGAAAGACTAAGAGCCATACCCAGTTTCTACCCATCCCGGATTGCTAGAGCTTCTGCAACATGTGCCGAGGTGATTCTGGGATGAATATTCAGTGATATACTCATAACCTTACCGTCTACTCCGTGAGTGTAGGATCGGTCCGATTTCTGAGTGGACAAATACCCTTAAGAGAATAGATGTGCCGGAGAGGTTGTAATAGCCATGGAAAGGGGATGAAAGGAGTGATCTAGAAGGGTGAAGAAGAAGAGCAGGGGTGAACAGAGAGGGTAGGCAGTGGAGACCCAAACCCAAGAGATCCCTAGGAGGAAAGACAATAGAGCCCCTGAAAGAGGATAAGACCTCTTTTGAAATCAGTGCTCACCAACTTTCTCTCTCTAGGAACTGTTCACAGAGCTTAATCGCCTCCTAGGTTCAATGAAGAAACGTTCATATTTATAGCCCACACGAGCTAATGCTCGGACGCCAAGTGGCGCGCTGATAAAATGACACGTGTCCCTT